>JADKLZ010081101.1:17942638-17963342 GCA_021533235.1 Biomphalaria straminea
ATAATAAATTGTATAAGTTAATAAATTATTTTGTAGTCTTAAAGAAATTCTTATATTTATAAAATAAGTTTTTTACATTCACATCATGGGTAATTTTTCTTTTTCTATTGGCTTATATGTTTACATAAAAAAAATTTAAATTAATAATGAGGGTATAACTACCAGTGTCGAAATGAGTCATATCCATGATCTGTCCATATGTCCTGACATCAACTGTACGTGAATCTTCTAACTGAACACTTCCTCCATCTAACCTGAAATGTCCAGTTAAGTCTAGCTCTATAAGGGTTGAGTTTAAATTGAAGAGAGCAAACAACAAAATGCATACAGAAGTGGTAGACATCCATTAATGTTTATTTAGTTTAGAAGTCTTCCTCTAAAATCCTATTACAAAAATATATTTTTCCACTTATACATAAGAGTAGTTCTCAACTTTTATGGTATGAAAATAAAATCAGATCTGAGAAATTCAATTATGGCATGAAGATAGTTGCTATTTTACAAATTAAGTGCTTAATAAAATATCCTTCAAATGCCACTATGGATATGATATTTTGTTATGGCCAGTAGAATGACATTTTATTTTAGTACAACAAAACAAATGTCAAACTAGCAGGACTTCATGGCTCTAAAACCAGGATATTTTTTTAAGAGCCCACAGCAGAAAAAAGAAAGACATTTGAGTTTCTGACCTGTAGACATGGATGCTGTTGTTATCAGAGGCAGAGGCCACACTGTTTCCTCTCTCCAAAAATGTGACACATTTAATTTTACCACCTGTCACAAATTCAACAGGTTAGCAGTCATATGTTATGCTTTATTAATTACACAAAATTATCATCTTACACTCAGCAGCTTTGTTTATGTTAACAATATACATTTTATAAAGAGAAAAACATTCTGTACACTATTTATGATAAAATATTTAAGTAGTTAAACTTAGACCAAAATAAATTTTGTTTTACTAAACTAAACTAAACCTCTTCTATTACCTTGCTTGTTCAGACAAACTTTAGATCTATTTGTTTTACTAAACTAAACCTCTTCTATTACCTTGCTTGTTCAGACAAACTTTAGATCTATTTGCTGCTGTCTTTCCTTCTAATTTCCCACTTTCCCAGATACGAACAGTTCCATCATTTGAACAGCTAGCAAAGTATTTGTGATCATGACTGACACTTAACCTGGATGTAAAAGGTTTTAGAAATATGCAAACTCAAAAAGATGGTAAAGGAAACCTAAAAATGACTGTCAGAAATTACATTGGGGACAAGACTGTAGTGAAGGCAAGAAAAAAAAGTTATTCAATTTTAAAAAGCAGATTCCCAAAAAAGAGTAATTGAGAAAAATGACAACATTAAAATGGCATTCTATATTTCTCACTGATATAAAATCAAGCAGATATCAGAATCAACTTCTATAGATAATGAGCTCTGTATATATATCCCTATGCACTTTGTCTAGGTTGTATATGAATTTTGGCAATGTGGGTACACACAGGTGCAGCAATGTGTTTGACAGGCAGACACTTGTGTTGTGTGACACAGGCCAGCACACTGCGAGTGGCCAATCATGGCAAAGACAAAGTACAACTCTACATAAAAGTACTGGAGTGAGCAGCCCATGTGCAGATTGCTTACGGGAACAACAGGTGACAGGTGTTTGGAATTTTGATAGTTTTCCAGAAGCTTTTAGGGACCCTACATAGAGAATACAGTAGAATAGAAGACAGTTGAGTTCAGCGGTACAATAAATGCAGTTATCTACAATGAAGCAATAACAGCAGGCAACTTCTCCATGGCACAGACTGCAAGACACTACAGCTCAGCAGTAAAAAGCTGGCTAGAAGACGTGAACTACCTAATAAACTATTACATACAGAGAAATGATACAGTCCATATTGAAGGATTTAAGCTGCCAATGAAGAGCCAAATCTTAATGTAGTCATATTATGATCACATTGCACAGTGAACATATTATATTAAATTATTTAGACTGTCCATAAATAGCAAAGTCTTAATGAGTCATTTCATGATGAAATCTGAATACCTGTTTATTGCACCTCGATGCTCCTGCAAGTGGGCCACCAACACACCTTTTGGCTTCCACGTATCTGGTGGATGGTGGGTGTCCCAGGCTATTCCTGAAATGGCATCTGTAAGAAGAATGTCTGCCTCAAATTGAGCTCTCCTGTGATGGACTAGATCCCTTAGTTCCCACTTACACTTTGCATAGCGGGTAATGACTGCATGTTGGGAAGATAATTAATACAGAAAGGTTAAGAAGTACCAATAAAATGTTTGACTCAACTACTATATAGTGGCTAATAGACAGTACAATATATCAAAAGTATTTTATAAAATAATAAGTAATATTGGACAAATTTATTTAGTTTAAGTTCACTTTACAGCACATTTAATACTCAAAAATGAATATTGTTATAAA
Organism: Biomphalaria straminea; assembly: GCA_021533235.1. NCBI lineage: Eukaryota > Metazoa > Mollusca > Gastropoda > Planorbidae > Biomphalaria > Biomphalaria straminea. The sequence continues at coordinate 17,945,084 of JADKLZ010081101.1, forward strand.
GATTGATATAAATATTGGATTACATAAATTAATGAACTATGAGGTACAATCCTTAGCCAACAATGTAGGTCAAAACCCTTCAGAGTGAGACAAAGCTAAAAAAAATTCTAGCAAGCACCAGACACAAATAAGGAAATGGGGTAGCGCTGGGATGGCTATTTTTATTTTAAAGTATTGCCAAAAAGACTTGAATGGGAACTGTGACTTTCTAATGTACTAATAAATAGAAAAACAAAAAACATTAAGGATATATTATGTACTTCTATTTTATACTTCTAAAATATTAATACACAACGGTGAACATCTTGCAAAGAAACTTTATATGGTTCCATTTTCAAAGTAAAATGACATGATGTACTATTGCTTTATTTCTTACCTGATTTCTGAGACTTCTCTTGAGACTGAGACATGGCCAATGCCCTCTGGAAATTTTCTGAAGTTAAAAGTACTTGAGACATGCTGTCAGTGCTAGAATGTATGGGACTCACTGTACAAACAAAAACATAGTTGAATCAGTTGCATAAGTAACACAATTGTTTCAAAGGACACAGTTACATCAGCAACAAAACAAAGAGATCTGAAATTTTTTTTTGCCCTACAAAACAATGTAGAAATCTGCAATGATGACTTGAAGCTATAAGTAATGAGGCAATTAGTGTGAAAATAAAAAAGCCTCAGAGATAAAAATAAAAAAAAAAATAGGCAGAAATGAAGCTCCATTGCAAAATATGCAAAGGTAAGCTGAGTGAATAGAGGGAGATGGGGAGGGTCTGAGAATAACAGGATGGCAAGACGAACTAGAAACAAGAGAGATTGGAAAGATTTCATTAACACACCTTGTTCCATCTGTAACACATATGTCAAAGAAAGTGTTTTTTTATACTCTGAAGCGGATTAACTAAGCAGAAATGCTATTTAAAATTTTACAATTTTGCAAAAAATCATTGGTTTTACCCAATTACTTAATACAACTTTATCTTAATTTCATTCAGAAAAATCAAGATAACCCAACCCCAATGTATACATACCGGTACCTAGAATTGTATTTCTGGTGCAAGATCATCTTTAGCCTTATTATCTTACACAAACTATAAATCAAATAGTAACACAAAAGTATTATCCTTGACAAAAAAGTCTTGCAATAAACTGAACAACTTCATTAATTAATCCCAGCCAACATCTTTGTTAGTTCATCATTTCTCCAAGATAAATTGTTTAATCAGTTCAGTTTATTTACCTGGTGTAGTGGCTGCAGTAGACAACGGTGTCTTAAGACTAGTTTCTGATTGACGTCTGTCAGGGTAGTTTGACGAATTGGCTTTGGGTGAAGATGATAGGCTGGTGGCGTCTGGGTCATCATTACCAAACATTTTTTTCCACTCTGGGTTCTAATGAAACGAATGTTATTATAATATGAACTAACTGTTACACATCAATAGTACAACAATATTTTTGTCTATTCCTGATCAAATATTAGCAAAGAAAATTGAAGCTATAAAGTGCAAAGACACAGATACAATAACAATGTTCTAAGAAACATGCTTTATAATATTTGCCAAAAAAATCAATCCCTCTATGTATCCCTCTTTACTACACGTTGTTATTTCATTGATATTCTACACGAATTGGAATTGATTTGCTAAAAATAATATATTAGCCAAAAATGAAATTCTTATTAACTCAAAATTTTATGTAATTTAGACAAAATCTACTGAGGAAAACCGAGAATAGCTGGTAAATCTGATCACCACTAATACACAACATTTGAAATATTTTTAGTTATCAGTGCAACTTTATAATTTGTAGCTAAAATCTTGTGTTATTTATTTTTAAATAGCCTCATCATATTTTTTCCTGAATTCCACCATAGACTTAAAGAAAGTAATGAAAAAAAAAAAATATGAGGAAGAACAAATTAATCAGTTTTTCAGTCATAACACAAGAAAGTGACAAAAATCAAACTTACCATTATAACTGAGTCTTGCTTTTTAGGTTTCCTGTTTTTCCTGAAAGAATTTGGAAAAAAAAAATAAGAAGAAAAGTTTTACATTATAATTATTTAATAGTTTTTTTTTTCAAATATATTGCTGATAATGATGCTTTAACAAAATTAATATTTATCATGAAAGTTATTTCATTAAAAAAAAATCTTAACCAACAATAATAGAATTAAAAAAAAAACAACAATAGTTAACATATAAAGGGATCTAACCCAGCAGCAGCAGCAGCCTGAACTTCCCCAGAATCACGATTTTTGTGTAGGTCAGCATGTCGCCTCGTGATACCTCGACCAAATACTGCAATATTAATATTCCCTGGTGTTGAATGGATAGAAGTTTTGTGGATGGACTCAGATGACCTGGGTGTAAAGAATAAATCAAATCTAGTGATGTCAAAATTAATGAGACTAGAATCAGAATTAACAGAAGACAAGAAGACAGATAGGCACAAACAATAATCTGTAATTGTGCTGATGAGAAAACTTAGCTCTTTATTTTGAAAACAAAGTTAGTTAACAATATTCTAACATTAGAAGTAGCACATTGACATAATCTAGTAACTGACCCTGTTTTGTTTTTATGCAGTCTGAGCATGAAGTCTTTCATTGCCTGAAGAGAAACATTTTATTTATTAAACTTTCACTGTACACAAATATCTTTTGGAACTATAATTAGCTATAATAAATAAAACAAAAAACAAATTCACACAAATAACCAAAAATAAAAAAAAAAGATTAAGCTGAATTTACCAATAATTTCTTTTCAAACTCTTCAGTTAAACCCAAGGATGTTAACTTGCGGAAAACCTAAGAAAAAAAAAGAATTTAGAGAATAAACAAATCTCACATGTACAAAAAAAATATTTTAGTAGAAGAGACCTATTATGGAGAGAATCATTGATTCTTTTCCTGAAGGAGCCAGAACGTTAGAATGCAGGCTTACTCTAACCTTGGATGTCTGACAATCAAAGCTATAGATAAAATAATTTTCCATTTCACAATTTTGAGTTTATGCTTTTGTTAACGGCATAAACAATCCTGCTGCTTGAATCATTAATCCCTGAATCAATATGGAAAGCTGATAATTTTTTTTTTATAAAATACTAGCACAAAAGTATTTTAAGTACTTAGTTTGTATTACAGTAAGTAAAAAAAACAATATTTATTTGAGTTTTGTTTTGACATTGGAGAATACATAGAATTAAAAGGATGGACAGAATTACAAAATTATTGTAGCAAGATTAATTACAACTGTTTTACTTGCAGCCAAAAACAAAGTAAACTAGAGACAAAAAAAAAGATGTTACCTGAGAGAGGCTTTCATCCAGCTCAGGGTTTCTGGCCTGCCGTGAGATGCTCCTGGCATATTTCTGCAGCTTGGCAAGAACTTCATAAACAGACTCCAGAAGAGGTGAGCGCAGCAGATAGTCAAAGACTTCTCTTGGTATTGGGTCAGACAGTGCATCCAAGACAACTGCCTGTGGTAGATTTTGAAATTGAATAGCATTAAATTATAGGATTAAATTAAACTAAAGATCAGAGCGCTTAAGAAACTGTAACAACCAAAATTTTCAGCTAAGCCAACAAAACTATTGTATTTGCTTTCCTGACAGATCTCAGGGTACTTAACAGCTCAAGAGAATCTTCAAATTCATATTTATTTGGTCTTTTTGTTAGGGTTAACGCTAACCTCTTTCTTTCTTTCTATAAATTACTGATCATATAAAAACCTGACCAAAGGGTTTCTATAGATAGGAAACTTCACTTACTCAAACAAATGTTTAATTGTAACAAAAACGAATTCAAATCTACAAGTATAAAAATAAAATAAATTCAATGTCAACTTACTGGCTTCCTTAGCTGCATAACATTTCTGCTCAAGAATGGTTTTAACTGGGGCAGTAACTTACAATGAATGTCGGGAATGTCATAGGCTTGAGCAACAGCAGTGATGAAACCAACAGCTGCCTGTCGAATCCAGGGGCCCTAAAGTACAAACAAATTTTAAAAGTTATTGAGCTATTGAGCTGATTAAAGTACTTCAATAAACAATTAATGATTTATTTTATTACTTATAATTCAAAATTTCTCTTATTTATCATGTCAGTAAATATAAAGGATAGAGGCTTTTGCACTCTATGCAAAATTAAAAATGTATTCTTTAATGCAAACTTTTATTGTAAAAATGTATCAGGCCATCAATAAAGGATTTGCTAATATCATAAGTCCATGGAGACAGACTAATGCAAAAAATTGTTTCCAACCAATGAAAGAGAGGCTATAGTGAAGGTTTATTGTCTAGGTATCTGGCCCAGTAAAAAAAAGTTTCTGGTTTGTAAGCAGATAGAGTATATGACTTAAATAGATTGGATATCTTTTTTAAGGCTTAAAAAAAAGAAATCAACCTATTTTATCATGTCTTCCTCAACATGCTAAGGTTTTACCAAGAGGCAAGTACAGACGGACTAACAAACAATGCATTTAGTTTTTGTTATGATATATGTTTAATAATGGTATCAGTTTGAGCTTGCTAGAGTAGTTTCTAAGCCCAAAGGTGAGGCCAAATAGTTAATTTTTAATTTTTGTTTACAAATCAAACGTTACTCACAGGATGAGCCAATAAGGCAGCTGCATCACATACTAGAGTCTGCATCATGATTTTGTTAAGAAGCCTGTGATTGGTCAGTTTTTTCAATGCCAGAAGATCCTCAGTAATGACAAATTCTTCTACATCATACAAACCCTTGTAACAAAAAGAAAAAAAAAAATTAAGAATTCTATTGTAGAATTCACATCTACAATGATTTGTTGAATTATTTGCCTGTATTTTTTTTTATTATTATAGTTTAAGATTTAGAAACCATTTTAATTAAGAAAAAACGTTTAGATATATGTCCATGATTCTGACAAGATGATTTCTATTATTAAAATACTGAGAAGAGGAAGGTCTGATATTTTTAGATTGATTACTTAGTGATGTTGAAATGTGTTTTATGCAGATGTTTCTTCATTCTGATTTTCTTTTCAAACTACTGATAGACCAAAATATAGATAATTAGTACAGCACATACATGCTATGTTCTCTAACAGTTGACATTATAATATCCTTAGGACATAATTGAATTTCATATGATAAATGAATAATATAAAACATCTTTCAAAGGTGACTTTACCTGCTGCAACAATGGCAGCAAGACTTCGGAACACTGCCAGCCAACATACATAGTCACATCCACAACAGTTTTGAAGAAACAAGCTCGCAGTCTCCAGTCATCCTAACAGAGAAAGAATAAATATACAACCAGAAGTAAAGAGAACATTGGACTGAACTCTAAAGCATGTAATAGATATTTGTAACCAAGACCAGTGTAAATCAATGTAGACACTTCTAATAATAAATGATTCAGCTAACTTACTTTCACGTTTAGGAAAGTGACTATGTGTGAGAGAAGAATATCATTGGCTGAAAGAAAACAAAAAGTAAAAAAAACATTTTATTGGTGAACTGAATGAAATATAACATTTTTATAATTTTATATTTGTTTTTTTTTTATTGGTAACTAAGAACAAAACCAATCTGCAAATCAAAGAATTTGATAAACTAGATGTAAAAATACATTCTTATAAATTCTTTTAAACAAAACCAGAAACTGTGAGAAAGATCAAACTTTAAATTGATTTTTAAAGATAGAGCAGTTGTGTAAATGTACAATTATACTTTATTAAACTATATCACCTTTTTACCTAGTTAATGTATGAATTTCAACAAATTAACCAGAACTGAAATATTGAATTAAAATTTTTTAAAATTTATATGTTTGTATTTATCATTGTATCTATAAATCAAAACTGCCCTCCCAAATTTAATGTGATATCGACAGAAAAGTCTTTCGACCTCAAAGCCAATACATTTTGTGTTACTCCTGGAGAGTCTTGTAGAATAATTATTTAGATAAGAGAACCAAAGTGGGGGATTTTCCTTATGAAAAGGAGACAAGGTATTTCACCTTTTTGTCTGCCAAAAAATAAACACAGCTTGTCCATTCCATTGGCCATTAGTGTCATTTTAACAGCATGGTTTGGGTCACTCAGCAGTTGGAATATTTTCTGGTGAATCAAATCTTTCAGCTGATGGAGCTCCATATCATAGTTAGACTCCACCTAAACATAAATGGTTTATAGCAATTAATATGGTGAATTAAAGGTTAATACTTGCAATGAGCAAAACAATAATAAGGTCCCAGGGACTGTTACTGACAACGATGCATCATTAGTGAGGAAATTTGGATACACTTTTTAAATGAAATCTCCTTAATTATGTCCCATAGATAAACATTTTTAAATGTGCTAAAATTTTCAATAATCAATCAATAAATAATCAATAAGAATGGAGCGGAGAACTATAATTACAAAAATAAAATTTTATTTTAAAAAATCATAAATATATTAATTTTGTTTAATGCATTAAGTAGTGTATCTAATAGAACCTGACCAAAGATCTATATCTACTAGCTGTAGTTTCTTATACTATTATAATTGTATGCTGCCTGGTCATGTGGTATGTGCTCTAGACTGTTATCTCATGGTCCCTGGTTTCTGCAGGAGGTTTGGGCTAGGATGCAATAATCTTCAATTCTGAAGGAACATCCAAAAAATGTACAACAGAAATATTCAAGCTGACAAAAAAAGACAACAACAAACAAACCAATAAAAACCCCAATGATTTCTGATTCAGTGTCTACCCTATACAAAAATAACAAAACCTAGCAATATTGTATTTTTACCTCTTGTATTTCTGATTCAGTATCTACCCTATACAAAAATAACAAAACCTAGCAATATTGTATTTTTACCTCTTGTATTTCAGGTTTCAGCTCCTCCGCAGTTTTCTAAGAAGAACAAATTATATATATATATATATATCAAATTAGGAATGCAACTAATTAGAAATAGATGTATCATATTTCCCAATTACACAATAATAATACAAATTGATTAATTTTAAAGTAAAGTAATCTTTTATCAGCAATAAGCACATTCAAATGAATCTGTTTCTAGGTTTGCAGATTACCTTAACATTGATGACAGTTTCTGAGATGGAGGCTTTGTCTCTCTGTTGGTCCTTGAGTTGAACTATGACCTCTCGAATTTCTTGTGCTTGAGCCATATCAAGATATCTAAAGATAAAAAAAAAAAAAAAACAAATTTTGATGCTTTGGAATCTTTTTGTAGAAACAAAAGTGCTTCATAACTGCTAAGTCTATGAGTGATTTTTAATGTTGCTTGAAATATAGTAATAAACATTTTAGCACAGCAGATCCTGATATAGAGGTTGAAACAACTATTATGTACTTTTTTTTTTAACCCCTATTTCATTAGACATTTTGATGTCATAGTTATTGTTAAATAATTAGAATAAAACATCTATGCTTCCAACCTCAACTCATTTTGTCAAAGTCTAGTGTTAAATACAGTTTTGAATTGGACAAGTCACTCACTTCACTGCTGTGTCTGCTAGTTCAGCAATATTCTCAGCAAAAGTTAATCTCACTTGTAAAACTTCATCACTCAGGAGTGGAGACTGTAAGAAAATATAAACATTGAAATTCTCTGCTATTGCATTATGTCATGAGAAAAAAATATCTGCTTAATGTGGATAGAACATGGGGTAAAAACTTTGATAATAAATAAGCTTTATTTCAGATGACTGTAATACAGCACAAAAAGCTATTCAAAGTCTTACCAAAGCTGGAATGATATAGTCCTGAAAGACATTGGCATCACTGGGAAAAAAAAATACAAATCAAAGATAATAATAAGCATGAGTATGCAAACACTTCAATAAAGTAAGTATTAGAATATAGAAGTAAAATGTTTATCCATATTCATTTATGTCGCATGATAATTTTGCAACAGTATCATTGTTTGACTAAAACAATGGAGTTGTAAAATCCTCTTTGATATTTTGATGATTGCAGAGAACATCCTGTTACTCTAGCATGTTTAGTATGCTCTAGTCCAATTAGAGAGAGAAATATCTGGGAGTGGATTTCCCATTAGGTGCTTGAGAAACACAACTGAAGTCTCAAATAATAAATACCTAGCCAGCATTTGTATATGAAATTAAGACATAGAGTCTACATCACATGCTCAACTATGAACTAAATAAATCGTCTTTTAATTTGTAGAAGTGGTAGCAACTCTCATGAAATATAGTTTACCAAATATTACAATAAACAGAAAACTCTTCTCTAAAGCTTGCTATATCTGTAGCAAAGAGTTTGGCTGACATAACAGGAATGATTAATTTATCTATGTACTAAGTAAATATAAATAATAATATAAGTAAAAAAGCTCTATCTTACTTTCTAGGTACACTTTTCAAATTTCTAATACAAGCTGTGACAGTTCTGATAGTTTCTGCTCTGACTTCTGGTAGAGGGTCTTGTGTGAAGTAAAGCTAAACCATGACAAACACACACACACAGAGTTAAAATGAATAAAAAGGCAATCTAGAGTAAATGTCTAGCTCTGTGTCTAGTTTCTACAGTTCAATAAACATTATTTGATTACCATGTGTGGTAGAATTCTGTCCAAGATAATGTCTGAGGTTACATATTTGGAAAGCCGTAGCATGAGCTTCAAGGCAAGAAGTCGAAAGTTACTAAACTGAAACAATGTAGAAATACACTTTAACAATTATTATTAATGTGAATTCATGATAAACATTAATTTGCATGAACTGAAATATAGATATGTTTCATTCAACTTGTTGATGTACAACAGATATGAGAGCAGAATTGGGGAAAAGGGTTGTCTAAGTGCCTTGGACAGGAATCTTGCTGTCACTTGGGCCAGCAAGCAACAGTACCACCATTGTAGTCTAATAGATAACTTGAAACAGACTGTTGAGTCAATGTTCAAACTGAGGATTTAGTGAAGAAAAATTACTCCTCTAGACCAAAACCAATGAGTTGCAAGTGATAATACACCAACTCAAACTGAGTCTAATTTTGATTGGTTAAAAAGTTGTAAACAAACGTTTGGAGGTTCTGCTGGACTTTCTGGAACTAAAATTCAAGTTTATCTTTTGTAGTAGTTTACAGTTTGAGTTTCAAAGTTTCTTTTTTTAAACCATTTCTTTCTGTACGCTACACAGTGTAAGGTCATCTTTACATCATCCACCCCATAGATAATAAGGTCTGAAAGGGGAACTTTATTTCTTATTTTTTTTACACAGTGTAAACCCATTTCTTCCTGTGTGCTACACAGTGTAAGCCCATTTCTTTCTGTGTGCTACACAGTGTAAACCCATTTCTTCCTGTGTGCTACACAATGTAAACCCATTTCTGCTAGGTAGCTAAGCACTCTATTTTAGGAAGTATAGTTCCATAGAAGTTTGGCTTTTTCTTCTCTACTGAACTAGTACTAAAACTGAACTAGTCAGATATTAAAGCTGTAGGTAAGCCCAAAAGAGTGGGATGTGTTTGGAAAGTATAATACAAATCTAAAGAAATATAAAAACAATATAGAAGGGGTACTCACATGTAGGTCTCTGGCAACTGATGTCACCAAGGAAATGACTAGAACTAGTTTAGAATTTTTTTCCACTTTGTCATCTAGATCCATATTAGCAAGTATATGATCCAAGTCCCTGTTTAATCTGTGAGGGGAAAAAAATGTAAATGAATCATGTTCTTTGCTAATAAGTATTCTCTTGACAGCCTACAAAGTAAAGACAATAGAACTTACATAAGTATTCTGTCGTCAGAAGGGAGTATGGGAACAGTGGCAAACTGATGAGTGTATGTCTTGAAGAATGTGTAGAAGTATTCTGGGAAGGCTTTACCTCGCTGCTTGATCAGATATTCTTCAGCTGACAAACGGAATTCCGGCTTTCTCTGTGTCATGTGTTCAACTAAATCCTAGAGCAAATAAATAAGAAAATTAGTTGGGGGTGTTTTTGTCCACAAAGTTCCCCTTTCAGACCTAGTGGTCTATAGGGCAGATGATGTAAAGGTCATCTGATTCTGTGGCCTACGGTTAACGAGGGTGTCATGTGGCCAGCACAACGACCAACCGCCTTTACTTTTCCCCAACTAATGTCAGGTACCCATTAGAGCTGGGTGGACTTAAGGGCGCCCGAAAATCCCGAAATAAAAATCCACAAAGCTTTTAAAATATTATTTGAAAACACAACAGCAACAAAGAAAAATCAATTTTAAGTTAAAATAATTGAGCAATTCTGTACTTTTTCTCTTGATTTCAGATTTCCAATTAATGTTTTTTTTTTTTTTACACATTTCTGAAACTGAGTGTGTTGTAATAAAATTATCTCTAAATCAATTTAAAAAAAAAAAATAAACATTTAATTTATGTCACAACAAAATTGTTAGTACAAAAACACCTATCTCATGATGAATCATGTCCCAAAAAAAAAAAAAAAAAAAAGCAAAATCTTCATGAAATCATTAACAAAGAATTAAACAAAAACATATTAATGTTTTTAGAAATGTATTATTAAATGACACCAGGAAACAGCAACTACAAAAGTTAGAAAATAGTCACCTTTATGTTGTTATCAGGAATAGTGTCTATCAGCTTCCAAGGACTGTAATTCTTACAGCTGTAATTGAGTAGCTGTGACAAATCAAATGGAGGAGTGCCATCACAAAACAGTTCTATAATGACACATCTAGAGAAAAAAAAAGTGTATTATATTATATTATCAGATGAAAAAAAGAAGTGACGGTAAAGGGAAAAAAAAACACCTTTTTTTAAAAAATATTATATACATAAAAATACTTTCTTGAAGTTAATTTATTCCACAATACACACTTGATTGGGAAGGGGGGGTTGGGATTGATATGGTAGCATATCATACCTTTGTCAATAAAAGTGTCTAGGGCAATTAATGCATAACAAGAATACATTTTTTTCCCATAAAGGCATTAAAATATAAACCAAATATATCTCTGTCCTCCGAAAATAAAACACATTAACTTTTTACTTTATTGGAATTTTGCAAATCACTTATATCTTGGATACTACAGCTACATACTATATTTATTTTAATACTTCTGGCCCAACAGAGTTGGGAATATAATATATAGTGAAAAACATATGTATTATTTCACTATTTCTAAAACACTGTTTAAGTCAAGTGGAGTTTACGTTTGAGGATAGATCTCCTTCTGTCTTACCCAGCAGAGAAAATATCCATCGCTGGCGTGAGTTCTTTATAAACTTTATTCTGGGTTTCATCTAGACTGCCATCTGAATTTTTTTCAGATGGAGGTCGACCGATAAACCTTTCAGGAGCAATGTAGCAAACTCGTCTGCGAGATGTGTCAAAAAAGTAGGAGAAATCTGCTGGATTATCCTGATTGGATAGAAAACAAAAACAAAAAAAAATTGCAGATGCCAGCACAAGGATTGATCAGCAGGTTTAACAATAAAGCTTTCTTAGTCTTTATGGTTTTTTCAATAACTTTAGCTGAAATGACATGCAGAGTTTTAGCATAAACTTAAAATAAAGCTTCATTTTCCCCAAAACTGGCGTGTCTCCAACGCAATAAGACAATGGATAATAATCAAAGATGCTTATCCAGTTTGAAATGCAATTCTTAGAGAAGAAAAAAGAAATTATACACTGAGATGATGGGCTTTATACAGTTACCAAATGTGCAAAAGTAAATATAGGCTGGGACAAAATAAGTTTAATAGAGTTGTTCCTTGAACTGATTAAAATGTAAACCAATGTGAAGAGGAAAAAAATTCATCTTTTTTTTTATTTGAAATTTTTTTTATGCTGAAATACCTATATAAGACTATCAACTAATTAAACTATCACAATACATTCATAATATTGGTTAAATGTGATACATCAAAATAATTTTTTTTCTTGATGGTATAAAGGTCATCAATCAGGATAATTAGGCATAATTTGATTATTCCTAGTTAACGCTTTTAAAAAAATTTGACAACTAACATTTCACAAGTTTTGAGCGAGACATCTACCAGATAAAAACTAATTGAAGCTGAATGGAATAAGGAGTAAAAGAAAAATTACACTTCAGAGAGTAATTAATGCTTACATAAGGCAGTGATGTGGGCTTAAAGCTTGCAAAGTCTGTTAGAAGAAGCCAATTCCAACCAGTCAGAAGGATATTTTCAGCTTTAATGTCACCATGACATACCTGTTACAAGATCAAGTTCATGTTAAAAACAAATAATTAAGTTGACATCAAGATAATAGATTAGTTTTTAAAATGTTTTCTTTCAACTGAAACAAAACAAAATATTCAGTTTGTATTTTAGACCTCAGGAGATATATTTTGTTCTCTTGCAGGACCTCATGTAAAGAAAGATGTGTAATCACAATTAATCCTGTTAAAGTCTGTAGGTTATTGTCACATTTCCCATTGGTATTAAAACTTTTTCTTTGATACTTCTCTTCCAGACAGATCTATCCAGTACCATCTCCGGTCTGTTGCTTGAAATGAACCATATATTTTGATTTATTTATAGTTTAGGGTTTACCTGAAGAAAAGATGCCAACAACAGAGCTAGACAGGGCTTAAATTGGAACCCCCCCAGGCACAAGTTGCATAGGAAGACCAAAAAAAGAACATGGAGACAAAGTATATTAGATGAAGCCGAGAGGACAGGAAAAAGCTAGCAAAAGACAATGGAGAGTAGTGTATTTTTACTGAGGCCCTCCATGACTTCTTTGAATGCCCCTTCCTAATCCACCTTAGGCAGACCCGACTACCACTAAAGCCCAACAAACCAACACCCTGTATGGCAGTGCTGAACAACTGAAAAAAAAACAGCACACTATTTTTCCTTGCAGTCTGCAAAAGAGCTCACAGCTCAGCAGCAAAAAGCTGGCTAGAAGAAGAAGAAAAGTGAGGCCTTATGTTCCATGAGGCAGATGATGATGCTAGTTTAGGGTTGCCTGACCTGAACTTTGTGACATTGGTTTAATGCACACAGAAGCTGAAATGCGATCCACCTCTTCTCAATCAGAGTCAGGAAAGGACGAGTGCTGAGGCGGTCATACAAGCTGTACTTGATGTATTGCCTAATCAAGAAAGCAGCTCTGTCCAGTTTCTGTAACATTTTGACAATAAAACCATTAACAAGGTCATTGAAACTCTACTTTTAGTTACAATGGATACTTAACATTTAGTTACAATGATATGATGAAATCTTAATCCCTTTCATTTTTAAAAATTAATTATTCACTCAATTTACACATATTTGTAGTTTAAATATAGGCATACTGCTATTTTCAATGGCAAATATGAAAGATTTAGTAGAAGAAAAAAAAATGTTATCCAAACTTACAACATGCTTTTGGAATGGCAAACAGTTGGGCAGGTTTTTTAAACTTTTGTAAATAACTGTGAAACATAAGAAAAGAAATATATATAACATACATTTATAGCAACTTTTTCAATACAGCTATAAGTACATCAAACAATTAACAAATAAACAAAAAACATACATCATGATTAATATATTGATACATTTGAAGCATTATATCAATATAAAGAAGAAATTAAGCAGAGAGAAGCTAATGATCAGTGTAATGGTGCATAATAATGAGTTGTATTTATTAAGTATACAGTTTGATCAAGGTTTTTCTCATTCTACTTTAGGCTTCTTCCTCTTACATCTTATTTACAGACATCACCACAAAAAAGAAGATAATTCTGTCGTACGCATTTTATGTGTCAATCTAGTCATGCAAACCCTGCTAAGGTGATGGTTTTCCTAGCTGATTCAAGCAACCCATTTTATATTCTAATGGCACTAGGGCAGAAGGAGCACTTCTATGAATTTGCAAATGGGCAATAAGATACAAGCAGTGAGATTAACTGAATCTGATTGAAATTTGGAAATAATTAAACACTTAAATTAAGAGCACAATTTACTCTGACTATAAAATAATTTATCAATTAAAATTTACCTAATATTTACTCTGACTATAAAATAATTTATTAATTAAACTTTACCCAATAATAATAAACTGAAATAATGCAAATGCATCTAACTGACAACCACACTATGGCCTAATATGCTTCCCCCCCAGCCATCTCTCCCACAAAAAAAAATTAAACATGTATTAAATAAACAAAGGTGTTAAGTGTAGACCATTGACATTCACTATTAAAAAGTGACATAACTGCCAAACATAAACTTTTTCTTTGCTTTAAAATGAGGAGAAGTGGATAAAGAGAAGTAAATACAAACTATACCATCCAATCGGTCTTGATATTCTTTTAATGGCAATGGAACTGAGGACCCTTGAATCACAAAAATTCTTACTACAACCAAGCCTTCCTTGCACCTGGCTCTAACTACTTTGAAAAAACGGGTACTTCCCAGGCTGGAAAATAAAAATAAAATTGATATGTACACTTGGCTAGAGGAAAAATTGAACTATAGACTAAAATGAAAGAATCAGCTAAAGGTGATAGCTCAAATTACACTCCTGGTTTATGAGAGGCAAAGAAAGAATTGGAAAAAAATTAGGACAATACCAAACTCTCTTGAAAGTACTATCATTGATATTTTAGCTTTAAGCTGCTTGATTTATATATTATATGTAACATAATAAGCAACCAATATGGCTTTTAATAAAACTTATGTTTTAAATAAAAATCCCTTCAACAGCAGCAACCAATCTGGTATATTTTTAATTATCAGGATTTAAGATTAACCATTGAGAACACCGTACCTGCAATCAAACTCATAATGTGGTATATCAGTTAGGTAATGTTCAACTGGATAAATGATGGCAGGAGCCTCTCCAGTAAGCTGATTGCCCATGGCCGAGTTTGTCTCTGAGCTGTCATCAAATTTTGACAAAACTACACAAGTGACATAGCAGTGTGGATTATCACAGATTGTGTTGCAATTAAATTTCACATCCTTATACTTTGTCTCTGAAGAGAAAGTAACCATAATTTTTTTTTTAAATTCTACATTTAAAAAAAAAAGGATCTTTATCTAATAAGATAAGATAAGATAATTTTTATTGATCCAATCCAATGGAAATTCAGTTTGATTACAATTGACAACCTCAGCCTAATTACTGTACAAAAACAATACTGATGAAAAATTTGTACAACATTCACATACGAACACACATACACATTCACAACCAGCGCTTTATGAATTTGACTTCTACGTGCTTCTCGATTACGACAGCTGACCACGTAACACTCTGACCGAAAGTGGGACAAAGGAGTTTTTAAATCTTTCAGTTTTAGTCCTAATGGAAATCAGACGACCACTTCATTCAGATCTTATGTAACTGTAACAGATTCAGATATATGTACTTTAACTTTAGAGTGTAATGATAGTTAGAACCCTGGGCCTGGCTACTGTCATGCAATGCTATTGTCCAGTAGGTTTGTAAAGAAAAATATTTTCAAGAAATTTCATTCATGATTAATAATTAGCTCTAAAAAAAGGGACTTCATGACTGAGACGAGAAAGACATCCCTGGACAATTGAATTAGTTATGAATTAGGGCTTTTTTAGGGGATTATTAGCTGCATTATTCATATTTTTTTTTATTTTTGAATGAAGTAAGAGTTTTAACTAGACAATTTTTTTATCTATACTTATTGTCTATACTATAATCTATACTATAAATGTCTCTTAGTCTTACTTAGTTAGTCTTAGCACTCTTAGGCCTTTACGTCTACTGTACTCTGTCTCTAGGCTAGGACTTAGATTATGATTAAATTATCATTATGATTATCTATCTATTAAAATTAAAGTATAAAAATCTATACCCAGATTATAGATAGTCTATAATTAGTATAATTATGTATTATTATATTATTAAATAAATATATTTTACTTATTAAAATTATTAAAGTGTATGTGCTAGATCTACAAAATATGTAGCTTAAGTTAGATCTATAGATTCTGTAATTATATAGATCTATATCTATTTCATACTTAAATATAATAAACTATGTTGGTGTGAGTGTCAATATTCGTGTATTGTTTATAAATTCAACAATAAGCAAAATTTAATCAACAAAAACAAACTTCCAGACAGGAAGTGGGGCGTGACCCGGAAGCTATAACTCTGCTGATAGTTTTGACTATTAACATTAAACCGTATCTAACACATGTAGATCTACTACTAATACTTGATGCAGTCTGGGAGGGGAAGTCTTTCATTTTTAGGGAAAAGACGCTGTTACTTTTGCATGGCCTGTCCGTCCGTCTCGTTTAGATCTCGTAAACTAGAAAAGATATTGAAAATCCTACCATTCAAAGTTCTGATGCAACGACTACTTGTTTTCTTTTCTGAAAGCGAATAATTTAATTTCTAAAATCAACTTTGCAAGCAGTTTCTTCATAGAAATATACCATTTTTACAATTATTTATTTTTATATTAATAGTAACAAACACAGTAAGAGTATTAACTTTTCACCATATTTTTAACACATTAATGCAAACAGTTTTAAATTTGTTGGTAATTTTTTTTTTCAAATGTATTGCTAAGTTAAACAAGTTCTTTCATTCTATCTATCGGTGACCGGTCTTTTCATCCCCGTGGTCACTTCATACCCGGTCATTTCATCCTTGGCCACTTCATTCCCGGTCATTTCATCCCCAATTAAATAATTTTTTCCTATTCATTTTTAATTGTGCCATTAAGGTTTTGACTTTCATCTAATATATAAATATGATTATGTAGAATGATTTTTGATATTTCTAACATGTTATTAATGCGTTTATAGTGTTTCCCTTCCACTTTACATTCTTAATGAGAAATTTTTTAATATATTGTAAACCTGGGTGTGTAGGCTACTTATAGCTAGAGCGCTTCAATGTGTGTGTGTGGGGGGGGGAATGTAGGCCTAATATTATTTATTTTATCCTGCGCATGATGTAATGATCAAGGCCAAGGTGTGGTGGAATTAAGTAGCCTAGTGCTCTAGGAAATCTTGAGAACGATTAGAATAATTATGACCATGCCCCTGATTACTTATCATCAAGGGCTAAGGTGTGGTGGAAGTAGTGGAAATCATTTAAGAGAAGAGATACGAACGATTAGAATACGTATGATCATTATATGCCGCTGATAACTCCTAGCGACCATCTTTCACTTTATTTTATTTTTCAATCGCTCTTTCTTGAAAACGGGAGCGTCTTTTTTTAACCTTGAAAAAAAGGTTTTATAATTTTTTTCTAATAAAGGCTGACTCCACCCATCCTCAGGATAGTACGTCGCCTATATAAGTTTTGCTTTTATTTCTTGTAAACATTAAAGTTGTAAATTGTGCTACAGGCGAAGAGAATTACAAATCATTGTAAGTACTTTGAATCGATGGATCATCTTCTGTACTTACAATCAAAGCCTATCTATTGCATCTTACCTATGTATCATATGTATGTCTACCTGGCGGTGGTTCTCTCAACCCTTCTATTTGGCTCTGAGACATGGACACTATATAGAAAACAGCTAAGACTTCTTGAGCGCTTTCACCAAAGATGCTTGCGCTCCATCATGGACATACGATGGCAGGATGCACTTCAAACAGCGATGTCCTTGCGAACGCCGGTATGGACAGTATAGAGGGACTTCTTATAATGGTCCGACAGCTACGCTGGGCAGGGCACGTATCCCGTATGGGAGACGAACGTATGCCAAAGTCAGTCTTTTTTGGTGAGCTAAAAGATGGTCGTCGTAACAGAGGCGCCCCACGAAGACGCTTCAAAGACCAGCTTAGGCGTCAACTTTCCTTGGCTGATATAGAAGAGAACACCTGGCTGCATGCGGCGTCGGAACGAGACAGCTGGAGGTCACTCACGAAGGCCGCGGGATACACATTTGAGACCAAAAGAAAATCTGCCGCCGAGGACAAACGCAGACGACGAAAAGAAAATCTAAACCGACCACCTGCGGACAATGGTTTTGCTTGCCCTGTATGTGGCAAAATATGTAGGTCACAGCTGGGACTGCACAGCCACGGGAAACACTGTATTCCTCACTAATCTTCGGATTCGAAGACAAGACTATTATTATTATGTATCTTATATAGATGAACACAAGAACACTTTTTTTTTTACAGGACCCTCTATAAAAGCTCTTTATTTTTATACATGTTAAATTTTTTTAGTTTTAAATTTGGGGCCGATTTTGAGTCTGTGTTTCCACACAAACTGTCTATGTAACTTTGTTTGTTTATTTACATCTTATAAGCTTGCTAACTCTTCAT
>JADKLZ010081101.1:17963442-17976009 GCA_021533235.1 Biomphalaria straminea
AAAAAGACAATGATTTGCAAAAGAGTCTTCAGTTTATTCAGACTAACACTGGTCGTCGTGTTGTTAAATCTGACAATGACAAAAGAAAGTGAAAGTAGAAACACAACTCAAGCGACCAGAGATCGAATCCAAAGTCTTCAATCGACTTCTTCCTCTCACAGCCATGTCAATCATTGGGACAGCAATGAAACTAACTCTGAATCAAATGTCAGCCAAGAAAAACCTACAATAGATTTGCTTTTACGGAATTCCGAGAAGACACCCGAGGCTGTTGCGTCTCATGAAAACACAACAAGCGGCAAGCGTACTTTGTTGGAGCCTCAACTGCGAGATAACATGTCAACTGGAGACGAAACTCAAATAAGTAAAACCGACTTAGACGCAAAGTCGAATACCAGTAATGTGAACCCTGTATTGAATACAAGTAGAGTAGAGTCACGGCCGAGCTTCGACAATTTCTTATCACGCCTTGCACAACTTACCGAGCAGAACAAGGAGAAAAATGTAAGTTCTTTAATCTTTGGTATTTTATATAGTCAGAACGTAGACACTAAATCTAGATCTCAAAATAATAACTAGATTATGTGCCTAGGCTTTGTTGTTAACTACACACAATTTTATAACCTATAACAGATTTCCCGCGGCCTCCTGTCGATTTAACAGGAGCTCCCGGAAATCTCCTGAAATTGCAAAATATACGAAAAAGTCCTGGAATTATCAGGAAATTATTACAATCTTTTGAAAACTCATACAAATCTCCTGAAATATACAGACAAAAATTGTCTGTTTTTTTTTTTTCGCCTCTTAAATTACCTAGGATAGCTCCCTCTGTCCGAGTTGCAAAAATAAAAGAGTGATCTTTCCATTGTGTCCAAATTCTTGAGCGTGCTCTGTCGCCTTGATACAGAGTAGATTATTCCCCCCCATCTCCGTTTTTAACGTGAGGTAGAAATAACGCATAAAAAACTGAAATGAAAATAAACTAGGTTGATTTGTGAAATCTAGATCTCGATTCTAGATCAAACCAGTGCACTGAACAAAGAATTAAAGAATATACCATCAGAACTTTTTGCCCTTCATGTAGACCAGTGCATTGAGCAAAGTAACATATGTACCTCTGAAGAAAGTGAACGTGTAAAAGTGCGTTGCATTCAGAGATTTAAAAAAATCTTGTAACTTTGATTCCAGCTAGTTTACAGCTTACATTTAAGAAAAACTAATGGAGATTAACGAAGTAGTACAATAATTACATATTTAGTTATAACATTTCAAAGACAGTAGTTTGTGTTTGTAGCCTACATTCATGTACAAAGAGAATTTTTTTTACTGAGTACACTTTTCCCCTAATTTTATGCCAGAGACGAACTGGTTGTCCAAATTGGACCGGACATTACAATATGTAATGTCCCATAACTTGATTGGATATGATATACATAAAACTGGACGCATGAAAGCAAACGTGGGTTTCAATATCGTAGGGGCCTATTGTATTTCTGCCTGTGAATAGACATAGGAAATCTCAATCTGTAAAAAGAAAATCTACAGAGCAATCACAATTTTAATTAGTCTATTACATTATTTTAATAGAACTAAAAGAGTGCATCATAACAATTGATGGCGGCCTGTTCGTGTGACATGCGTTCTGGAATGTCGCCTTTGCCCGCCGCCAAATAGTCCCAAACCACCCCACCCCCGGCCGTTCTGTGGGATGTTTGAACTATTTTGAAGTAACAATCAAAACAAATTAAAAATAAAACAAAAACTAAACATTGGAAAAGTGTTATGACACGATTAGGAATTGATGATTGTTTTCGGAAATAGAGAAAGTTTTGACTTAGAGACAAGCACGTGACAAGTAAAAACAAGACTAGGTTTTAGGAGGAGAACGAAATGTCAGCCGACGTCAACAGATTACTTCCAGAGATAGAAAACCTTTTAAAAAAAAACTACAGACATTCGACGTTGGCTGACATTCCACGGCTCCCTTTTTTTGCTATTAAACTTCTTGTTCAGTATCAGCGTCGGCTAACTTGTATTGATTGTTCGGCCTTTCGCCTGTGTTATTGGAGTGTCCCCTCCGTTTGGTTTATCTGCACCATGAAAGCGCTTAACACAAGGAAGTAACAGATATATATGTCCACATATATAAGAAAGGTCCCTCGTCAACAAACTGATAGCCTACGTTTATGCTTGTGTCCAAAACAATTTCTTATCAACGTCTGTATCACAAGTCCTCTGCATGAAATCCTAGCAGGCTTATTGTGTCATTATGTTTGTTTATTTTAGCCTATTCTTGACAAGAAAAAACGTGCATAACCCTAATTTTATAAGTTACGAATAATACAGCATTAGAACTAACTGTAAAGCCTAGTTGAGGATTTCAAAATACCCCCTCCTCCTTAATACATTGTACCCTCAATGGACCTCATTCTTAAACAAACAACATTTAGCCACATGATTTCTTATATCTTCTATATATCTTGGGGGCGCGGTGGTCGAATGGTTAAGCGCTCGGCTTCCGAACCTGAGGTCCTGGGTTCGAATCCCGGTGAAGACTGGGATTTTTAATTTCGGGATTTTTAGGGCGCCCCTGAGTCCACCCAACTCTAATGGGTACCTGACTTCAGTTGGGGAAAGAAAAGGCGGTTGGTCGTTGTGCTGGCCACATAACACTCTGCTCGTTAACCTTTGGCCAAAGAAACAGATGACCTTAACATCATCTGCCCCATAGATCGCAAGGTCTGAAGGGGAAACTTTACTTTTTACTTTTTACTATATATCTTCTTCTATATCTTTCTATACAAAGTATTTCATCCATCGCGGTTGCCACGTGATACGTATTTTTCATTGTTTTATCAATATTTTGACGTAGCTAGATGTGTTTTTTTCTTTACGATTGGCGAATGAGGTCCACTCGTTAAAATCCTTTCATTATCACAAGACAGCAGTCTTAGGCTCTTAGCTATCATCTTGAAAGCCACCACGTGAATTAAATTCTCTAAAAAATAAGCAAAGTGTTCCGTTATAAACTCAGAATGTTCGAAGTGTTTTATTAATGACAAGCACTGCTCTAGTGGAGGCTGTGTTTTTTTTTAATAAAACGTATATTAAGTGTAATTGTATTAATTAGTTTGTATCAGTCATTCAATTCTATAGATTCTAGACCAGGGGCGGACTGGGTGTCAAAATCGGCCCGGGCATTTCTACACAATCAGGCCCATAAATTGCATATTATACTTGTCTTCAATATCATTCTGTTTAGTTTGAGTATCGCTAACGGTACACATGCATACAGAAAGATCTATATTTTTAATGGGAAGTATAGGCCTTATGTTCCTTTTTAATTGCTAACTAAGTGTGTAGCCTCTAAAAGGATGACTCATACTAGATCTAGTAACACTGTCTACGGATGTAGGCTATTACATAATTTCACACATAGAAGGCCGTTTTATAAGACAATATTTTAAAACCTTTAAAAATTTAATACATAGTGGCATCAATGTGGCCCTTCGGTGGCTCTAAAGGCCCATTTGGGTACCGGCCCACGGGCATTTGCCCGAATGCCCATATAGCCAGTCCGCCCCTGTTCTAGACTATAAATAATACATCTGTGAGATTAGAAATATTTTTACCAATTTTTTTTTTGCTTAGCGCAATTTCAAGCGTTTAGTTTTCTCATTGGGCTATGATCCTATGTCTTGTATGGAACAGTTGGAAAGCCGGTGGAGAAGAATGAGGGGGGGGGTATCTGTGTCAATGTTACCGTGATCGCTTTTTAAATGCATAAAAAACTTGTTCACTCAAGCCTCCTCAACTCAACTCCTATTCTTCTTATACCGTCACACATCCGTCAAGTACGATTTCTTTCCCATGTCCGATAGTATTCTATACCTAACAAAATGAATAACAATAGTTAATTATCTAATTGATTTTTTAAATCGGTTCTCGTTTTGTCAGGTACAAGAAATAATTCTGCATAATTTCAATTTAAAAAAAAAACGTGTACAAACTCTTTACAAGACCAACCGATAGACAGATTTTAAAAAAAAGCTTTGTAAAAAAAAGATATCTGTTTACAGCTATCCACCACAAACGAAGATATCAAATAAAATAGTTTCAATCAAGATTTAATCATTTACTTGAAGCGTTACTAGTCATTTTTGGTTCTAAAGCTCAACATTGTATGATGATCTCGTATTGTGCTGCTGAGATATTCCAATTCTTTGCTTTGGCTGTTTCCGCCTAGACACCACATTGAGAGTGATAATAGGACGAATGGGCATGGCGACATAGAGAAGTGAATCTTATCTTCTTTTCTTATACAATACAGACGTTACAGAAGATGATTACGTCCTACGCGTCATGCATTCAGTCATGCATATTAACCAGTGACTTAAACTCTGCCAAGTCACTGGTTTTCCTGGCTAGCTAAGGCAATCCATTCCATGCTCTAATAGCGCTAGGGTAGAAGGAGCTTTTGTACACATTTGTCCTAGCATATGGGACGAGGAATGCATGTTTTTCTTTGTGTCTTTCTGAGTATTTTATTAAATTTTGTTTTTGAATTTGAAGATTATGGTTCAGTGTTTTATGTATAATTGCTACTTTACTTTTGAGTCTTCTGTCCTGAAGGCTTTCTAAATTTAGTGATTTGACTAAAGATGTTACTCTAGTCAAATGTGAATATTGATTTCTTATGAATCTCACTGCTCTATTTTGTGTATGTTCCAGTTTCTTAATGTTTTCTTGAGTTGAGGGGTCCCAAACAGAGGATGCATATTCTATTAAAGGCATAACCAAGGTTAAATAACATTTTAGTTTTATGTTCTTATTTGATTTATGGAAATTTCTTTTAATAAATCTAATGCTATGTTTGATTTTTTTTATTGTTTCGTCAATATGGGGATTCCATGACAGATATGTTTCATTTATTATAACACCTAGGTATTTTGCGTTTTTAGTCTGTGTTACTGGTTTACCATGAATAAGATAAGTGGAATTAATTTGTTTTAGTTTTTTTGTTACTCTCAATAACTGACATTTTTCTGGGTGGAAAGACATGCTCCAATTTGATTCCCATTTTTGTAATTCATCTAATTCTCTTTGTAAAATGTCTGTATCTTGTGTTGTTTTTATTGTTCCATATATTATGCAATCGTCTGCGAATAATCTGACTTTTGTTCCTGAACTAATGCAATTTGGTAAATCGTTTATGTAAATTAAAAATAGTAGTGGTCCTAAGACTGTTGATTGGGGTACGCCTGAGTTTACTGTTATTGGTGTTGATTTAGAACCATTTATTATTAAAGTTTATTCTCTCCCTATCAGAAAATCTTTTAATCAACTGATGCAGTGGACCATCAATGCCAAAATATTTTAATTTTTTTAGCAAACTATGGTGGTGAACTTTGTCAAAAGCTTTAGAAAAGTCTAGTAAGATAGCATCTATTTGCTCACTGTTGTCTAAGCCTTTCGAAAAATCATCAATAAGTCCAATTAGTTGTGTTTCACATGATCTATATTTCCTCAAGCCATGTTGGTATGGAGTAAGGACATTATGTTTGTCTAAGTGGTTTATGATGTTGCTACATATTATGTTCTCTAGGATTTTACATGTGATGCTGGTTAGTGATACTGGTCTGTACTTTCCTGGGTCAGATTTTTCTCCTTTTTTAAATAGAGGGGTGACATTAGCTCCTTTCCAGTCCCTTGGTACTCATCCCTGGTTAATGAAGGGATTGAGGCTTGATTGTCAAGAATACACTCAGAGTCGCTAAGAGTTTAGTACCTTTGGCATGGCGACATAGAGAATTGAATGAAGGGAATGAGGCTGGATTGTCAAGAATAGACTCGGAGTCGCTAAAAGATAGTCTAGTAACTTTGGGTTCTTTTACAAATTTGAAAATGAAATAAGAAACACGACGGACTTACGATGACGTATACGCATGAGACAAAGTCTATTCCATTGTTATTTACTAACATAAGTTTATTTGTACTCTACAGTCCGTGTGGAGCACTTACCTAGAGAAGGAGGCTAAGAAGGTGTACTCTCGTTTTAACTTCAACTCTTACGTAAGTATAGGATTACTGCCTATTTTATTCATACTGCACACAATATAATGTGGAGCACTTACCTAGAGAAGGAGGCTAAGAAGATGTACTCTCGTTTTAACTTCAACTCTTACGTAAGTATAGGATTACTGCCTATTTTATTCATACTGCACACAATATAATGGCGTGTAATGCGAATTGAGAGCAGGAGAGTGTTGTGATCTAATTCAGTGGACAGTGGAAATACAATATAAATTAAACTAATTCATCAAGCCAGAAAATTTTAAAAGAAAAAAAAACATTCGAAATATAAACAATATTATAAAAACATATCTTATTTAAAAGGATACTTTTCAAATTACACTCATATCTCTCAAAAATGTTATGCATATTTCCTTTTTTGATAATTAGCAAATTAATAACTATCACTATTTAATTAACTGTTTCAGAAACTTTTACAACATCTGCCCTATAGACCACAAGGTCTGAAAGGGGAACTTTACTATTTTTTTTTACTACTATTTAATTAACTAATAAATTATTTTTTGATTGAGCCTTGTTTTGTCAGAAACAATTAATAATTGTCCAAACTTTCAAGTTGATCCGAGAGTAGGAAGAGGGAGAAATAACGTGTACAGGAATCCACCAAGACAGAAGGAGTTGATATAAGCGTTGTATAAAAAAAAGCTGTTGTGAAATGATGGTATAAGTAGAGATGTTAGTTTACACTGGGAAACTAAAAGCAGGGCCGGATTTAAGGGAGGGAAGGAAGTGATACAGACGTTTTTAAGACTACAGGCAGGGATAATACTTTGATAAATATTTCTTTCAAAATACAAGATTAAAAGCTAAACAATATTTTTTGTTAAAATAAAATGTTTTGTACCCTTGGCAGGATGTGAAGGTGGAGTTTCTGAGATTTAACTATGTCCATCTACTGAAGACGGTACTGACCAAAGAAAAGGTCAGATCTGAACAGCTGTTCCCACCTGTGTCTGGTATCAGCCCTGCATGCTACGTGAATATGATGGACTGGTTTGATGGAGTAGCCGGATGGAAGAATCGAACAGAGAAATCTGACCAGGAAGACATGAAATGGGCACTGCAAAGTAAGAACATGATTTTATTGGATTTGAAACATGCAAAGTAAGAACATTATTTTCTTTTAGATTTGAAACATGCAAAGTAAGAACATGATTTTATTGGATTTGAAACATGCAAAGTAAGAACATTATTTTATTGGATTTGAAACATGCAAAGTAAGAACATGATTTTTTTTAGATTTGAAACATGCAAAGTAAGAACATTATTTTATTGGATTTGAAACATGCAAAGTAAGAACATTATTTTATTGGATATGAAACATGCAAAAAAAAAATATCGACAGACGGTTTACATAAGACGCCCCTGAGTCCGCCCAATT
This sequence comes from Biomphalaria straminea, assembly GCA_021533235.1. Taxonomy (NCBI): domain Eukaryota; kingdom Metazoa; phylum Mollusca; class Gastropoda; family Planorbidae; genus Biomphalaria; species Biomphalaria straminea. The sequence goes on from JADKLZ010081101.1 coordinate 17,970,917, forward strand.
CCATAAGACGCCCCTGAGTCCACCCAACTCCATAAGACGCCCCTGAGTCCACCCAACTCCATAAGACGCCCCTGAGTCCACCCAACTCCAATGGGTCCCTAACTTGGGGAATGCAAAATAGTTAGTCGTTGTGCTGGTTACATGAACCGCTCGTTAACCGTCGGTCACAGAAACAGATGTCATTTACATCATCTGTCCTATAGTTCTCATGGTCTGAGAGGGGAACTTTGTTGCACACGGCAGAGATAAAAACAAAAGTTGGATTAGGATTAAGTCTTAACAAAAGTTTTTTTTTTTTAAATCCCGATTAATAAATCGTTGTGTTTACGTGCCTGTTAAAACGAAAAACAAAAACAGTATATACTGTAGCATAGAAGGAAACCACAGCCAGAAAGCCCCTTTGACTAGAATTACAAAAAAACTAAGGCGTGACGTTTAAACATACACACGCTTCATGACGCCAAATTACACGAAACACAAACTAATTCATAGACCTAAAAATACGATTATGAAACAAGGAAAAAAGCTACACGCGTACGCGACATCGTTACGAAACCCTAACAATTCCAATCTCTAATTAACAAGTTTGACATAAAACATAAAACGTTTTTAATCTTTTTCTCTTTTAAAGATAGCCTTTAAATTATAAGATAAGATATTTGTAGTTCTCGAGTCTTCTACAACCAGACCAAGTCATACACTTTTTTTTAAGGATTTCCCCTCACTGGATTCATAGCGGCCATTTTTTTCTAATTTCAGTGTTTGACTCGTTCGGCAGGCCTTCTGCTGGTCTGATCAATGGAGTGCTCCAACTTGAAGGGGACTACGACCAGTGCCTGGACATACAACCCTATGTACCTGAAGGGACGGTGGACAGCAAGGGCACAGTCCGATGGGAAATAGCCTTCGGCACCAGATATTGTCGAGCAGAAATACCAGTCGGGCCTCATTACACACTTGGACTTCCGGTAGTATATATATATAGTTCGTACATCGTGGTTCGATGATGACCACTTTGTCATCCAGTGGGCTGAGGGCTTTGCACTGGGGTTTTGTGCCTCCTCATGTGGCTGGTGAGACCTATGCGAGCCCGGAATGTTCGGCCGCACTCTGGGCAGGTAATTCCAGCTGGAGCTAGTGTCGTTTGCCTTGCTTTCCTTCTCTGGCGTTTTTCTTTCGCCAGCGTTGTTCTTTTTTCCTCAGCAACCTGTGCGCCGGATCTCACAGCGCGGCGCCATGATACTCTGTCATGTGCCTCTGTCTCCCAGGTGCCTGGGTCAATGTTGAACTCCTTTAGAGAAGCTTTGAGGGTGTCTTTGTAGCGCTTTTTTTTCCGGTAGTATACAAGTGACTTGGCGAACATTTACAAAAGGATCAATCGGATATAGCGTAACGACTGTGGGCGGGAGGAGGGGGGTATACACATTTGCTAATGAAATAACAGGTTGCTTCACTTTCATACGTACGACTTTCGCGGAATGAGTTTAACAAAAAATATATTGATGAAAAAATACTTTAAGGTTTTTTTTTTTTTTTATCAGTGGACGCTCGATATATATGTATACAACTGAATACATCATCAAAAAGCGCTGAAAGAAGTCGATTAGATTTCAAACGTTTCTAACGATGCCATGATGAAATATGGGATTTGGGAAAAGGAAAATCAATAAATACGTTTTTAGTGAAATTCGAGTTTTATCATGTTATGTTACTATAGGGGAGGGAAGACAATAAGTTTGTTATGATTTGTTACGTCTGGGTTTTAGCGTTATGTACTATCCGAACTACATGAACTTTGTTATATAAAAACCACTTTGATTTTTAGAAATTATTTACAACAACAACAAAATTAAAGCTTCAGAATTTAATCCCTTAAATGTAGCACTTGTTTACCTCTGTATACTCACTATTCTAGTCTTTGAAGGTATTTTACATATTGAAATTACGAAACTGTTGTACAATTTTAAAAGCCTGTGTTTACTAGAACTGAATAAAACAGAGCATCATTTAAACTCAAGAAAATATTTAGACGTTCTTTCTCTTATTTTCTCTACGTCTTTCTCTCTTCACATTCTCCACACTTTTGTTTTTTTCTTTCACAAACTCTCTTTTTCTCCATCTTTTTCTCTTTTTTTCTTTCCTTACCTTTTCTTTCTCTCTCTCTATTTCTTTTTTCTCTACCTTTTTCTATTTTCCTTTGCGGCTCTCTCTCTCTCTTTCTCTCTCTCCATTTTCTTTCACTCTTTCCCTCAAATACACTCGCTTGTGGCATACGTTTTTCTTGATGAACATAGAAATCAATTATCAACTTACAATTTTTGCTACAGTCTATAGATGCGATATGTCAATATGGGAGAATGACCCTGAATTCCGATTTATTTCTTGTATTTGATTGTATTATTCTGTCAGCCAGACCTTACCTTGACTGCGTGAGGTAAACCTTTGTCTCCACAGAAAGAGGTCAACACTTTCTGGACAGAGAAACAAAGTTTTTATCTCAATTTCAACTGGGGGATCTGTGTACCGGACTCTTGCCACTCGGAGGACATCAAGGCTTTTCTTAACAAAGGTTGAATACATTTGTCAACTTCTCCACAGTCAATTGTGTTGTATATAATTTCAGTTATCTCCCTTAGTATTTCCCTCAATGTTTGTAAAATGTTTTACATGTTTCGGAAATTCCTTCAGAGTTGAAGATAGTTATTTCCTAGTCCAAACCTCCCGCAGGACGACGGGGGATGGGAGCGGGCAGTGTTTGAACCCGGGACCATCGGTAAATCGATACGACAGTCCAGCGTGCATGACATGAAAGCAAGTCACTGTCCATCCATTAGCTATTTGAAGTAGACACAAATTGTCAATCTGTTTTATAGTTATAGTTAGTTTAAAATCAAATATATCACACTTGGCAGATGTGTCTTTCACTATTTCTGAACTAAAAACATTGAAATAAAAAAAACGTTAACAAAATACATTGAGCTGGGATCAGTAAAGTTCAATGGAAACATTAATATAATTTTTAAGAATATTTTTTTACGTAATTACGTATATATCTATTTTCTGTCTCTACATATTGTAATGACTCTGTAATGCGCACCGCCATCCAGGCTAGTGCACAGATGCGCACTTCTAGTGAACGGACTAGAACAGAATGTTGACATGTGAGAATAACGACTTCCGGCCCACGTTGAGAGCCAAGATGGAGAAACAGTGCTAAATGTAGATCTTGTATTATGTTACTGTGATGTCATGTAAATAAACATCTTATGTCTCGTTGAGTTGCCTCACTTGAAGTTATTACATTGGTATCAGAAGTGGGACTTATAGGCAACTCAACGAGAGGAGGTAGGCTTTGATAACAATGACATATTCGAAGCTATTACATCATCTCTCAGTTACACAGCTGAGACAAGAGCTTCGGGACCGAGATTTAAAACCCTTCGGTAGCAAGGAAAGGCTTACGGCTCGTCTGCGGCAAGCATTGATTGACGAAGATGAAGATCCGGAGACCTACCAATTCGAAGTTGAACCTGGGATTGGGGATGTCATTGGCAAGATCCAGGAGTGTGGGGATGAATTTAAGGAACAATTTAAGGAACAATTGAGCACGATAAGGATCATGATGAGGAACATGAGCAGGGATATAATGTTGAATGTAGATGAAAGTGTATTGGAAGTGGAAGAACAAATAGACCAAAGGGATCATATGGTGTCGCAACCGAAAGAAGGCATAAACTCGTTTGTGAAATGGCAGCTGCCTGGTCAAGACTGTGGCTACACAAACAGTGGTGATGTAGGCGCTGGGGATTGGAGCGCTGTCTGTGACTGTGTTGTGAGCAAGTCTGACAGGGGTGACTTTCAAGGCGAGGAACGTGACAACGATTGCTGCGACGATCTCAATGGGATATACCCAATCGAAAGGGAAGAGACAAACGAAGGAGCTGAAGTCTGTTATGTGCCTGAAACGTTTGTTCCTGATTTAACTGCAACGAGTACCTCAATGAGCCGGACAGACCAAGACAACGTTGGGTCTGCGTCTAAGCCTATTGCTATAGACCTTAAAGACCTCTGCCTATCTGCCGGTGCTCACGAGGGGAATGTGAAACTCGACAATTGCATCCAGAACTTGAGCATGAACTGTACGTGCGGCGCATCACACTGGGAATGTGGATGCCAAGAAAAGCACCAACAAGGCATGTGTACATCTGCCATCATCATTGACATTGGCATGGATGAATGTCAATCAACCCAATCTAAATCTGAGCTGTCAAGAGGAAGACATCTTCAACTTGAACTTGAGGAGACCTATCTCCTGGACGTGAGACTGTTAGCTGTGGATGAATGCGGTATATCGGACTTTGTTTGCAACGTGGTTGCATGTGAACTTGCAGCTTCCATTAGAGGCGTCTGTCGGGAGGGTCTGCTGAAACAGCGTGTCCGATCAACGGCTGTGCTGACGAAAACAGTGCTCGACACTATCTCTTTGTGTGTCAAACGGCCACGTCATCGTCTCAACAACAGCCTGGTCAACTGGAGAAAGAGAAAGCGGCACTGGAGGAGAACAATGCGGATGGCTTTGTGGGGAACACCCTACCTGCCGCCTGTGGCTCCCACTGATCGACCTCCACCTGAACTGTCGAACTTCAGCTGCAGTGTTTCTTTTCGAGACGAAAAGTGCTAAGACGGGGGCAATGTAATGACTCTGTAATGCGCACCGCCATCCAGGCTAGTGCACAGATGCGCACTTCTAGTGAACGGACTAGAACAGAATGTTGACATGTGAGAATAACGACTTCCGGCCCACGTTGAGAGCCAAGATGGAGAAACAGTGCTAAATGTAGATCTTGTATTATGTTACTGTGATGTCATGTAAATAAACATCTTATGTCTCGTTGAGTTGCCTCACTTGAAGTTATTACAATATAATTTGGTTGGCTTAGTTAAAGAGATTTCCAGTTCTTTCTAATAATTATGGATTTGGTAGATAAACAAAAACGTAATATCTAAAGACTACAGAAGTTATTAAACAACATTGTATAGATCAATTATCAACAGGCCTACTTTAATTTACTACTCAATGTCTCGCTATATCA
>JADKLZ010081101.1:17985342-18008601 GCA_021533235.1 Biomphalaria straminea
TCTCGAGTGTCTCTCACACTTCGATATCGGCCCCTCCCACTCCTTAAGCTTTATTTGACCAGCCCATTGTCTAATAGGAGAAAGTGTGGACAAGAAAATGATTGTATGGATGTCAAAATACAGGAAAATGCTTGGTGGTGGAAATCCGCTGATTAAGCTGGTGCATACGTACTTTTTTTTTTTTTTTTACTTTAGGGGGCCACCACTAGTAAAAGTTTGAGAATCACTGAGGTAATGGAGAATCAATGATTAATGACACTTGGTTGTGATTTGTGTCCATGTCTGTGGGAGTTCTTGATCAATACATATACACCAGTGTTGTGATTTGTCTTTGTATGTGTGTCTCTATAATAAGAGGTTGGGTATCACCTTGTGCAAATACTTATCGAAAAAGAAAGGAAGAGAGAGAGAGAGGGGGGGGGGAAGAGAGAGTCAGAGAGCGAGTTACATAGAGTGACAGAGAGAGATGAAGAGAGAGATTTGAGAGAGCAACAAACCGACAGACAAATAGACTGATTCAGAGAGAGAAAGAGAGAGAGATAGCACTTAGTACTAAGTAAAGTGATGTTTTCTTTATTTTCTTTCCTACCAGGTATATAACTACATCGGGAATCTATCTCTGACATATCTGCTTGCTGTCATCTTCTCGCTGACATTTGAAGTGCCGATGTTGGCTTTGGAGAGGTTGGTCCTGCAACGTCACTAATGTTTTTTTTTTCTCTTTATTTCACGAAACTTGTTTTAAAAATCTCTCTTTATAAGTATCCTCCATGTGTTTGTTTACAACATTGAATAAAATATTCACATCTGTATTCATGCCCTTGGGCCATTCTGGGGACATGTAGTAATACTATTTCACCAGGAGATGAACTACAAATAAGATAAGAGACGACTTGATATCTTTCTTCTCTTTAGTAAAGAGACCAAATAAATAAGAACAAAACTAGAAACACTTGAAGTATAAAGTTACAAGAGAATCTCACATGTATTGTTTTAAGGAACTCATTTGTATACACATGTTTTCAGTATTGTTCAATGTCATCTGTGAGTAGCCTTTGCCTCATTGTTCAGTCTACCATCAGCCATTGAAATAGTCACTTCTAATATGTACAAACAGAGGTTTGCTTAAAAATAATAAAAGATGTATATTTAAAAAAAAAATGATATTATATCTTTTTCCTCTTTTTATTTTCTCTATATGATCATTACTTCTTGTTTTTGTTTTACAATACATTTTATTGACGATTTATCCCGCATCAATAAAATGGAATATATAACTAATGCACAACTTCTATACAAATCACACACAACTAAATGTAAACACTATTGTCAAAAAATGTAAACGAAAATTCATTTTCAAAAATATTACACAAAGATAAATATCTATACTTTTTTTTTAATGACCTGAAAGAACTATGTTATAATTATAATGTAACATTTTACAAAGTTATATTGTCTATCTAAAACAAAAGTTATATTATTTTATTACACATAAAAACACATTTTCTCTTGTTTCACGATGTTTTTTTTGGTTGTTTTTTTTTATTTTGAAATTGACAACGTAAGTACATTGAGAATATTTGTGTGACTTTTTAAATATTTGCTAGTGCATTGAATCTGTTTCTAATTGTAATACGCTACATGCTGCCATTCAGTAATTGTTTACATTATCAATTCACATGTTCATTATAAAGACACCGGTAAGGGATCTATCAATAAATATTTTGTTTACATAATATGTAATGTGTTGTGTTGTCAAATATAATTCGTGATACAAATAGATTAAATGCCTTTAATAATAATAAATATCTGACACCAGTAAACTTGTCACCTATTTTATTCACAAAACATTTTGTTGAAAAGGAATTAAGGATAACATTTTATATGAAGACTAAATTCTGAAACGTTATAATTTAACCATACCACTGGTAAACGAACCAGCATAAACATTTCCATAAAAACTAAACACAGTTACTTGAATAAAAATACCCTCTTAGAAGAACCTCGTTCCTTTGACACGTTGGATACACGTGTTAGTACTAGCGTCTACAACAGAGAAAAATAAGAGATCATGTTTGAACTATTTCTGAACAATGTTAACCTTAATCTTTGTGAAAACATGGAATTTATTACTTTGTCTTATCTTCTACTGAATTAAAAAATGGACAAAGAGGCAGGAAAGAAAGCCCTCAAAAGAGGCAAAGTAAAAGTCATTGTGTCCAAGGGTTCCTATGATGAGAAAAAAAATGATGTCGGCAAGGTTAATAGAAAGAACCAATTAAGTAAAGCAAAAACATTTAAACATTGTTTTTGTTGAGACATTTTTATGGAATTAATCAGAATTAAATTTAAATTTAATGTAAACAAAATAATCATATCAGAAAGTAATAAAAATCACTAATTAAAGTATAATGCGAAATGAGTCAGGAAGTATAAAAAGAGTGTTAAAGGGTCGAAAAAACGAGAATTGTATTGCAGTTTGACGTGATTATGACATTTTCCCCATAAACTAACTGAAAGAGTCAATACAAAAATAAGCGAGTAAAAAAATCAGCTATGACACAGTGTGATAAACAATTTTTCAAAAATAACAATTGAAATGACAACAATGTGATTAAATATATTCATATTTCAACAGTAAATGTTTTAGAAGGACACTTGATAGAAAACATATTCAAGATTAATAATAATAACATCTTGAGAATATATTAACAATGCGTTATTGAAGTTTAATTTTTCAAAATTAGTAGGTCACTGCTGGGTCTGCTTATCCAATGCACATTTTATATATCTTTAAACTTTAACCACTTTAAGAAAAGTGTATTTTTTGAACAATTTTAATTAGCAAGATAAAGCGATTGACAACAGCACTACTTTTGTTTGACTTCCTTGCGCTCTGCCTCTATGCAAAAACATCACAAGAAATTTCAACTCATGTAGAAACTTGGCAATGTCAAGGTCATTGAATGGAACTTCAATGTTTGAACCAAGAGTGACATACAAACGGCAGAGCTTAGAACATTCTGCAGTTCTAACAAATACATAAATTAAAAAACAAAACAATAAAACAAAATAACTTCCGGGGCGCTGCTCGGCAGGCGACCTGATTACACTGTGACATAATCTGCATTTGTTTTCTATCAATCTGTTCATATTGTGTTATTTGTTGTGTTTCAGGGAATTAAAGTGTTTCTTGTTTCTTTGCACTAATTTATTAGTGTGCATGTTAAAAACCAGTGTTTCAGTGGATAGCCTAAATAAAATGATCGTCAATGAATCTATGTACACACCCGCCATCTTGGAAACAAATGGTCGATACATAATAGCCGATGCATAATATAATGTTAGATCACTAAATAACAAAATGGACGAACTTGATCGTTGCTGCAAACATTTCTACCAATTCTGTGAAAACTCACTAATCTGTCTCACTGAAACTTTGCTAAATGAAATTATTCCCGACACATCAGTAGACTTAGATGCGTTTCTTTTGTACAGATCAGACAGAACAACAGATAGTGGCAAAACAAGAGGTGGGGGACTGGCCATTTATGTCAATAAACAGTACTGCTGTGTCAACAATATCTCAATCAAAACTAAAGTGCTGCATGCCGAGGGAGTTTGCAGGTATCTACGTCGTTCTTGTTTATATACTGCCCACGACCAACACAGAGAGAGCGGCAGAACATATACTAGACAAAATCGTACACATGGTCTGGATTATGGGTTCTGATGCTGTCCGACTTGTTGGACATTTGAATCACCTATCAATGGCTCAGTGCTTGCCAACATGTAGTCAGTGTGTAGATTTTCCCACACGGCACGATGGGACCTTTGACATGTGTTGTGTCAACATAAGGATGAACTACACATCTCGATTGTCATTACCGTCCAGACAAATGAACTTAACTGTTAATTCATAAATCAAGTTCTATGAAAACATTATTATATGAAAGAAGAAAATTAAAAACATTCAGCTACAATAGACCCTGGATGACCAATATAAAAATTAACATTTTGTCATCATCAAGATGTACATAGATGTCTATTTCTAGGCACTGGTTATGAGTGTGTTGTATGTCTTCTTTTCATGTGTGAATGTTGTTTGTATGTGCATCTATATCATAAATCTATGTTGTTGTTGTACATTATTTACGCTGAGGTTGTCAATTGTAGTCAAAACAAAGTTCCATTTGTTTGGATCAATAGAGTTATCTTATCTTATCTTAATACATCCCTATCTAAATCTACCAGTCAGTCAGTCACTCACAGATTTTCTTTTTCAGAGTCTTTTAAATGCCTGCGTCATTCTCTGTGACATGTCAGTCAGTCAGCCTCTCTCTATATCTTTCGTTGAAACTCAATGCCTGCTTCATTATCTGGGACTTCTTTTTGGCTCTGTGCTTCTTTTTCCGTCTTTCTGCCTCTCTCAGTCACTCTCCCTAAAAAAAACAACTTTGTCATTGTTTGAAACAAGCTACACGTTGACTCTTTTGTATTCAAACCTTTCCCATTTTGTAAGTTTATTGCATAGATGTAACAGTAGCCAAAGTCAAATGGTCAGCGGTTCTTCCTTTTGTGGACTTTCCAATGAATTCTAGTTTTCGGCGAAACCGGAACGGACTTATGACAGACAGCAGTAGGCGCTTGTAAGCCATTTTAAATTTGGTATTCATGACACCATATACAATGGGATTCAAACAACTGTTGAAGTAGCCCAGACACAGGGATGTAAAGTCCAGTGCTACGGATGAGCGCTCAGGTGAAAAGATGACCAAGAACATGGAGACGCAGTATGGGAACCAGCAGACAATAAACAGCAGTATCACAGTCAGTAAACTCGCTGCTAGTTGAAATTCTTCCATCTTTCTTCGTTCTGCTTTAGTTCTTGAGCGTGGGGTAGGTTTTTGTGAGTTATTAACGTTCACAGTGGGCCTCGCGTTTCTAGAGTTCACACTGAGCCTTAAAGTTGGTTTGGACTCAGTATTGTTTTGAGGTAACGAACTAGACAACGTGGACTTTCTTACATCAGCTGACAGTCGCTGAGAAGATGTGGACTTTTCTGATGCAGGCAAGAGGCTTTTGATGGTCTCAGAGCTTTGACTTTTTGTGGGTTCTGAGGAATAATTCAATTCTATGGATCTGTAATCGGGATCAGTTTCATCACTGTGAAATTCACGCAAAGGCTTAACATTAATAATATTTCTGAAAGGGAATATCTTATTAGCAGATGTTTTAATGACGTGGTCAGGGCTTACTGAACCGGAAATTGAATTTGGGGATGACACTGAGTTCACAGTGTTAAGATATTCCAAGTTGGAATCCTCGTTTTCAGAAAGAGAAATGATTCTCAAACAATCAACGTGTAATTTTTTATTTGACATCGAAAGGAATTTACTGCTTTTAACAACTTCATCAGCACATTTTAACTTGTGTGAAAGAAATGTGCGAGTTCTGCGGCACTTCCTTTTAGAAAATCGATTTTTTTGAACAGCTTTTAAGGATTTTTTATGTTTCCCACTTCTGAAAAAAGTTGGATATTTTTTAGTTCTGCTCCAAAAACTTGTATGCGTATTGATTATTGAAGGAATATTTTTAAAAGTCACACATTTTCTTGACGTTTGTTTGCAATCCAGTGACCAGCTCTTGGAAGAAAACATTTTCAAAGTAACGAGCTTCGATTTCTTCCTGACTTTATAGTAATTTGACATCTTTGTATCTGAGTTATGATTGCCTTTGGTTATCTGGTCTATGTTTGAAATCTTATCATTGTCTTTATTCTCCTTCACGCTGCCTTGTTTCTTTATTGATAAGGAATTGAATGCTAAATCAACAGCTGGTTCCCTTATAACGTTGAGTTTGGTAAAATTACTTTTATGAATAGTTTTATCTTTGTGCCATGGGCTAATTGTTTTAAAGTGTTTAGAATCTGACGGACATGACGGCCGACATAATGTACACATCCCATCTTTCAACTTGTCATTGGCTCCTTCTGAATGATCATTAGAGTATACTGTAAGTTTTGGAAGCTGGCCTGTTAAGTGAATTAAGCTGTTGATTGAAGTGGTAGATGAAGGAGAGTCTAGAGTTTCATCAATGAACATCTTACTTCCACGAGGAAACGCGACCTTAATCTCAGTCTGCGTGCACTGGGCTAATTTCACGTGCACCAATTCTGCTTCTGATTTAACGCCTGCTTCTTTTATCTTGTCATCACTGACCGCTGATGTTTCTGCTTTAATATTTTCTTTCTCCTTCTCTATCGATCTGCTAGTAAGACTTACAGAATCAGGGCCAACGCATGGTTGGGAGTTATTAGAGCGAGAAAAGGGAAGATAATTTTCATTTACATTCTGACACTTCGATGAATGAGGACTTACGGAGTTGTGTGACGTGATTAAATTGTCTTCACATTTTTTCTTAGATTTAAAGTTTGTTTTTATATTATCTTCTTTTTCTTTGTTCGTTACCGTTTGGTCATAGCTAGCAAAACAAACATTATTCGCATTATTTCGTGGCTTCCCATTGTGTTCGTCCGACTTATGCTCATCAGGTTTGCCGGCTGCCTCGATCCTGTTCCTGGCAAGATGGCTTCCTTCAGCAAGTTGCCTGTTTGCACGTATGTTAGTTCCGTCTCCAGCGATCTTTTTACTGTGTACTTCTTTTCCGTTTACATTCGGCACACACTTTTCACTGAAACTGTCCACTGTCTTCTTGCTTCTTATATAGGCCCTTAGAATGCCCACGTTGCAAAAGGTCATGGCCGCGCAAGGCAAGCAGAAGCAGAATCCGATCATGAAGAAAGCGTAACTAGCCGACGTCTGCCACTCACAGAAGCAGATGAACGAATTCGGCAGGTAAGAGTAGGCGGCCCAGCCAATCAGAGGTGGCATGGATACAACACCTGATACTAGCCACACTCCTGGAACAATAAACATATAGTGTGAACATTTAAATAGTAGCAAAAGAGCAATTATATACAGAATAATTTACCCTAGCCATTTCTAGTCAATTGCATGTCATCTGCCCTCCAGATTGTGATGGTTTGTGCACCAATGGTTTTACGATCAGTTCTTCCATTTCTCATGAATCTCTCTCCTAATTAACGATACAATCGTTAATTTGACCCCATAAAATTAATGTATGGTTTTAGAAAGTTTAAATTGTGTCATATAAAAAGAGCACGCATTCTCCTATAGTTCTATACAAAAGTAACGTTTTCGGATTACAAACAAAAATGTAATTGAAGTTACATCATAGCAGGGTAGAATGTACTAATGTGGAAAAAATGAACAATTCTGTCAAAACATGGACAAAGAATATAATAAAGTTGCTGTGTCACCTCAGTAAAAATGGAAGAAAAAAAAACGCATCTAAAAAAAGGAAGCTTTTAGTTAGGTTTAACAACTTCATTTCTGATGCTTGTTTACTAAAGGATTTAGAATTGTTATCTGACTCGAAATAAACGCCACCCAGCTAACAGAAAACAAAATAGCAAGGTAATCGATATATCCTAACCGCTAGTTCCCCATTGTTTAGGCCAGCAATGATTTTAAATGTATGAATCTTAAAAAGTCGGGATTTGGAACAACTTCAAACATGGAACTATACTAATGGAACACCAGCTTCGAGTTTTTTACAAAGCCAAAGAGAGTCGAAGTGCCGTCGCGCATCTTTTTTCGCGCATGGTGCAATGTGGAGAAATCCATGATGATGCCAAAGAAGAGATTTATTCCCGGAAGTCACTTGAATGGACCTTCATTGAGTGTAAAACTTTTGTTCACTCTATTTGATTAGATGTGTCAAAACTTCATCCATTTTCTGACTATCTGATATAATTGATAAAATTTTATCGAATAAGAGATCGTCACAAAAGTTATTTTTTTCGAGCACCCTATAAAAAGTCTCCGAAAGCCCCAGGACGATGATCCAGTGAGTAACTGGAGCCAACTAAAAACGACGCTGCAAGACGTGACGGCCAAAGTCGTGGGATACTGCAGCATACCCAACAGAGACTGGTTTGATGAGAACAATAACGCAATTAAGGAACTACTAGCGAATAAGCATAAATATTATCGCTCTGTACTCGCGAACCCTAGTGACAACGCAGCCAGGACTCTCTATAAAGCTTCTTGTCACACTTTGCAGTCAAATATCAGGGAACTAAAAAATAATTGGTGGCTGGAGCTGTCCGTAAGCATGCAGAGACATGCTGACACTGGTGACACACGCTCATTCTATGAGTCGCTTCGTTGTGCCTATGGCCCAACCTACCAGACTACAGCACCGCTAAGATCACCCGATGGTTCTACACTATTTACCAACAAGGCGGACATACTAAATCGGTGGACAGAACACTACAGTACTTTGTTTGGTGATAAAAGGCACGTATCAGAGGAATCGCTGGCAAATGTCCCTCAGAAAACCATAAGAGAGGAGCTCGACGACCCACCGACATCTGAAGAAATTATGACAGCAATATCTAAACTCAAAAGACACAAGGCACCTGGCTCTGATGGACTTCCTGCGGAAATATTTAAAATGGGTGGTGTCGCCCTAACCGAGAGGCTAACAGACTTGTTCACTCTATGCTGGGGGAAGTGCGTAGTCCCACCTGAACTTAGAGACTCCGTAATCATATCCCTATACAAAAAGGGTGACAAGTCTAACTGCTCCAACTATCGAGGCATTACACTTCTGTCGGTAGCAGGAAAGATCTTTGCTCGAGTGTTGCTCGACCGACTAAACCAGTCTTTAGTGGATGAGGTCTTGTCTGAAAGCCAATGTGGTTTCAGAGCCGGTAGAGGTACAACTGACATGATATTTGTTCTGCGACAGTTACAGGAAAAATGCAAAGAGCAGAACCTAAACCTGTACGCAGCTTTTGTGGACCTCACCAAGGCTTTCGACACGGTCAGTCGCGATGGTTTGTGGAGGATTTTGGCTAAGCTGGGGTGCCCACCTACGTTCCTATCCATCCTCAAGCAGTTTCACGTTGGACAGAGAGGCCAGATCAGACACAATGGTGCTCTTTCTGATCACTTCCCAATAGAAAATGGCGTGAAGCAGGGCTGTGTACTTGCCCCTACTCTGTTCGCTATCTTCTTTGGCGTAATGCTGGGTCAAATGAGGCAGCGATTGCATGAAGGCATCTACATCCGGTTTCGTTGTGACGGCAGCGTGTTTAATCTCCGACGTCTACTATCCAACACAAAAACAAAGGAGATGGTCATAACGGAGCTTCTCTATGCCGATGATTGCGCCCTTCTAGCTCACAATGAAAATGACCTCCAGAACGCGGTAAACGAATTTGCCTACGCTGCCGCCTCTTTCGGTCTATCTATAAACCTCGGGAAAACAGAAGTCATGTTCCAGAAGTCACCCAATGAAACATACTCAGCCCCAAGGATCACAGTAAACGGGCATCCCCTTAACGTGGTAGACCACTTCACATATCTTGGTAGCATAGTGTCAAATGACGCCTCACTTTCAAGGGAAGTTGATAACCGTCTGGCCAGGGCCAATAGCGCTTTTGGACGCCTTCAGGCGAGAGTTTGGAAGAACAAATCGCTCCGCCTACCTACAAAAATAAATGTCTACCAGGCGGTGGTTCTCTCCACCCTTCTATATGGCTCTGAGACATGGACACTATATAGAAAACAGCTAAGACTCCTTGAGCGCTTTCACCAAAGGTGCTTGCGCTCCATCATGGACATACGATGGCAAGACCGCACTACAAACAGCGATGTCCTTGCGAACGCCGGTATAGACAGTATAGAGGGACTTCTTATGATCCGACAGCTACGCTGGGCAGGGCACGTATCCCGTATGGGCGACGAACGTATGCCAAAGGCAGTCTTTTTTGGTGAGCTAAAAGGAGGCCGACGTAACAGAGGCGCCCCACGGAAACGCTTCAAAGACCAGCTTAGGCGTCAACTTTCCTTGGCTGACATAGAGGAGAGCACCTGGCTGCATGCGGCGTCGGAACGAGACAGCTGGAGGTCACTCACAAAGGCCGCGGGATACACATTTGAGACCAAAAGAAAATCTGCCGCCGAGGACAAACGCAGACAACGAAAAGAAAATCTAAACCGACCACCTGCGGACAATGGTTTTGCTTGCCCTGGATGTGGCAAAATATGTAGGTCACAGCTGGGACTGCACAGCCACGGGAAACACTGTATTCCTCATTAATCTTCGGACTCGAAGACAAGCCTATTATTATTATTATTATAAAAAGTCACTTTTTTTATAAAAAATAGGATCTAAAATCCGAAATTAGAATTTTTCAGTGTTTTTGTGTTTGGTTTATTCACACTAAATCTGGATGAAGACCTTTCTATGGTTCCGCTAATGCGTATTTGTTACGATATACTTACTTGCAAGAGATAAAAATAAAAATAGGAGGCCTAATACGGTTTTGTCACTCCAAGCTACGCATTTCTACTCGTTTTTTTTTTTACTATTATTCTCGAAACGACTATAGGCACACAGTGACACACGTCTCGTGGGAAACAAAGAAAAAGTTTATATCTGTAATGTTGTAAATAAAATAAATAAAATGACAAAAAAAAAAAACAACAACAAACTATAGCCTAATCTGAAATCAAATAGATCTAGAGCTAGATTTCATTGGACGATTGCTATAAAATAAGAATAATTAATAATAATATGATATAGATCTAAATAAACACATAGATCTACTATTGGGGTCATTCTTAAATAAATCATTAGAATTACTTTTTCATCAACTGGGTATTTTTTATTGCCAAAATATAATGTATTTTATATGCATTTATTAAAAACAATAAGCAGAAATGAAGCGTTTGACGCAACAAGATCTAATAAACATTCTACAATTCTAGTTCTAGATCCAGGAAGCTACTTCTCCAATTTAGTTTTCTAGTTTAATTCTAGTTAGATCTACTCATCTAGATGTCCAGACCAGTAGATCTAAATCTAGCCAGGGTCATGGAATAGATCTATAAACCCACAGCCGCCTACTTTTCTGATCACGATATCGGATATGACAGATAGCCTAGACTCTGACTACGACTCTACTGGGACTAGGCTAGGCCTACTGTACCGTCTCTACTTCTAGATCTAGATTTAGATCACAGTAAAACTCAAGGTGTACATCCGACTTTAGCTCAAGAAATCTACTTCAAAGTATAGTAAAGTCACAAAATGTAAAGGATCATTAATTATATATTCAAATATTGACATTAAAAAAATGATTTGCCTAAATGGATCGAATAATCAGTCACTAATTTGACTAATCTAAAGTCTTTTTTTAAATGGCAAGTGTTATTGTTGACTTCTGACTGGTACACAGGTTGCAGAGATTTTTGCTTTTATTTTGATGACATGTTACGATATCAATGATATTTGAATAAACACAAGTACCTAGTGGAACAGAGAGAAGAACCATTTAATATAAAGCAAAGAAATAATTTATAAGATGTTTATAATCCATCAAACTCACAGTGGACTTGTGTCATTTGTGATGGCAGTTCATGCATGTACAGAAGCTACAAACTATATTACAAAAATGATTGGCTTATCTTTAAGCTCGAAGACATATGAGAAATATGCTATGTTTCCAGTGCCTACTCATCCACAGCTGTGACCTACATATTTTGCCACTCTAAGCACAGGCATAACAATTGTCTGTCAGTGGTAGAATCTGTTTTTTTCTTTTTTTTTTTTGCCGTCTACCCTCGGCAATTAATTTTTTGGGTGTATACCACACCTTTGTAAGTGGCATCCAGCTGTCTAGTTCGGAAGCTGTATGCAACCAGGAGCTCTCTTCTATGTCAGTTGAAGCAAGTCATTTCATTCCTGTTATATGCATATGACATGTTAAGCAATTAGGTTTTTCCTATCAGACAGCCATTTCGGAAAGTATAGGTGTATAAAATGAAACTTCAAATATCTGGACTTCCAGTTACCAAGAAAATAAGCTTGGGTTTCAAAGAGACAACACTGACATATCAGCTTAGATGATCAGTAAAATAAATAGCCACTTCAATTGCAGTCCACAAGATAAAAAGAAGCAATAGTGGCTTCAATAGCATTGATGATATTTAATTCACTTTTATCTCATTTTCTAGTATTACTATTTCATTGACTAAGTTATTTTTTTTTATTGTCAAATAGGCCTAAGTATATGTACTAGTTGAACTCAAGGATGAAACTCCAATTTGATTAAAAATAATAATTAAATTGTGTGTAGTCTATATACAAATTTTTATAAGAGAGCAAAGCTTAGCTTACTTTACTATAAACTATGATTTTGTGTTCTGACACTACTGCAAATAAATGATAATTTATTTAAAGAATGCAGAGTTGGAAATTCTGTTCTGATGAAAAAAAATAAAGTAGATATTTATCATTCCTTTTCAAAGTTTTTTTTTAAATTTTGTATTAATTTTAAAAAAAATTGTTTATTAAAATTTCATTGTTCATTAACAAATTCAATACATAATCAGCTCTCAATTCACACAGATCACAGCCCATCACTTAAATGTATTTACTGTCAATTCTACAGACTACTCTTTTCAAAATGTTGCTTTAAATTGTTATTTGACATATAGTAAAGTAATGATATCTCACATTAATGTAGCAGCTGAAATAATGACAAATTTTCATTCACTAACTTGTACTGTCATTTATTATCAGACATGTTAAAAATAATGACCTGCATATATAATTGATTAAGCAGGAGCATCAACAAATCTTTAACAATAATTGTCTACAGAAAAACTTTATTCTTATCCAAACAATATACACTTACAATGTATTTGAACATGTTAATTTATACAAATCTGTATGGCCTAAACATTATAGCATATTTTGAGCATTGCATGAATACCGATTTACATTATAAAGAACATATGAAAATAGTGGACATATTTTTAAAATATCCAGGGTAAAAAAAAATTAAAAACTAATATGATACAATAAAAGCATTAGCCAAATAAAAAAAAATTCACTCTATGTGAACTCTATGCTTGAAAAAAATAATTTTGAAATAAATGTAAAAATTTTTTTTTATGGTTTTATGGAATGATAGCAGTAATTATTTAACAATTTCATGATTATCCATTCATTTCAATATACTTAACTTATAAATCAGTAAGTTTTGCAATAGGCACTAAGAATATTTAATTAATTAATTTTTTTTGCCATCATTTTCTTAGATTTTTATTTTAATTTTAAAAAAGTAAAATTTCCCTTACATATCTTGCTATCTATGGGGCAGATGATATAAAGTTTATCTGTTTCTGTGCCCCTTGGTTAGCAAAGGTGTCATGTAGCCAGCACAACAACCAACCACCTTTAGAAAAAGTTCCCATTTCAGACCTCATAGTCTATAGGGCAGATGATGTTAAGGTCACTTGATCCTTTGGTCAGAGTGTCATGTGGCCATCACAACAACCAACCATCTTTACTTTCCAAATGAAAGTCAGGTACCTGTCAGAGTTGGGTGGACTCAGGGGCATCCTAAAAATCTCAAAATTAAAAATCTGAGTCTTCACAGAGATTCAAACCCATGACTTAACCATTTAGCCACGGATCCCAAAAGCGCCTGTACTTATTCCTAACTAATGCCAGATATCCATTAGATCTTGGGGGACTCAGAGTAGCTTTAAAAATTAAATTAAATTAAAATCCCAATCTTATTCAAACCCAGAAACTATCAGTTCAGAAGCCAAGTGCTTTACCAATCATCCACGGCACTCCCTCTTGTTTTAATGGGGCTCAGATTAATAGTTTTCTAGTAGAATCTTAAACATTTTTAAAGGTACTATATCCAAACCGGTTGGCTGATGACAGGATATACAAAAATATAGAGAGAGCTTACAATATAATATAACTTATTAAAATTGGTCCAAGACTTTTATTTTGCAACATGATGGGATTTTCTTTTCTGGTGGTGCTATGCAGGAGTCCAAGAATCTCATCTTTTCTCATAACAGAAAGTTATCTAGTAAAAAAAAAATACAAGTACCGGTATTAAAAAAAATTATTAAAAAACATGTGTGATACAAGTGTTGACCATGCTAAAAATATATATGTCATTAAGTATAATTATATAAGTGTGCTTTTCTAAAAATAATCTGTACCTAAAATGAGCTACTGAGTTAATGTGTAGACACTGGCATAGTCCTGACCTTAAAAGTAATGAATTATTACTATGGGTGAAGGCAGATATTTAGTTAATTTGATTTACATTGCACTCATCTAAAAGCAGCTATAACATATATTATAACATATATTATGATTTACATTTTCATGGAAAATTAGTTTTTAAAAAATACAAGTACTTCAGCAATTGAGAAAAGTGCACAGGGAAAAATTGCAGTAACATCACCTTACCTTTACGAGGTTCAACCAATCATTGACTTTTCAGGAATGCATGCCTTTTTCTTGCATTTCCAAGCATAACTGTAATTATACAATTAGGCATATTGGCTAATTTCTTTTGATAACATTAAAATTAAAAAAATAATATTAAATTGAATAGGCTACATTGTTGTATCAAACAAACAAATTATCAGAAATACTTTTGCCTAATTTAGTCTAACAGTTTATTCTACCGTAAAGGAATGGCCTGCATATCAGCCAAGGTATATTAGGCATTCATGAAAGATGGTTTTGCTTAAGAGTTTTATAAAAAAAAAATAGAGGAAAATATTAAATTCCATCCCAGATATTTGGATGTTGCTTGACCATGAAAATCACACATTTCACAAAACATCTATTAGATGGTAACTAAAATAAAAATTGTATAGTAGTACTTACATTAAATATTGAATGGGTGTCAATATTATTATGGTCTGCCCAGAGAGTAGAAATAGCATTTAATAAGTATGATCCTTGAGCCATTCTGGTACATCATCAGAACTGGTTGCCATGGTTCTACTTGTTAATAACTGAAACATTACAAACATTTTTTTAAAATTTATAATTTATCACAGACTAGATCAGAAATGTTGCCAAGAAAAATATCAATGGTTAGAACACAAATTATGATACTTTTGTAGCTTTATTACAGGTATAAAATGCACCAAAATTTCATTAAGTCTGATAAGAAACATATATAATTTATAATTATATATATGAATCACAAGTCCAAGTTGATCAGAGTGTCATAGCAAATAAATAAATAGATCTATGAGTTTTACATTTTATTGAATTTCAGGGGATACATCCCACTTGACACCACATCATTGAAAATATATGTCTAATGAACTGGGTCTGGGTATGGCATGGAATGGATAATAAATTATTTAGAAATGATTATTAAATGTTTATGGGGTGTAGGTGAGGCATGGATAATAAATTGTCTTGTATAGATAGATTGGGTAAAACATCAAAGGTAAGTTTTACCAATAGATTTGGATATATGAGGTTGAGGCCTGGCATAAATTATATATATATATATATTTATATTTATATTATGTACACATATAACTAGTCTAGATTCTATAATTAAATCTTCATAATAATTTTAGTATTTTAGCTAATAAAATAGTTTTATAATTTAAATCTAAACTGGATATAGATCTAGAACTAATTATTATAGAAGACTAGTTGTCAAGATTTGACTACACTATGGTTATGCTCATTTAAGTAGATAGATCAAGAGACAGCTAGATAACTAGACTTGCCTCGTTAGGCCTCTCAAATCAGCTACAGACTTTTGAGACACTTTAGGAAGGTGAATTTAGATCCAATTCCAAGATCTACAAATGTAATACATAGGCCTACACATGTTAGAGTCTAGTACATACTACATGTAGACTAGAGATGCAAGATCTAGTCTATAAGGCTGATCAATTAAAATCAATCAATGCTAAAGTTTTTAAAGTTACCAGTATATTTATAATACTATATGATAGATATCTAGATTTATGTTTACTTTTTTATGTTTAAAAATGCTGATGATATCAATTATCACAATTGAGACAGTGACATACACAAGTTACAAACATACAAAGTAACATAATACTATAATACAGTATTAAACCTTCAATTTTACGTTCCACTAGTAGTCACTAGCTTGACTATAGGCCTATTGTATATGGCTCCTTCTGTCTCGGAAGACAATGGATGCGCCGAGATGAGTCACTGGCTTTGGTCACTTTGCAGCAGCACCAGAGTGTCCTCTCCGGGGCGCATTCCTGGGCCTCAGATATAGGCCTATTGACAATTGAATAAATAGGGCAATATGATTATAGATCTAGATTATTAATATTATCTATGATGATTATGATTATAGACTGGTAGATCTATAGGTATAAAATTATAATCAGAGCGATTCGTTTCATTCACTGTCTGTATATTGGTGTGATGTGAAAGTGGAGTAGATAGACAATCAATAGATCTTTATCTTGAGTATTCTACACTAGAATCTAGATCTATAGGCCTATAATTTATATATATAATTATATGTGACTAGATCTAATCTATATAATATTATAAATATAGATCTATATATATTTATATTGATCTCATTATTCTCATGTAATGTATTTATAAGTATAGTACTAACTATATAGTATGGACCATACTATGGTCTGTCTAACTCTATGAGTTTAAGTCTAAGTACGCTAAGTCGACTAAGTATGCCTGTTAGTACGGTATCTTATAATAATATCATCCGTTATATTACTAAATACGGACATTACTTCAAAAAAGATGATCTAGAATCAAGATGGTCTAGGTCTAAAGAAAAAATAGAGTGGATCTTATGAATTTTAGATCTATGGTTTATTTATTTTAACTTGAAATAGATCTAGATATAAGTCTATGTGTTGAAGCTCTAGATTCTATTATTTATTCTATAGATTATGTTTCGGTTTTTAAAAAATGCGCATTCGAAATGTAAAATACCCAGATTTAAGTATTAATATACCCATTTTGTTAGGTCCGCGTTAATCATTTATTAGATCTAATAAAGTATGTCTATTAGCCTATAATTGATCATATTATTTAAAAAAATATTATTATATAAAAGATCTAGTTATGAATATTTACTATAAACAGAATCAGACAAATGAATTGGTTACTTTGGTCAGTCAACACTCTGGTTGGCAAAAAGGAGGACTCTTCAATACTGTGAAAATACGATAACTGCATGGGTTGGTTTGGAATTGTATTTTGTAAGACTAACTTTCAAAAATTATCCTTCAGGAGAGATAACGAAAAAAAAAAAAAGGGTTGTCAGAAGAAAAGCTGGATGGACAACGCAAATAATGGACCAGCCTCTCTCTCTTGATATCTTGTTAAGAACAACTGGTGACCTGGAAAAGTGGAGGATTTGGTTACGCGGGACAGATGATAATGATTAGATTTACATAAAAGAAAATTCCAGATTTTGTGTAAAATACCCAACTGTGGAAGTACTGAAAACAGCTATTTTTATGGGGTGGCCTTAAAAAAATATTTTTTGTGACGATCCCTTATTCAGGAAAATTTTATATATTACACAGCATTGTGAGAAAATGGATAAAGTTTTTAGAGATCTAATCAAATTAAGCGTAGGAAAGTTTTACTCTCATTGCAGGTCAGTCTTGGTGACTGGCAGAGTAAATTTCTTCTTTGGCATCATCATGATTTTCGCCACATTGCACCATGCGCTAAAAAAGATGCGCGACGGCACTCTGCTAGTAAAAACTAGGAGCTGGTGTTCCATTAGTATAGTTCCATGCTTCAAAGGACTTTTTTTTTTTTACGAAACAAACATACATTTTACCATATATTCAGTTTGCTAGCTGCAACTCTTAAACATGAATAATAAACGTAAGGATTTAGACTTCATTTTAAAGTGCCATCACCTGCGACATTTTGATTGTTAACATCCATTATATAAACTACTTGTGAACATTCATTGCATTTGAAGAGTCCTCTTTTTTTTTTAGATAGCTTTAAAAACGATATGTCATGTTTAAATCAATATTTCTGTTTTTCAGAATGCGTTAAATTGTTAATTGTGGTCATATTGCTTGTTGATTGTGGTCATACTGCTTGTTGATTAGGGAAAGAAAGGGGCTAGAAGAAAAAGGAACTAATTTACACCATTAACTTTTCTGATCACTACAAAACGATGAGCTCTAGTAGGCTATTAAAGGAAGACAAGTAATTGCACGCTTCAAAGCGTATTCGACATTAAAAACAATCTTTTTCTACCAAAAAAATGTTAAACTACTTTTAAAAGTTTAAAACAGCAGACGGTGACTTAGAATGGTTTAAAAAGGAAGTAAGAATAAATCCTTGGCTATCGTTTATCTCGACTATGGCTGAATTTGAATATCTCGCTGAGAATGATGGGAAACGGATTGGACTGCAGACGACAATCGATCTGCCGTTAGTTTTGCAGACGTCATCACTGACCAACATCTTAGCAACATGTATTAACTTGAGATTTTTTTCTTGTAGTTGTACAGTATTTAAAAAAAAGGCGAAAAAAATAATTTTTTACTATCATTATTATCCTAACCTTTTCAGAAAACTAAAAAAAAAAAAAGTTCTATTCTATTGTGTTAACGCAAGTTAAAATTTTAGGTTTCATTTGTCGAACATTTAATTATTCTTTGTCGTATGGGTTTATTCATATGGTCATTTAGGGCGCGATGGCTGAGCGCATAAGCGCTTTGTTATACTGGTGAAGACTGGGATTTTTAATTTCGGGATCTTTGGGCTCCTCAAAGTCCACCCAGCTCTTATAGGTACCTGACATTAGTGGGGGGGGGAAGTAAAGGTATTTGGTCGTTGTGCTGGCCACATGACACCCTCGCTAACCGTGGGCCACATAAACAGATGACCTTTACATCATCTACCCTATAGATCGCAAGGTCTTACAAGGGTACTTCACTATGGTCGTTTATGGGAACTATTTATAATTGAATTAAACATTACATTAGTATTGATGTTTAAACAGCTTAAATAATCAAAATAAAAAGAAGTAAGATCACCCTTAAAGTATGAACTTTTATTCTCTTTCTCGACTCAAGAATAAATTTTA
The DNA here is from genome assembly GCA_021533235.1 of Biomphalaria straminea. Taxonomy (NCBI): domain Eukaryota; kingdom Metazoa; phylum Mollusca; class Gastropoda; family Planorbidae; genus Biomphalaria; species Biomphalaria straminea. Next base: position 18,004,376 of record JADKLZ010081101.1, read on the forward strand.
ATACGTCTTTTCCAACCTGATTCTACCTTTTTCAGGTTTGAAGGGGTAATTTCTCCGAAACCCTGTAAATCTATTACCTTAATAAATGACATATTACTATCTGTCATGGGGAATTATGGGGAGTCCAAATATAAATTTGATATTTTGGTGTGATAGTTATATCTCTTGTTTATGTACTCCTGTTATGAATGTGAATAGTATTGCACCTTTTATGAACTGAATGATTTGGTCTTCGTTGAATGTGCGAGAGAGTGTGTTAAATTAGTGAGATATTGTCCCCGGTCCAGTAAGGTTGGACAGTTGCTTCCTGGACTGGTGTTTGTGTATATAATATTCTTGTGTATATAGTAACATTTCTTGAGAGTTGATATAATTGTGTGCCTTATTAAATATTAAACTATTATCGTTATTCACGGATAGTTGGAGTTAAAGTGTGTTTAGTAATAATTGTTATTAAAAGTAATTAATTAGTAAATTATTTAATGGAACCTCTAACGAGCCAAAGCCAAGTAATAAAAAAGAGCCCGACACCATCTCACCTATTCAAGGTTGCCTACCCGGTCGTGTGGCATACACTCCGTATTTTCGTTGTATTTGTTCAGGGGTCGAGCCCTTCCCACGGTAATGCTATATAATAATAATAAAGATTTTTTACATTTCTGAAACAAGGCTTACAAGTTTTACCTAGACACAAGTCTTACCGAGACACATGCCCAGAACACTCCTGTAAGTGTAGATGTCTGCAAACTTTGAGGGTTGACAAATTTTGACGTAACGGTTGACACTGATGACCGCCAGTGATTGGACAGATGCTGTGAAGGTCAGCATGTTGATGTAGCCTACTGCCACGCAGGTTGTTCTGAGTTTAAAAAATAATGTCATAGGTGTGAAAAAGTTATTAAAACAAAGAAATAGAAATAGAGGGGGCGAAACTAAGAAAGGGAGACAAAAGTGATATGGAGTTCACAGTCCAGGAATGCGTGTGTTTGGGAGGGGTGATTTAAAGTGGGCCGTTCCAATGGACCTCATTCACCAATCGTAAATAAACACATTTAGCCACGTCATAATATTGATAAAACAATGAAAAATACGTATCAAGTGACAGCTACGATGTATGTACGACTTTCTATAGAAGATATAGAGAATCACGTGGCTAAATGTTGTTTGTTACGATTGGTTGGTTAATGAGGTCTAATTAACTTAATTTATACTAGAATACATTGGCCAAAAACACTGGCCAAATGGGGGTTGTTGAAATGCGGGGCTGTTGAAATGCGGGGGTTATTAAAATGCGGCAGTTGTTGAAATGCGGGAGTTGTTGAAATGCGGGGGTTTTTGAAATGCATGGTTGTTGAAATGTGGGAGTTGTTGAAATGCGGGGGTTATTGAAATGCGACGGTTGCTGAAATGCGGGAGTTGTTGAAATGCTGGATTTGTTGAAATGCGGGGGTTTTTGAAATGCATGGTTGTTGAAATGCTGCGGTTGTTGAAATGCTGCGGTTGTTGAAATGCGAGAGTTGTTGAAATGCGGGTTTTGTTGAAATATGGGCAGTTTTGTTGAAAGTTCTAAAAAATAAACAAATAAAGGTGTGTGTGGGTGTGTGTGTGTGTGTGTGGGGGGGGTTACGGCCAAAGTATTGTGTGAGTTTTTGCGGGCTGTAATGAGACAAAAGGACCTAGGCCACCAAAAATACAATAGACCCAATCAAATATTTCGATTAAGAACTGATATTCAGAAGGAATGTCAGACAGTGTAAATAACAGTAGACCCTTTAGGTCAAGGGGGAGACTTGTTGGCTGGGGGTTGAGAGAAGTGATACTGTTCCAATTCAAGGTAATAGAGTGAGCTAGCTAAAGGAATATTTGGGGTAAGAAAAAATGGGATTCCATAGCCAAATAAACAATATATAGCCTGGGAACACATCAACGGGCAAAGGCGGTGGGTAGTGCTAGTAAATACATATAATGATTTTTTTTTGGGGGGGGGGAGTAAGAACTATTTATGGGCGTAGGGTTATATAAGGCCGGCCCCCTACCTGGTGAATTCCCAAGTGCCAAAGATGATGGTTGCCATGGTTATTGGCATGCTGACTGCTGAGACCAGGAGATCTGCCAGGGACAGGCTCAAGATCAAAACGTTGGACTCGTTGCGCAAGTGTCGGGTGCTCAGCACCACCAGAAACAGCGACACGTTGGCCACTACAGCCACCGCACTGATGACTCCCACTGCTAGGCTTTGTAGAACCGTCCCGGCGACGTTCCTCTCACCCAAGGTATCATTCCACATGACTTGTTTTCAACATGTTACGTCATGACGTCCAAAGTCCTGATGATTAACACCAGTGCCCAGTTAAAATCTTAAGTTATAATGTAACATAGCTTCTAATTGAAATTAACGCGAAATGAGGCTAAATCATTCGTTAACTGGTCGAAATGAGGCTAAGTTATTCATGAATTGGTCAAAATAAAGTTAAATCATTCGTGATCTGGTCAAAATAACAATGTTGTACAACTAATGACACAAAACGACCCACTCACTAGAATTAATTTACTGACTAACATTAGTTATCAATTTGACTTCATTACACAATGCACTTATACAATAAACTTGAGATAAGGGATTATACTGAAGGTCTCAAGGTAACATCATTACATAGTACAAAGCTTGTAACGACTCTATCTATCTACTTGATAAGATGTTTGTACACGTTATTTCTCCCACTCCTACTATCGGATGTTGAAACTTTAAAAAATTAAATATTGTACCTAACAAAACACGAATCAATAAAACAAATCAACCAATTAGTCAATTATTGGTTATTAATTCTGTTTGATATCAATTAAGGGAAAATAACTTAAGAATTGTTGAGAGATATAGTTGTGAGATCGGGTTCTGTCCTTTAACCAAGATTTTTTGAAAGATTTTTTTTTACATTTCTCTTGTTTTACTATATATATATATATATATATATACTATTATTGCTTTCTTTGTGAAATCTATTAAAATGATCATTGTTGATTGTTAATACATAGTAGAATACTAGTGCACATAGCATTAAATAAGTGCTACAATATGTATCTACCACTAAAGTTAAATATTCAAACACCCGCATTGGCTTGCAGTATATCCACTTTAATTCCAACAAATATTTCTCAAAATAATGACAGGCCATGGCCATGAAATTTGAAAAACGTGACAAAATATGTCGACTAAAGATTATCGATGTAGATCTAGCACAGGTTTTTCGACTCACCGAACTTACTGCAGACTCCAAGCTTACGCAAAATGCCACTAGTGTTATCCCCCTTTTGATGCTACAACTTGCGTATGCAAGCCCAGCGAAGCAGATTTAAAATCCGTTCGATCCGTTGTCACTCAACGGCACTCTGACACTTGTCATGTGACAGTGGCACTCGGCGCGCTCTGTCAGCGGGACAAAGTGTAACAACTTTAACTCATGGAGTGAGTAAGGTCATTATTATGTTGCATTCACCTGAGAGATGCACGTGATTTCAAATTCTACTCAGCCATTTCATGCATCATTGAATCTTTAGGGTTAGCGTAACACAATGGATTGAATTTTGTTTAGGTTAGGAAGAAATTCTAAATTCTAAATTCTAAACAACGTTTAGATACAATTAGGCACTTTTGTCTATTTTTCTGCCCTCAGGTTTATGGGAGGGACCTTAAACATACACAACGGTCTCCGCCATTGATGTTAGGCCCATTTTTGCCAAGTTTTATCAACATTTGTCAATCGGTTTTGATTTTTTTTTCGGGACATACTTACATACATTCAGAAGCCTTACTTTCTGCTATGTATTAAAGATAGACAAAATCAAGCTGATATGTCTGGTAAAAAGATTGTACACGTTAGTTATTCCAAGTCCGATCTTGGATCAAGTTGAAATTTTACACAATCAATCATTGTCATAGACAAGACACGAATCAATAAAAAAAAAACAACAACTATTCCATTAATTACTGGTAATTTATTGTTTTGTTTTGAGACGAACAAGGGAAATGTATCTTTCAGCCTGCACAGCTAAATATGTAGGGTTTGGTCCAATTTCATAATTGTATGCATTATTTCTTTCCACATGACCTTCTTCGAAAGAAGTTGAAACTTTAAACAATTTCCTATTACCAAACAAAAATTGAATAAATAAAAAAGTATCCGATTACTCAATTAAATTTGGATAACGAATAAAACAAAATAATTTCG
>JADKLZ010081101.1:18019762-18030084 GCA_021533235.1 Biomphalaria straminea
ATGTTAAGCAGTGTTTGCAGAAGGCCTGAGAAGTGAAGTTCGTTACAATATATATATATAATAGTTATATAAGCGTGATGAAGTCATTAAAGAAACTCGACTCATTGTTACAGCAAATAAATCTTACCAATAAACTACAAGCTTTTACGCAGGTCGTAAGTGTACCTTTTAGTAATACATTATATATATTGAAATAATTCAATGTAAGCAATTATAAGCTCTAGTAAATTATGCTAACAAAAACTAATTAGTACAGCCAGTCCATTTGTTATGTCTCCTTCTCGGGTCACTATAGTCAGACTGTATATGGATATCTGTCTCAATACTATGAATAGTCTCTTTTATATTGTAACAAAGTATAATTATAGATCTCTGCTTTGGATACATCGTTGTTGTTTTATCTCCATGGAAACAGCTGGAGTGTGATGACGGATACCGGTACGACTTTGAGAAGAAAGACTGCTTGCCCGACAGTGACGTCAAGTGTAAGGAGCAGCTCAGTAAAGCCAAGCAGACGAACTCAAGAGAGACTACTGTTGAAGTGAAGAAAAGCAAAGACACGACAGTTGTCCACCATTATTACCATGGAGGTGCTAAACCAATGCCAGGTAATAGACTCTTACTAGTGTTCTGGTCACGTATTGAAAGGTAATATACAGTGGCGTAGAGGGTAGGGGAGGATAATTTACCCCCCCTCCGACCCCCACTTGAGGGGGACCCAAATTAGTGGGTTTTTTTACATTAAAATTAAATATTACGCAAAATGCAGGGGCCCCCATAGACATCAAGCCCCCACCCGGGGCCCCCAAACGATGGTTAATTCCTAGCTACGCCACTGGTAATATAGTACCACTCAGTGTTCGAATCCTGACATGAGATGAATTGTGTTTTCTGGGCACCTAAAGAAAGCATTGAAATATTCTCCCCTCCCCGACTGCTCCACAAAAAAGATTGAACCCTAGCACTCTGAGAATAATATAAAACATATAATTCACGCTATGCAAAAACAATGTAAAAATTAATATACTTTTGAAAACGTAATAGAAGCAGTTGATTTTTATTATCGCGAGTTAGTTCCCATTTGTTTTTACATAGTTTTTAGTTCACTCAAGACTTCTTCCCTATTGACTTTTTTAGTGCTCGATAGAGAAAAGATTCGACATTTGATTCTTCTTCTAGGCTTAAATCTGTACTAAAAAGTTTCTAAAATATATAGTAAGCCTTTTAAAATACTTAGCTTATTAAGACTTTGTATATTATCCACACTAGACACATTAAAAAGTTAGTTATTTAGGTTTGAATTCAAATCGTTTACCTTTTTCTATTTAAATACATGCATTTAAAAAAGCGATCACCCAGATACCCCCTTTCTTCCCACACCCCTTTCCAACTGATTCATACAAGTGATAGGATCATAGCGTATTGAGAAAGCTGACGCTAAACAAAAACTATTGGTAAAAATATTTTTAATAGCACACATTCATTATACTTATATAATATATATCCTCCTTCTTGTTCGAAAATGAGCACATTTCTCATTTCCTATGGACTCGAAGATGGCTGTAAAGTCCAATCCTTGCTTTAATCGCACACAATCATTATTTGTTAGTCTAGATCTATAACAAATTTAATTACATGACTAAACCAAACTATACAAATATATAAGCTTTATTAATTTTTTTTTAAAAGTATTTGTGTATATTGTTCTGGTTTAATAATATCAATGAAATACTGCCAACACTTCCTGTTGCATGTTATGACCTCAGGTAAACTTCCTGATGAACTCTTCAAGCTAGATGAAGAAGACGACCTAGGCCTGGCTGGCGAACGTACCATGCTAACCTTGCCCAAAAAAACAGACTTCGCCCTGCTGACGAGCGACGACCTCTCTAATTCCTCAGAGGATGCCATCATCAAAAGAATTCAAAGAGCCCCAAGGCCCGCGACGCTCCTTGGCCGTCAGAATATTATAATCACGGCGCTCTCGCCTGCAGACACGTGATTACGTCAGCAGACACGAAACATAAAGACATAACATTCTACTAGTCAACTCATTGTCACAACTAAAAATTTGACTGAAAGCGTTCATCATAACTTGGAAACAGGGATCTCGGAAAGTCAATTAGCGATGCAAGATGTATTCATGAACATTACACTACACACATTGGAGTATGTTTCTTTTCGATATGTAATCTGATTGAATATTGAAGAAATAGTTTTGTATATGTAACAGCTGATATGTACGTCTTTGGTTTATATTTCATACTTCTGTATGTATGCGGTCTACATATGCTTCTGTGGCGAATGTTAAGTGATAGTGTTAACCCTTTCTCTCCATATTTTTTTTTTCAATTCCTATAGTATTATTCTGTTTCTACTCATTCGTATATCACTGTTCTGTTATAATTTAGCTTCAATAACCTTTTTGTTTATTATCAGAAAATGTTATATTTGGTGTTGAATTATAGGCGAATGCACGCTCTTTTTTATACATCACAAATTAAAGTTTTTAAAACCAAAAGTCTATTTAGTTTATTGGGGGGAGGGGAAGGGCAAATTAACGTTGGCATCTTTAATTAGGAGAGAAAGAGTTAATATGGAATGTGTGTAAATGTTACAAGAGATGTACACTTTCTCTATGACTTTATTTGTTTTGACACATCGAACTCTTGCCCTCGTCTCCTCGGTCTTGTCATGCATGCACCTATTATACAAACACAAATATTTGTATATAAGCAATTGGAATTGAGACCAGTTAATAGACTCAACATTCGATGAATCTAAATGTTAATATGATTGTATATGAAACTATTAAAAATGTGTAGCTCAAAGTATCTACAAATGATTATGCAATCTTCTGGAGCTATTATAAACTATATTGAAATAACATTCGAACGGCCTTGTGAGTAGCAAACGCTTTTTTTTTTGGAGGGGGGAGACAGAGTGGGTAAGGTGAAATGCTGGTATGGTAGAAACTAACAGCTACCAACAGTCAACTGATGACGAAATATTTTCTCAATTCATAATAGAGCCTTGTGGGGAAATGTAAGAAACAAATCTATATTTAACAATTCTTTCCTCCTCAAAATAGCATTATGTTAATAAATACTTTTAAGAAGGAGTTTTTTCTTTTTGTTCACCCCTCCCACAGTCGCTCTTTCCCACGCTTCCCCCTCCCTTTCTCACATAATGCACCCCCCCGGGCCGCCCCCCCCCCCCACCTTTAATAAGTCTGAGTATTCAACGATAGTTAAAAACTTTAAAGGACTAAATGTTCTAGTCTATGTCTCTAGGTAATGTCGCTAAGATTTACACCAAATACACCTTACAATGATACCCACGTATTGTCCACCGTCAACGTGAGTTTGTTTCTTTCTTTGTTCAGGCTTATTGTACAACCCACTTATGTTTGTGTTGTCTTTCTTCCTCAAGCTTGTCAAGGGCTGCGCTATGTCTACTGTAGCATAAATCTATTTGAATAGATTATCCATCCTTAAAGAATGTCGACATTATTGGTTGCATTATTTTATTGACTCAGTGCCTTGTATTGTTAAGTTAAACGAAACGATCCAGCATGAATTATCGGCCTGTATAGTTCATTCTAGTCGATGCTGTTCAACAATAGGTCATATGTATGCTGTACGTTAATAAGTCTGTATATCAGTGTATTTTTGTAAATAAATATTTATTTACTGTAAAATGTCTTTAAGAAATAAAAAGTTGCTTTGTAACAATTGACATGTTCATAAATAAAGTTTAGTTTTGTACTCAATTAGAATTTTAAAAAAATATAATGTGTTAACATTGAAGGAACAAATGTCACAAATCTGCGCCATAACTGCAACATAAAAACAAGAAAAACTAAAAAAAAAAACAAAAAAAAAAGAAAAGAAAACGAAAGCCAATAACATGTGTAAAAAAGTAGTTCCCCCTCTTTCAGACCTTGTGGTCTATAGGGCAGATGATGAAAAGGTCATCTGATTCTGTGGCCTACGGTTAACGAGGGTGTCGTGTGGCCAGCACAACTACCAACTGCTTTTACTTTTCCCCAACTAATGTCAGGTCGTCCTAACCTTTTACGATAATCCAACCTCGAGATCTCAGACCCTTATTATTAAACAAATCATGTTCACGTTTAAAATTTTTCCTTTTCAGTGGCGCAGCTAGGGGGGGAGGAGGAGGAGAATTAGAAAAACCCTCCCGGGTCCCCACTTGAGGGGGGCCCCAAATTAGTGTTTTTTTTACATTAAAAGTTAAATATTAATCCAAATGCTACGACTTCAAAGAGATCAAGCCCCCGGGCCTCCTAGCTACACCCTTACGCCCCTGATCCTTTGGTTGTGCAAACATTACAAACTTGTATTTATATGCAACTGATTCAATTTAAACTCCTAAAGACTGGACATCGAAATGTAAACCTCATCTATAATCGGAATCATCTAACCAAAAAGGCCAAACAAATAGAGAAATAGAGTGACGATCAGGACGTTTAAAGCGGGTCATAGTTCACGTTCATAAACATCCGGTCGCCTAGTTTCAGCTGAAGCTGACATATTTAACGGAGTCTCATGATCACTGATGGAAGGCTCGTGGTCAGATTCTGTCAACAGAAAATCCTGATCCGAAGGTCCGGGTACGCCTACAGCAAGCCACCACATGGTATCACTTATGGTAACGCGCGAAACTAACAAAATAATATTACATAACTAAGTGCAGAGGTGCTTAAATATTAGCTGATAATATGTAGAATCTATCTCCAAATTAAACATTGTATTGTCAGAATGTCAGTACAGATACAGCATTCTACAAGCCGCTTCAAATTAATCTTTAAGGTCAAGTTGTCTTTTTTTTAAATTTTATTATAGCTTTTATATAGCGCTACTTTCATGCTTATAGCATTCTCAGATCGCTTTCTTCCAATCTCATTTGTGGACCAGTAGAGGGGGAGGGGATATCTAGGAGTTAGTTTTCCGTGCTGCCTTTAGGCGCTCAGTAAACACAACTCTGACCGAGTCGGGTGTCGAACCTCGAGCCCCCTCCAAGGTAGCCAAGCCAAGTTCAAGCCGCACTTAGCCTCTCGACCACGCTATCATTTATTTGTTATAGGAGCATCATGGTAAATGATAATATCAGATTCAGAATCATCATTATTTCACTCTAACGTAAGTGAATTCTTTCTGTATCAAAAAGCCGTAATTATTTTCTCGAAAACAAAATGATCTAGGTTGAGATTTTTCATGATGTTTCTTTAAGCTAAATATTTCAGATGGAAAATATGCAAAAGCTGTTGAATCCGTTTAAATCGAACCAACCGCTTATTCGAACAGAATCCCAAAAGTACCGATACACATCCTATTAAACAGTCGAATCCGGTTAGTCTGATCAGCCGGTTTTCATAAGCTAAACGCTCCCCTCCTGATCTGGTTCGATTACACCAATTCGACTGCCATACGACTAGATAAGGGTCACAGAAAATAGAAAAACAAGCGAAAGAAAAAAAAAGCACACTTTTAAAAGCAAAGCTTATCTAGTGGAAAGAACCGCTAATTATTGGCAGGGTTTAGCTCTCATTCTACTATATAAAACAAAATTAATTAATTGCTATGAATAGATTATCTAATTGGTAAATTTGTGTATTGATTTGTGTATTGTCATCGAATATGAATATTTATGCAAAATTTGAAAATGAATGGGAAGTGTGAGAAAGACGTGACAATGCGTATTAAGTGGATTAAATTCATATATATATATATATATATATATATCATCTCTCATTAAGTAGGCCTAGTATTTATTCTCTTTATTTCAAAATAAACAAGATTACAAAGAGAGTTTGTGTGATACACAAACTCAGAGGCGGCCCCCGTCGGAGTCGGATCCCTGTCAGATCCGCCTATTCGCAAGATGTTTCGGATGTTCCTTCTAAGTCCCTGGCTCAATTCCTGTGTGCTCCTATCCTTAAACTATCGCAATATTTCTGAAAGAACAGTAAAGGTTAAATCATATTTTCAAAAGCCTTTAGTGTTTTTTTCTAACCGTGACGGACATACCAACCAACAGACAAAACGCACAAAAATATGCTTGTTTTATTCTAATGGGGGCACTAAACAATATTTAAAAAAAAAATCTGATTTTTTAAAAAATTTAAGAAATTAGTTTAGAATCATGTCATTTCCGGGCTTTACGCTAGTACACGAAAACCGCTGCTAAAAGTTCATTTAAAAAAATGTGCATGATATCCACATGCCCGAAGCATTTCTCATAGTAACATTTCCTCCCTTACATTTACGTAATTGTTTTTGAATTGGTGTTTTGTTATTAAAAAATCGCTTGCATAATTAATTTTATAAATTAAACGGTTTGCTTTTAGAAAACTAAAAGTAGCCGTTGCACCTAAACTTTTCAAGCCGCATTTAATGGTGAAATAATATTTTTCGTATCTCTTCTAGTTTTGGCGCTCTGAGTCTGACAGACGGACAGACGGACAGACAGACAGAAAGTCATTTTAAAAAAAGTGCGTGATATCTACATGCCAAGAGCATTTTTTCTAGTAACATTTCCTCCCTTACATTTACCTAATTGCTTCACAATTGGTGTTTTATTATTAAAAAAACACTTGCATAATAATTTTTATAAATTAAACGGTTTGCTTTTAGAAAAACTAAAAGTAGCCGTTGCACCTAAACTTTTCAAGCCGCATTTAATGGTGAAAAAATATTTTTCGTATCTCTTCTAGTTTCGGCGCCCTGAGTGTGACAGACGGACAGACGGACATTTTGCACAAACCTAATAGCGGCTTTTTCTCCTTACGAGGGCCGCTAAAAAAGTAATAATTATTCACCAATACTCAATAAACTAATTGGTTAATTCTTTCATTGATTCTTGTTAGGTATAATAAATAAATATACAAAGTTTGAATTTGAGCCGAGAATTGTTCAACATGTTCAACCTTTTTGCCAAATAGACTGACAGTTGATATAAGCTTGGTAAAAAAACAATATGGTAGTCACGTGTCAGCCCGACAGTTAAAAAACAATAAACAAGGGTGTAATGAAGCAATGCGCATCACCACCTCTCTCCCACCAGCACAACATCTATCACATCACGATAGTCTCTTGGTTCATGAAGCTGGTCGATGGAGTTGATCTGTTCAAACTACTCATGATTCCTAGATTTCCTTTATATATATTTAATATAGGCCTATAAAAGGAAAACAAAGGCGTATGTATGTATGTATGTATGTCCCCGTATAGAAATCAAAACCATTTCACCGATCTTGACAAAACTTGACAGAAATGTTCCTTGGGTACTAACTTAGACCTGTATGTATGAATTGTAGCCCTAAAACAAACTTAAAACCCTAAAAAAAAATAAAGTTTCCCAAGTCTATTACAGCTATACTATTTTATGAACTAGGCTTTGTTTACAAATGTTGACATGAGAAAAAGATCGAAAGGATTTAGATCTAGATTATTCTAGATCTAAATTTAAGAAATACACTTTGCACTTATAGATTTTAACTTTGACGCATGAAAATACAAAATATAGTCTAATGATTTAATTATTTAACAAAATTAACCTTCGAATTTGTGTTTCAAAAGGATTTTACATAAATTCGTTCTTTGTATCTGCGAATATAAAAATCCTGTTGAACATAGTTGCATTAGACATTACCGAAAGGTTACAAATCTCTCTATTCCTAGATCTAGATCTAGGTCTAGAACTAAAGATGATAGAACTTCTCTTCGCAAAGATAGTTTAAAGCTTTAACACTTGAACATACTAATTATAGTCCATTCATTTCATATTTTAATCAAATTAACATTGAAATTTGTTTTCTAAAGCATTTTTACACAGTGGCGTAGCTACCAATGTGCGGGTGGTGCGGGCCGCACAGGGCACCAAGTGGAGAGGGGCCCCAAAATCCCCCCAATATGTATTAATTTCCTATTTCCCTGAGCTTTACAGTAAAAACGACTAAGTGTATGGACAGGAACAAACATAAACTAATGTATTTTAAACATGAGCTTACGATTTATAAACTAGTATATACATATACGATAAAATGGCTGGCGTCACAGCATAAGAATTGATTGAAAGCAAAAAAAATTTAAATTAGTTAATAAAAATTGAAATAAATTGCGACATTTCTTCGAGGTGGGAAGAGGGGTAGTCAAATAAGAGAGGGGAACGATTAGCTCTACCTCCTCCACTTGGACTCGTCACGGGACAGAGAAAATTAAGTAGTGATCGATATATAAACAATTATAACTGGACCATAATTGGAATATGAATGAAAGACCTCAACCTGTTCAGATTGAATTTAGATTGGAATATCGTGTACTCATATTTGTAAGTTTAAAAGCAGGTCAAGGACGTGAGTGGGTGTCGAAGTGGGAGGATTTGACGTCACATTTAAATTTTAAAAAGTCACATAATTATTTAATTTGTCCTGACCGTATTTTTGTTGTATTAAAAAAATCTATCGTTATTCCATTTGAAAAAAAAATACAAGCAAATAATCGTTGCTCGTGTGTGTGTGCTTTTGAATAGCATTAATGGAAATAATTGCCAGTGATTTAAAAACTACAAATACATGGGGAGTTTTCAGGATCAATAGAAAAGATTATGCTTGTAGAAAATGAAGTATATTAGACTTAATATTTGAAATCACTTTGAACAAAGCAGACCTCGTCAATAAATTCTAACATTGAATGCAAAACAATTGAAAACTAGTTAATGAATCTACAACAGAGATATCATAAGCTCATTAAAATTTACTGTATGTAAAGTTGAACTGTAAATAAAGTTCAATACAACACATACTTTGAAAGGCTACATCCCGTCTTGTCCATTTGATGGGATTTAAATGAACTTATTAGTACCGCATATACATAGTTCGTCCATAGTGGCTCGATGATGATGATCATCCATCAAAGCTTCTCTGAAAGCGTTCAGCATTGACCCAGCCACCTGGGAGACAGAGGCACATGACAGAGCATCATGGCGTCGTTATGTGAAAACTGGCGCACAAATTGTTGAGGAAAAGAGAACAGCGCAGACAGAAGAAAAGCGCCAGAGAAGAAAATCAAGGCCAATTGATACTAGCTCCCGCTGGAATAACCTTCCCAGTGTGCAGCCGAACATTGCGGGCTCTTATAGGTCTCACCAGCCATATGAGGAGGCACAAAACCCCAGTGCAAAGCTCTCTGTCGAACTTAGCCAGTGGAAAGATCTAAAAAAAAAAAGATGTCTGCTAATTGTGTTCCATCCCAAGAGTGTACATTCACCTGATATTGTTCTGATAGATAAGAGTAGCCGTACATTACAATAGCTAAGAAAACTTAAGCTGATAACCTCTACCATCACAACCACTAGTCTAGTTAAAGGTTCTATTTAGACTACATAACATTCATATAACATAGGCTTTGTCAATTCAGTGGCTCTAAATCCAATCGCACAGCTAGACGGAGTTATTTCCATGGTTGGGACCTCAGTCTTAGACCTTTAATCAACAAGAATAAAAATAATTGAAATTATAAAAATCCGATTTTTAAAATAAACCTATGTTAATATGGTTGCAGTGTGTGTAAATGTGTGTGTTGGGAAATCAGAAGTTATTTTGTCCCCCCCCCCCCTTATTTCGTGTTATTTAAAGTTATATCATCAATACTGTAGGAAAAGTACGATAATACATGGGTCTCTCATTGTCTTTCCGTTTCTCTCTACCTTTCTCTTTCTTTCTTGCTCTCTTTCCATCTCTCTAGATTTTTGTCCCTTTAACTCTTTGTAGCTCTCTCTTTAACCCTCTATCTCACTTTCTCGGTCTCTCACTCTGTCACTCTCACTTTCTTTCTATTAGCTCTTTTCTCTTTTACCTTTATAGCAATATCTCTCTTTCTCTTTCTTGCTCCTCCCCATTCTCTCTATCACCTTTGTACAAACGCACTAAATGTTTTATAACCTTAACAAAGCGAAAATGACGAGTTCTTTAAGTGGTACACACGACACAAAGATAGATCTCTCTTTTGTTCAGCTTTTATCTATTACCTGTATACCTTTACTGTTCGGGTTTCATAACATCTGTTCTAAACTAAGTTATGGCTGGATATAAAATGATGTAATATTAGACTATCTATCTATCTATCTATCTATCTATCTATCTATCTATCTATCTATCTATCTATCTATCTATCTATCTATCTATATATCGTGTGTACGTATGTATGTTCGTATGTATGTATGTATGTACAGTATGCATGTATAGTATGTAGTTATAGTATGTATGTTAAATGTTATGGCATGTATGTATGCCCCCCCCC
>JADKLZ010081101.1:18056971-18078760 GCA_021533235.1 Biomphalaria straminea
GCAGTGGACACCAGGCGCAAACAGGGACGTCCTCGTATAACTTAGTGACACACTTTCAAGGAGGACCTCAAAGCAGTGGACACCAGGTGGGAGGAGGCTTCAGACATTACCAGTGATAGATCTTTGTGGAGACAGCTTGCCGATCGTTGCGCGGAACGGCGCGGGAAGATCTAAGTATATGTAAATAGCAATAAACCAGTGGAGTCACTAAGGGGTTGCAGGGGTGCGGGCCGCACTGGGTGACACCAACCAGCGGCTGAAACCCAAGTGGGAAAAATGCACTTTTCCAAAATGCAATTTTTACAACAAAAAAAAAATACTATCTTGAATGTCTCTCACAGTTCAATATCAACATGTCCCAAACCTTCTTAATTGAATTCTATTAGACTTGTAAATTTCCTATTATGAAAAAAAATGCGTTGTAGACGCCTGAAAAAGAGTTTCTGAAGCTCAGAAATGTTGAAAAATGATTGGCGCCCGAGCTTTGCCCTGGACAACTCTGAGTGAATTTTAAGTTTTAAGGCGCTCCACCAAAAAACTTTGTGACCAGTTGAGTGGCGAGCGTAACATTTTTTTTTTAAAGTTTAGCTTTAGCCCCGTTCGACGCATAGAACTGCAAGCTCTCTCCACGGGCGACGTTCACAGCCACTTTCCAGCTGTTGCCCACGAAATTCGGAACTTTTAAGAAGGTGTGACACCATGTTAGACTCTGACGGCCACGTTTTTTTTTTTGCGTTCCTCTTTTCGGGTTTCATGTTAAGTCTGACTTTGGTATACGTGTTTCGTTTTGTCTATTGATATGTTTCACAAATGTCAATCAACGTCCAGTCGCCATTTGGACGACGAATGTCTGTGCGGGAAAAGATTTCTCTATTGGTAAAATTATCTCGGTATGATATTTGTAGGATCCTTCTCAGCCATCACTCATCAGCCTCTTTTCAACCTTATATGTCTCGAAGCGTAGTTGGCCACTGAGACAATGATTGTATAGAATAGCTGGATTTTAATCTCCAGGCTAATTGATTTATTTGTTCAGATAGAGTGATAGACCGTAGTTTTTAAAAGACGGCTCCTGCTTTCCAATCTGACATTCAACGCCATGATATACATCTCCATCGATTGAGACAACACTGCCAAAATAGGTTAACTTTTCTATTTGTTAGAGATCTGTATGAACAATGTTGATGGGGGTACTGGGTACCTACACCCAATTTGCATAAGTATAAGGGCGTTTATATCCGTCATCTCGTGCATACATGTTATTTGTATTTCAAAGTAATGCTATGTCGTCTGCGAAATCCAACGCTGTTTTGTTTACGCCATGGGAACCCGATTGCAGCCTGTTTGTCTTCGATGGCTACAAGAAAGAGAAATGGGGATAAAATACACGCTTATCTCATATCCGTCACTGTTTGGGAAAATTCCACCGTCTGGTTTGTTTGGTTTGTTTTAAACATGTCACTGAGTCTGGATAAATTGTTGCTATTTTCCAGAGTGAACGCCATCTAACTCTTTTTTTAATCTACAAAACTGATCAGTATCTGTTGGTATTCCAGGCTTTGCTCGACAATGTTTCACAGGACGTAATCTTGTTCAGTGCTTGATTTGCCTTTTAGGAAGCAGCTGAGAAGCACTGAGAGTTCAATTAAAAAATTTTCCGTAAGGAGCTCTTAAATAAGCTATGGTAAAAAAAGATATGTTCAACTCAATGTTTCTCAATTCAATAATTGTACATCTTTAATTTATGTAATAGCTTTTGATAAAATGCCAAAAAGAACGATATTTTAAAATGGAATAGAAAACCGTTCTCGTGCATCATCTATTAATTAGCTTACATTCTATTCAACAAAAAGAAACACAATAAACAAGAGATGTTTGTTTTTCTAAGAGGAGATTATTTGTTCAGGGTGATGGTTACACCAGTGGCGTAGCAACTTACCCATGGGCCCGGGTTCGGGAATGCGAAGTTAGGCCCCCTCCTATAAGTTGAGTGTGACTGAACCCGAACTGGGCTGTACTGTATCTAATGAGAGAGTACATGTCAATGAAAACAAACTTCTACAATAGACAGTACACAAGGTACACCTGTTCCTTACGGGGTAAATTTCCTCAAGCTTTGAAACTGTCCTGTCTTGTCCTTGTCCTGTCTTGTCCTGTCTTGTCCTTGTCCTGTCTTGTCCTTGTCCTGTCTTGTCCTTGTCCTGTCTTGTCCTTGTCCTGTCTTGTCCTTGTCCTGTCTTGTCCTGTCTTGGATTTTGTGTGTTCACTACTTCACTTATTCTAATGTGAAGCCGAAAACATCCAAGGGAGTTGAAGGGACATAACAATTAATTATAACATATTGTTATGACTCTACCATGCTCCAGGCTAGTGCAGAGATGCGCATTTCTAGTAACCAGACTAGAACAGGATGTTGACATGGAGAGACTAACGATTTCCGCCCAAGTTGAGAGAGCTGATAAAGATGTTGTGATCAAGACATGTTGTTCTACCTGTATGTGTGATGTCCTGTAAATAAACATCGTTGTCCTCATTGAGTTGCGTTTCCTTAAGTTATTACAATACTTTATAAAGGTTCTCAAGACTTCAAATGATGTTTATTTACAGATGAGAATGATTGTCTTGTGACTCTTGTCTATCTATCCGTCGTTTACTTTGCCGTGACAAGCCGTCTATTCAATATCCATTTTTCTACAAGCCCAAGCCATATTCTTCTCTTTTCATGTAGGCTTGCCCGTATTTTGAAACGTCTTTCGTCTGTCTGACTGCGTAACTACTTTTAACATCCATAAAAACAATGCACAATATATTTATTTAAAATGCAGATCATTTGAAGGGCCCATGTCATTGATCAACCGTGTAACATTTCGGGACTCCGAGTCACATGCTGAATCTTCACAAATTCTGAATGTGTATTGGTCGTCACAGGTATGGGAACTTCCAGACTTCCCTTGGCGCAATAGTCCTATTTTACATCGGCTTCGTCTTGTTAAGAGACGATGGTTTTTAAAGCACCTATGTAAAGAAATTAATGTTTAGCCTAGTGAATTGTCGATTGTTATAGCTGTCTAGTCGAGCGGTTTGCGTGCTGGACTGTGCTTTGGATTTATCTATGGTCCCGGTCTCAAGCCCTGCCCGCTCCCATCCATCTTCAACTCTGAAGGAACATCCGAATTACGCTACACACAAAAAATCTCAAGCTCGGTTTCCGCGTTTAAATCATTAGTATCTCAAATAATTAGAAAACATTGTATTTTCATTACCGATAGGAGATAGGTATCAGTCTTTTTTTTTTTTTTGACATTTCAAAGTTTTAATGCTTCCACATTACACTCACAATGTTTCAATCAAAGCTTTTTAAAGATGCACTGTTGTCTATACACCATACTAATTAGCCTATATATACTTGTGTATGAATTGAAGCTCAAAATTTCAAACTAATATAGTCCATATTCAAGGAGTACCTGTGAATAAAACTTCTAAACATGACAATATGTATCACATTGATTTTAAATTCAATTTTGAGTTCAATTAAAAAAAAAAGACAAAGTACAAAAGTCTGATTAAATAAAAATTCAACTTAAAATCAATGATTGACTTTAAAATGTATTTCTCCGAAGCATATTGTTTCAATTTTATCCAACATTCAATAATATATCAACTAAAACAACAAGTGTTTCAACATTAAAAATGAAAGACAATCCAAATAAGTGTTAAATGTATGATTAGCCAAAACATTTCTATAAATATACAAGTATAGAAAGCAGATGTGGCTGTTTATTTTTTACAAATAAATATTTCAATAAAATTCCAATTCAATATGACAGACATGAAAGCCAAATGTATTAACATTTTTAGATCAAAAGCAGTATTATTTTTCAATAACAGGTTTCCTCTAAACCTACAAGGCCACACTCGTCAAACAACAGATTTACAATAACTATTTACTTATACTATTGATTCAAGTATTTTAACCAATAGATATTTATTGCAATATTAAATAACACAGGGACCAATGTAAGAGTGAATATTATACATTATATTGAACTTCTTCATAATGAGTAGGTTTACAAATAGTAACTGGTGTTACCGTTATTATAAATATAAAAAAATCTAACATGTTAAATTTAAATAAAACGCTGTAATAACAAGAGTTTCTTCCCTTTAAAGAATTACAAGTACAGTAGTAATAAGATTGACGTGCATCTTTTATTTTACTCGGACGCCAAACATAGAATTTAAGAAAAAGAACGAAATAATGTAATAGTGATAATGTGAAGCATTTAAACTCTAATATTCAACACATTCCCTTACATAACCCGGTTTGGGCCCTTTTTGGTCGTGGTACCGGGCGCAATCAACCCCTTCGCGCCATGGTTGCCATGCCACTGTTGGTGCTGTGTCTGGGTATAAATCCGAGACCATCCTTGCGACTTTCCAGGGAAATACCAGACGATAAAGCAGCCATTCAAGTGAAAGAAACTATCCCACGATAAATGTAATTATCGCTATATCTTAAAAATGTAAGGCCTATAAACCTCCTCCCCAAGATAGGCCACAATTGGTCATTAGTCATGGGACCAGACGATATGAAACCCCTACACGCCATGTAGTGTCATATTTACAGTTGAAAAGGCCTTAAGCTATTTGAGATATGGGGGCCCATATAAGTCCAGATATTGTATGTAACTACTAAGTATTTCATGGAGGCCCTAAGCTAGAACTTATGTTGCATAGAGGGGCACTGGACCCATGGTTGTTTCACCAACTAGTGTGGGCCCCTAAATGGTCTTGGGCCCGGGTTCATTGAACCCCTTCGCGCCATGGATGCTACGCCACTGGGTTACACCCCGAGCTTACTGCACCGGGTGACCCACTGCATACAACATATACATCTAACTCATAAGGCAGACGTAACGAGGGTCCCCCGGGGGTCGATTTATCGTATAAGCTCTTTATAACATATTATTTTTATAACACATGCTCTTTAAATAAGCCCATACATGCATATGCTATTTTGAACAAGTGCTCTTAAAAAATACTCTTTAGAAAAATACCTTTTTACTTTATCTGTTCTTGAGGAACATTATTTTAATAGCATGTGCTCTTTATTAATAGGCTCTTAATAGAATTAGTCCTTTATAAAATTGATTGTTAATAGCATATTTTATTTATACTTTAAATTTAATTATTATGTTTGTAGCAGACATATTTTTTAAAATGCGCTATGGATTTGTTATAAATCAATTATTATTATTATTATACTTTTATACAGCCCTACTTTCATGCTTATAGCAATCTCATTAGTGCATCAGTGGGGGAGTGTATCTAGGGTTTTCTGTGACATTCGGGTGTCGAACCTAGGGCCCATCGATAGTGATGTTTAAACAAAGTATTCCGCTATGGAATCATCGCTTGGTTCTTCAAAATTGTATTCATTAATCGATAAGTAAACGGGGTGGTGGCTGAGTGGTAAGAGCTTGGCTTCCTAACCAATGGGTATCAGGTTCAAATCCAAGTAAAAATTGGGATTTTTAGCATTAGGACTCCCCCACCCCTCGAATTCACCCAACTTACCTGATATGCGTGGGGAAGAAAACATCGTTGGTCGTTGTCCTGGCCACATGACACATCTGACATTCTTCTCCTTGTAGCCATCTTTTTCTGCTGAGCTGTGTGCTCTTTGGCAGAAAAATAGTTTGCTGTTTTCTTCAGTTGTTCAGCACTGCCGTATAGGGTGTTGGTTATGTTGGGCTGTAGTGGAAGTAGGGTCTGCCTAAGGTGGATTAGGAAAGGACATTCAATGAGGATATGGTTTACAATTTCATAAGGGTGGGCGCAGTGTCTACATAGGGGGGAGTTGTGTGGGGTTTATTTTGTTAAGATGTTAATTTAACAAAGGTGTTAACACTCTTTAATCCTCGGACATACAAACAGAAGAAGTTAGCAACATCTGCCTCCATAGATGGCGAAGTCTGAAAGGGGTCTCTTTATTGGATAAGAATTAACTCCGTTTTAATTCTACGTCTACATAATAAGGCTTGTCTTCGAGTCCGAAGATTAGTGAGGAATACAGTATTTCCCGTGGCTGTGCAGCCCCAGATGTGACCTACATATTTTGCCACATCCAGGGCAAGCAAGACCATTGTCCGCAGGTGGTCGATTTAGATTTTCTTTTCGTCGTCTGCGTCTACATAATATAAAGTGAAATAAACATCAAATGTTTTCTTAGTTTTCTACCTAGATCCCATATATCCAAGTCATTATAACGGATCTCAAAGATATTATATAGCATACTATCAAAATAAAAGGCCAACATGATTCACTCTTTTCAATTCCTTTAGTGTGCATTCTGAACAAAACATGTGCTATGTATCGTATAACATGCTATGTGATATGTGTACATCATCCTATACATCACCAGGGTATCATTTACAAAACATGACTTAGTCTCGTATTCATGTACTCTGTATCAATGAACCTAATTTCCATGCACTTCAGTGAAAACCAAAGTTTGTAGTTTATGCACGCGTTCCTCTTCAACGACCCCGTTAGATATATCCGTACATAAGGTTCAACAAAGGTTATTTATCTGCAGGCTACATGTAGAAACTCAGACACAAACACACACACACACACACATAAATTCACTGATCAAAACATCAACACGTCTAGGTCCTCAAAGGAGAGAGACAAATAGTGAACAGACAATGTGTGTGTGTGTGTGTATATATGAGTAGACTATATGTATAAGGATATAATTTTAAAGGGGGGAGGCGGGAGATTTGTATCCTCACTTACCTGGTGTCAAATGGACACAATTCCTGATCTCGAGTCACGATGAAACTCTCAGGTGAAAGACACTGTTTTAAAGCTAAAGCTAGGGATATAGACTAGTTGCTTCTTTTATTCAATTCGTTTCTCACCACTCAGAGTGTAAAGCTGTAAATTTTAAAGTGTATTTTGTAAAAACAAGTTTTTCTACTGGAACCGAAAGATTTCTTTCTCGAATTGGATTACTGGTTATATAAAACGAAAGAGTTAATGATTAACTTTTTTTCTCACATTGAGAAATTGACTAATTTTCTGGAGCATTTGATTCAAACTTCTATAACCGTTACAATAATATATTCACTGTGAATTCAATGTTCGAATTCTGCCATTGGTCAGCGTTGAATCTCAATATATAATTATAATCCATAACCCAACTATATAACGAAATATAAATACAAAAAATAACGAAAACTATGTGAGCTAAGAATTATTCTAACAAATGAATATTTACATTTAACTTAGAATCTAAACTTTGAGACCGTTCAGGACAGAAGACTAAACGGTAAAGTAGCAATAATATATAAAACATAGAACCTTGACTTACAAATACAAAAATACAAGCTAATAAACTACTCAGAAAGATCAGGTCATTATTGTTATTCCATAAGCAAGGATGAATATATATATATAAGTGCTCTTTCTTCCATTGTACCATTAGAGCATTGCTTTTGACATAATAACAAATTTATAGCCTATTATTGATAAAGAGATTATTTAGACTTTTTTTTTGGCAAGACAACTATCGTATATGTAGAAGAGCGATGTTAGATGATCTTTTGGCCTCGTTTTGTAATTAAACAAAGAAAAGAACAAGTATCGATCTTGTACTTCGGCAACGTCTGCTCGGTGTCCTAGCACAGTTATCAACAGAGCTAACGGCATTTTCAATTTTTTCAAGTTGCCTGAATCAGCCAGGAAATGAAATCACTTAGTAGAGTTTATGTCTTTAATTAACATATGAATTAACACATGGATAAGCGCCAGACAGAGTTAGGTCCCTTTATGAAGGGAAGTCTTTAATTTAAAAGTTAGGAAAATAATTTTCTACGTCCAGCTGTTCAATAACATCTCTTTCCATTGACACTTGACCTAGATATTTTGTCTTTGGCAAACAATGTTGCATGTGTGCTTGTGTACACAAGAAAGTTTGGGGCATATCAGATTATTACAGTGCCTCTATTCAGGTCGCACATTCATGGGCAAAACCTGGGTGGACTCGGATCTCAAAAACGGCTTTACTGATTTTCCTAGAAATTTTACAGTTTGTTGAGAATTTGCTTATTTGGATTGTCACCCCTTGGTTTTTGTTTACATTTGTTATCCTGTGTACTGACCTTATTTCGTATTTTGTGATGTGATTTCTACTATGTGTGTAGTTGTTTGTCATTCAGTGAAATAAAGCTTAGAATGTAGCATGAATTGTTATTATTGAGTACAACACAGTTGTATATCGCTGAGACAAGAATGACAATCTCGTTGGTCACAATGGGCAGAAGCGGCCTTAGGGGGTGGCAAGTGGGGCAACCGCCCCAGGCCCCGCGCCTGAGGGGGGGGGCCCCGCGCTGGGAGCTTTTATTGTCACCAACTTTGAAAACTAAAATGAGTTATCATAAACAAGGACTTAGGGTTACTCAATATTTTACCACTATATTTATTATACCAATAGCCATTTAAGCTCTTAACATACATTTTTGGTTTCGAAATACCGTTCAGTTTCGGTAAAGACAGCCGAGTCTAAGAGATTATCACCGTTTAACAGTTCACGATAAAAACACATAAGTGGAAGTAATCAATCCTAATCTTTTATTTCATACAGGCTACAAATATCGTCATCTAATCGGATTTAATTTGGAAAATGCTTAGTGATAAAGTTAGAACTACTCTACACATTATGTAACATTGAATATAAAAGAGTCATTTATAACATTTGTACTAACATAAATAAAACTTACGACTAATGGATTTTTTATGAAAATAATCAGTGCTTTTTTTTTACCGTCACACCTGTACGGCGTAGGCTACTTCATTCTTTTCGATGTGGGAAAAAATTATTAATTTTCTTGTATTTTAGAGTTTATTATTAATTTATTAGTAGTTAAAAGTTAGGCAATCCATCACTGAGTACCGGCACCTATTTTTTTTTATTTAAAAAGCACTGAAAATACATAAAACAATTATACAGTGTATTCTCAACTGTAGCTGTTGATACGTTCTAGGACCGCACTCAAAGGTCATATTTTCGCAGTAGCTGTTCAATTTCAAAAAATTATAATAATTTCGGATATAAACAGTATCACCAGTTGATGTGCTTGTACAGCTATTTCGGCTAATCAGCTTCCAGCAAGTTTGGCGATGACGTATTAATTAAGTGTTTTTTTTCCAATTGGCTACTGTGCATAGACATAGTGCGGCCACGGGAAAATCTGAGTCAACATGCTGAAAAAAAACATCATAATATTTTAGACCATTCAAAGTTCTGATGCAACGGCTACTTTTTACTTTTCTGAAACAGAAAAATCTAATTTTTAAAATCACTTATGCAAGCAGTTTCTTTAAAAAATACATCACTTTTACTACTATAGACTATTAATAGTAACAAACACGGGAAGCTCTTTAGAATAGGAGACGACTATTTACCCTTTTAAAAACAGGTTTATGCAAAAGTTGTTTTTTTTTCAAAAAAATTTTTTTTTACATTTTTATTGCTAAGTAAAGCTAGTTCTGTTATACTAACTACTAGATTTACACACACACACAAATACTTTTTTATCACGCTCACATCGACAATATTTTACATTTTAATATCACTGCCTGGTATGGCAATCTAAGCACTAAGAATAAAAATAAACTCCAGAGAATCCTAAATGCTGCTGGTAAGGTCATTGGCAAAAAGCAAACCCCATTAGGGCAGCTGTTTGAGGCAAACATCCTCACAAAATCTAAGAAGATTCTAGAAATAAAAAATCACCCTTTGGGTCAGGATTTTGCTATTTTACCATCACAAAAGAGATACAAGACACCGATAGCAAGGACAAACAGACACAAAAACTCTTTTGTGCCTCTGGTAATCAGATCATTAAATAGAACCAATCTAATGTAAACTTTTCATATGTTAATTGTGAGTGAGTCTGGTGTGAATGTACATTTTTTTTTCTTAAATAATGTTTTGTTTTGTATAATGCACAAATTGTAAGACAAATTTCCTTACGGACAATAAAGATTATTATTATTATTATTATTATTATTATAAGTTGGACATAATTTAAATCAACCATTATTAATAGTTTTTCATATTATCGCGTGTCGTAATCTGGTAGGAGTAACTAACGTCGAACTTCACATTCACTTTCACATATCCTTTGGTTTGCTGGACCGCTGGGGCAACACACAAGATCTGCCAACCTTCTTTCTCCATTCTACTCTGTCATTTGTCTTTGATAGAATTTCCTTCTGATGTTGTTACTGAAAATATTGAAATCTGACTTTTTACCTGCTTGGGTGAACCACTTCGATGTCCGATTTCGAGTTTGTGTTTCCACACAAACTGTCTTTGTAACCTTGTTTTTATAAAAAAAAATAATATTTTTTTGAAAACCCGTAATACAGCCCTTCCGCAAAAGTCGGGTCTTTGAAAGTGAATGGACCACTGTAGCTCCTATAGCACACTTTATTCTTATAGAATATCCTATTGGCTTCAATTTATATAATATTATAATTTTATTAGTGCTCGAGTGTTTTCTTTTTTATTTGCTACTGTTAATGCAGAACAATTAAAATACAGTATATAATGTACTTAAGAGGCCAATAGTAAACCAGCAGTACCTACGTAATGTTCTATGTTTTGTTACAAAAATAAGGCCCACAGCTTTGAGGCGGACATACTGTACTGTTACTGTTACAGCGTTAGTGACGGATTAGCCCGATAGCGAGATGTGGTACGATATATATAGTATACCATTACGGCTAATTTTAAGGGCCCCGCACATGACGCTCGCCCAGGGCCCCGCGCACTGCTAGGGCCGCCCCTGCAATGGGTAAACTGTATATTGACAGTTATAAAGTTTCTAAGTATGAAAAAAAAAAATTTGGCTCGAGGACTATAAAATGTTTTTCCTGGATAGAATACGTCGACGGGTATTTCCGAAGACCCTATTAATTAAACAGTTTAATAAATTAATGTTCAATAATATTTAGCGCATATTCTTCTATGTCCACATCTAAAGGCCTATCATTAAAAGATGATTATTAGAAGGTAATAAAGTATAGTTCATTTATACATTTACTGAAACCAGAGTGGGGATAGGGCAATGTAGCCTGGGTAAGGGGGGAATATGTTCCATTTCTTAAATCTAACATTTATTACTTATTAAGATCAAAATTGCACTATAAGTTGTATAAAGCAGGTTTTGTCTTTTTAAAAAGAGTATTATATATTTTGTAATCACAAGAAAATTCCATAAGGATCAATAAAGCAGTCTTAGACTTAGTTTTTGTTTTCTTTTTTTAAATGTTCTACTTCAACTTGCGTGCTATTTTTAGCCTCACAAAATGACCACAAAGAAAGGCTCCTACCAAGTGTGGCACACAGACACCTACGGACTGCCTGGGTCAGTTGACAAAGTAAGTCGTTCTTATCTTATCAAACTGGTTGTAAATGTATGCGCCACGTTCAATGTCCGAATCTGCTTACGAGGGTTAGGTCAAATCTCTTTGCTGTAAAGTAAGTGAAATATTCAACTTTTTATCTTCAGCTGACCACGTCCTGGACAATACACGAAGTTAAGTATAACAGAATCTGCTATTTCTTTACATTTTTGTAATCATCTTCGTTTTTTTAAGTAACGTCTGTAATATATTAGATAAGACAATAAGATAGTCCCGTGAAGCATTGCGTGGCTAAGTCGTTCTTATGCCTGCACATGTTAGTTCCTTCTAGGTTAGTTCCTTCTAGGCTAGTTCTTTCTATGTTAGTTCCTTCTAGGTTAGTTCCTTCTAGGTTAGTTACTTCCAGGTTAGTTCCTTCTAGGTTAGTTCATTCTAGGCTAGTTCCTTCCAGGTTAGTTCCTTCTAGGTTAGTTCCTTCTAGGCTAGTTCCTTCCAGGTTAGTTCCTTCTAGGTTAGTTCCTTCTAAGTTAGTTCCTTCCAGGTTAGTTCCTTCTAAGTAATTTCCTTCTAAGTTAGTTCCTTCTAGGTTAGTTCCTTCTAAGCTAGCTCCTACTAAGTTAGTTCTTCTTAGTTACTTCCTTCTATGTTACTTCCTTCTAGGTTAGTTCCTTCTAGCTTAGTTCATTCTAGGAGGTTAGTTTCTTCTAGAATAGTTCATTTTAATTATTCTAAAAGTAAAAGACATTTAGAACTCCAGGCCTATGGAAGCCTGCCTCCGTCTGCCTGTATGAGCAGACTTCTGTCTTTGAAAAATCCAAGCAGATTTGAATTTTTACATAACTATTACCAATGATTCTTTTCAAGAAATGGTTAACTTAGAAGCGAGGCCAAAGGCCGAGTATACCATAGAGATTAACCCCAATCCTTAAGGATCACAGTGTCCTCATTTTTTTCCTCAGGGTTGATTCTTGAAAACTTTCTTCTAATGTTTTGATAAAACTGCAAGGCATCAGAGAATTTGATTCAGAGTTTTCTGTCCCGTAGGTTGGTATTCAGTCAAGACTAACAAGCCCTACCGGCTCGAAGAGTACTGGATTAAGGGCCACTTCCTTGCCATTTCCCTTTCTCGTGTTGGTGATAATAGTTCAGCCTGACCTAATATCTGAGCCACAAGTGAAGGCCAGGATTTGGACTGATTGTCAGTGGTTGAAACGCATGACGTTAGGAAGCATTTTATATGTAGTGCAGTACCACTTCTAGCAATAACAACCTTACAACTGAGCAATGAGAATCTCATAAAAACATTTTTATTTATTTATTTATTAATTTTTGATGTTGTTACATTTTGTGTTCGCTTGATCCAGTTTTAGAATCCCTCTCTCTGTTCGTTTTAAGACATGGTTATGGAAAACAGTTACATGTGAGACCCGCAGCTGGCTTCTGTAACAAAATGAGACATTAGTATACATGATGCGTTTATTTCCTTAAGAATGTCGTTTCACTGCGGCATAAAGGTTACGGTTAATTAAATATAATTAATGACCCCATGACGTAATTATGAAGCTGTGTCATCCACGTTCTTTTCATTCACTATGAGTGTGTGTTTATATGTGTGTGTGTGTGTGTGTGCTTTCAGCAAACAAGCTTCAGTCAAGACTCTGGCCACATGGGTGACAATGACTCAAGGGCGGAACTTGCAGAAGGGATGGAAGAAGAGCGAGAACAATGGGGCAACAAAGCGGAGTTCATCCTGTCGTGTGTCGGGCTTTCTGTGGGCTTGGGCAATGTCTGGAGATTTCCTTACCTTGCCTACGCAAATGGAGGAGGTTAGCTCATTGCCTTTCAACAAAATTATCTTTCTTCTTTTTGTTACTATTTCAGACTACATTGCTAGCTAGTTCATTTTTTTTTCTGTTTCTTGAAATACATTATTGACGCAATAATTTTAGCAGAATTTAAATTTTGTTTTACTGATCATATATAAATAAATTCCTTTTGTTTTCTTTTGCTTTTAAACTTTAGTTGTTTTGTTTTTGTTATTCTTGATGCATGGTGCCCCTATCGAATGCTTCACAGAATCACATTTCAGTAAACCTTTTGATTACCAACATAATACAGCTGCCTATTGCTGAATCAAAGCCTCTAATAATGTCCCAACTTCGAAAGCCTTATCATGTGTCTATTCTTATTATTTTCTTTTGTACTAGCGGCCTTCCTGATCGCTTACATAATACTTCAGCTGCTGATTGGTAAACCAATGTACTTCATGGAACTCGTCATGGGTCAGTACTCTGGGAGTGGACCAACCAAAGTCTGGAGAATGAATCCTGCAGCTAAAGGTAACAGTTTGACATACCAACGTATTGAATTCATTTGAAATGGTATGTTGCTTCAATGAAATCTCCATATATAGGGTTTGTTTGGAATTGGTACAAAGTTTTTGGAATACAATATAGCGGACTGCAGATGTCCAGATTGAAGTCAAGGTTTGGCATCTTTGGCTCGATAGACTTACGGATAAGCAAGAATGAGCGTTAACTCTGAAAGATTTTAATGACTCTGAATGACTCTGATGTTTGGTGGTGAATATTTCAAAACACTAGGTGTAGTGAATCAACAACTAGATCGAGGCGTAAAGTAAAAAAAAAAAAGGAAAGTCTCCTTTCAGGCCTTCTGGTCTATGGGCAGATGATGTAAAATGTCATCTGTTTCTGTTGCCCGTGGCTACCGAGGGTGTCATGTGGCCAGCACAAGGATATTTATATTTTTTTAAGCGCATAAATACATTAAAATACATTGTCCGCGGAAGTGTACAAAAACATATGTAGGGGGTCAAACACTAGGAAGCTTTTATTCCCTAAGACACACAAGAATAACAGCAGTAAGCGGTAGTGCTCCACACGACCTCTCTTCACCATATGTTGTAATTGGATGTGTATGTTTATGTAAAATATGTCTATCTAAGTTTATAATATAATGTACTTATAGATGTACACTGTATCATTCTTAGAAATCTTTAGATAATCTACATTCTACAGTATTGATTCTTAATACAAAAGTGTTTTTCTTTATGTTAGCGACTTCCGTTTTTTTTTAATTTTTGTGCTACTCATTGAATGGTATCAACCTCACGACCTTATGTCTTTATCCCCAGGCATAGGAGTCTCCATGTGTATGATCTCCCTCATCGTATCAATCTACTACAACATCATCATGGCCTACACCCTCTATTACTTCTTCGCCTCCATGCAGGAAACACTGCCGTGGACTCAATGTTCAGAGGTAATCGCTTTCGGTATATAGCTCTTTTTTTGTTTCATTTCTATTAGCTCAAGCTTTGTTTATAGTTTATAGACAAAGAGAGGGCTGTGGTTAATAGGTGGAGGGTGGTCAAAAGGAGGACGGCGGTCAAAAGATGGACGGTGGTCAAAGGGCAGACGGCGGTCAAAAGATGGACGGTGGTCAATAGGCGGACGGTGGTCAAAAGGCGGATGGCGGTCAAAAGATGGACGGTGGTCAAAAGGCTGACAGTGATCAATAGGTGGAGGATGGTCAAAAGGCTGGCAGTGGTCAGAGGTGGACGGTGGTCAAGGTTTGGAGGTTGGTCTAAAGGTGTAGTAAAAGTAAAGTTCCCCTTTCAGACCTTTTGGTCTATAGGGCAAATGATGTAAAGGTCATCTGATTCTGTGGCCTACAGTTAACGAGGGTATTATGTGGCCAGCACAACGACCAACCGCATTTACTTTTCCCCAACTAATGTCAGGTACCCATTAGAGCTGGGTGGACTCAGAGGCGCCCAAGGATCCTTAAATAACAGTCTTCACCAGGATTCGAACCCGGGACCTCCAGTTTCTGAGCCAAGCGCTTTACCACTCAGCCACCGCGCCTCCGGTCAAAAGGTGTACGGTGGTCAAAAGGCTGGTAGTGGTCAGAAGTGGACGGTGGTCAAAAGGTAGACGGTGGTCAAAATGTGGAGGTTGGTCAAAAGGTTACTGTGGTCAAAAGGTGGACGGTGGTCAAAAGACATAAGCACAAATGAGACTTAGACATTCATTCTATGACAGTGATGCATCTTAAAAAAGCAACAGAAATGGGCAACACGCGGATAGAATTGTGATTAAAAATTGTCAGTGCTGTGTTTCACAACAAAATAACAATAATAGTTTAAGATCAATTTTTTTTTTGTTATTTGGTTTGCAGAGTTGAGTTTGAATATATCGCCCATGACATTGAGTAGTTTATTTTGAAACTCTCCAATAGGCGCCACCTTTGTCATTTTATTTACAGCGTGTCACAGTTATCCGAGTCTGTGTTCATCTAATGAAAGAGCCTTTGATATGCGACCCTCTCTTTGAAGACATCCTGAGTGGTATAAGTTGTGATTTATAACTAATACCACTACAGCTATAATACATAAACCCAGAACCATGGCTTACAAACACAGAAACAGAACTAAATTACTCAGACACTCAGCACATTTCCTATTCCATAAACTAAAACCAATTCGTACCGGTGCTTTTACTATCCTAGTGCCATTAGACCAGGGAACAGTTTGAATCAGTTAGGAAAACCTTGACCTAATAGAGTTTGAGGCTTTTATTACTATGCGAGACCAAATGAACACAAGCATGCGCTTAGAATGTAATCATCTTGTTTTTCGAACTAACAGCTTTTATTTAGAGTTTGTAATAGACACACTGGGGTGTCCATTTCAAAAATATCAGGCATGACGCCTGATCTTGTACATGTGTCTCTTAACATTCTTCTATTTCTTCGGTATGTTACCCCATTTGTTGTTTTTACCCAATAGGATCTTGGGGTCTCCACTTCTGAGAAGACCACTGCTGTTTCCCATAAATCGCCAGGGGGAGTCGTACAAAAAAGTATATCATCCCACTTCTGACACCATGTAATAGACACACTATAACAACAAGAGCTTCAATTAACACTTTAATTTTATTCGACTCTTCACTCCAGCATCTTGTTATCAATATATCTCCTTTTGCACTGACTTACACACTTTCTGTTCACTCAACCATGTACACTGAAGGTCAAGTGGTCACTTCATACACAGACACACACACACTGCACTACTAGCCACTTAAAACACATACACATACACAAAGTTGATCACAAGCATCAAAATGAACCAAACAACTAGATCAAAGAAAGTTAAATATTAGAAACCAGTTGACTAAAAAAACTAGATAAATTTAAGATAAATAAGTAACAAAGAACAAACTTGTTTTAAAGGCAAATTCTCTTTCTATGAAGATGATAGCTCCACGTAAAACCTGTTATTTTACTTCTAATAAATAATGAATGCTAGATTTAAAAAAAAAATATTTTGTTTACTCCGCCCCAATGCCCCTCTCACTACGAACGAAATCCTGGTGAAGTGAATGTATAAATCTCCTCAGAGTGATAAAATTCTAAAAGTAAGCCCATAGAGTCAGAGGTAGAAGACGATACGCAAAATGTTACTGAACGTCTTTTTATTATATTTCACTCATAGACATACATAATATATAGACTGGAAAAAGGAAGTAACTGCATGTAAGTTGAAAACATGTATATCTATTGAATTCGGATTTCCGAATTCTGAAAAATTTAAAAATTGCATGATCTTCAGACTTAGAGATTAAACAAAATTTATAGACATAAAATAAAGTACACACAATTGCAATTCACAAATATATGTTCCATAAAACTCTCTTATTGGCCAGTCTATTTTAAATTTATTAATGTCTATGATTTCGCTGTTTAATGAATAGGGGAATACCCGCAGACATATGTCTATTCAAGATAAGAATTTTCAAGATCAAATTTAACTTAGAAGAAAAAGTTTAAAAAATATAAAACGGTCAAACAAGAGTTTTCCCTGTGTGGCCAATTAGCTAGTAATTCTTCTCCCAAACAACTGTCAAATTTCTAGAAAAATTGTTAGAGCCTTTTTCGAGATCAGTGTCCATGCAGATTCCAGGTTCCTGTTTCCATGAAGAAGTTGCAAGCTGAGAAGATGAAATTATAAAACAAAAATAGTAGCGACCTACATTCACTGAATTGACTTTCTGATGTCATTCCTCTGTTTGCGTCATTGAGTTTGTTGGTTTACCGCTGCTGTCTCTTAAAAGCTTCAAGCAATTAATTTTTGAATTGCAAAGAACTTAGATTTAATGAAAATAAGTGTAGACTCGATTAGCTACCTGGGGATGTTGCATAATGCGATAATATTAGAAATTAGGACCGTATTCTAATTATAAAGTTCTATCTTGTTCTCGATGTTCTCCAGGAATGGATTCGAGACTACAACTGTGTGTCCAAGCATGAGCCCAGCCCACCCCCATGTACATTCAACATGACACAGAACGAGGAATTAGGCAAATGTTCATGTACGGGTAACTCGACCTTAGACAACAGTTCTCTCCCCTTCAACATGACTTGTACACCAAAGATTATCGGGACATCTTCGGCGGAACTTTACTTCTAGTGAGTAAATAGTACTGAATACCTTCCAAGGAGATTCTATACTTTAAGTTTTTTTTCAATAGTCATACACATATAGATCTTTGTCTAGAACACACTACTGGAAAAGTCAGGGGAAAAAATTTGGACGCAAACATTTTGTTTAGCAGTTATGTCCATGTTTTGTTGTCGTTGTCAAACGTAAATTTCTCTTTTGAACCCTGCCGTACAACTGAATGTTTAGATCTAGGAGGTAAAAATCTTCATTTCTGAAGAAACGCCGGAGATTATTAATTAAGAGCAAACAAACAAATAATCTTATATAATGGCAATGTTGACTCCGATTTAAGTTTGCGTAGTTATGTGAAATAAAATAGATATTGTAGTTCAAGAAAGTTCCAAACCAGAAACACCTTTAAATACAAAACACAAAAGTGTATAGAAATATTTGGGAAGCTCTACAGAGTCTTAAGATCTATAAATGATTAACGTTTCGGGCTTGGTGGTCGAACGGTTAATCGCTTGGCTGCCGAACCTGAGGTCCTGTGTTCGAATCCCGGCGAAGACTGCGATTTTGAATTTCGGGATTTTTAGGGCGCCCTTGAGTCCACCCAACTCTAATGGGTACCTGACTTTAGTTGGGGAAAGTATAGGCGGTTGGTCGTTGTGCTGGCCACATAAGACCCTGCTCGTATAACCGTTGGCCAAAGAAACAGATGACCTTAACATCATCTGCCCCATAGATCGCAAGGTCTGAATGGGAAACCTTACTTTACTTTTACAAAGGCTTAAAATCTATAAATGATTAACGTACCAGTGTATCTATTATGCAGAATGTGGTAGTGTTGACATGTTGATGTTGATAGTGTTGATACGTCAAGCTTTTTTTTTAAGTTATTATATTTTATGTTTTCATATTTTACCAACTTATTCCTGTGTACCGTCAGGGAAGCAAAGGGCCGCAACTATATCTTTCCAACGAGCACTGATATAACCAGCTTTCTTTATCTGCTCCAATGTCACTCCAGTATCCTCACCCTTAAGTATTATAGTACTTCTAAATCAAATTTTCAACGTTTTCAATTATATTTCAATTATATTTCAGTTATATTATAACACTAAAATTCATTCTAGCGTCCTATAAAATTCTCAATGGTGCGTTGGTGTTTTCATTGGTTTTTCTTTTTCTTAGTTCAATAAAAAATAATGTTGACGTGATTTCTAATTTAAGACACTTAGTCAATTTGTTATAATTGTATTTGTGTCTCTTCAAGTAAGGAGGTTATACAGATATCCTCAGGCATGGAGCCAAGCAGTATGGGGGCTCCTCTGTACAGGATAGTGCTGTGTCTTATCCTGTCTTGGATCATTGTCGTCTTTTGTCTTATCAAAGGAATCAAGAGCTCTGGAAAGGTATGTTCGAAAATAAAGTTCCCCTATCAAAACTTGCGATTTATAGGGCGGATGATGTAAATGTCATCTGTTGCTGTGGCCCACAGTTAAACGAGGGTGTCACATGGCCTGCATAAACACCACCTGCTTTTACTTTTCCACAACTAATGTCAGGTACCAATTAGAGATGGGTAAACTCAAAGGTGTCCTAAAGATCCAAAAATTAAAACCAGGTCTTGACCTAGGATGCCTCTGTTCGGAAGGCAATCGCTGAGCCACATTGCCCTCTGTTATAAACTAAGCTTTAAGAAAATAAAGTAGATCTACACCAGACCTTCACACGGAGGCCACACAGACAGCAATAGAGCCACCATTATTGGGAAATCATAGTTCTAAAAATCGTTTTTGTACAAAATTGTAATATAGGCATTAATTAATTTGTGTTTATGCTAAGCGTGATTTAATGAAAAAATGACGTCATCCCTATAGGTTGTCTATTTCACCGCCACATTTCCCTACGTCATCCTTTTGATTTTACTGGTGCGTGGAAGTCTTCTAGACGGGGCCAAGGAAGGAGTGGAGTATTTCATCATACCTGAGTGGAGGAAACTGGCCGACCTGCAGGTGAGATCATTGGGTTTCAAAGAGAAGAGTATTCAATGCCATGAAGAAAACGCAATTTGAAAATATTTATGAAGTTACCGCCCTTATCATGGGCGTTTTGTTGGTGGGTGTGTGTGTGTGTGTGTAATAAATTCTGTTTTTGTTTTTTTTTGTTTTCTGTTTTTTTTGTTTTTTTTTTTACAATCAGCTTTCAATTAGAGACCTAAACTTTGCCTACACTAGTTACTAACTCTGTCAAAGTTAAAAACAAAGTTTGTAAGCATTTTAATAGTAGAGCACTGCAAGTAGGCGTAGACTATAACCAGTGGCTGATATATTAGATATATCTGGTGTACAAAAATGTGACATAATGCATATCACAATGTGATGGAAGATTTTAAACGTTTATTCAATGACTAATACGAGTTTTAAATTGTCAAAGTATTCGACAAGAGAGAAGCAGTGCACCCCACAAATTATATAGTCAAATTAACGACACGCCAAAACTCTCCAAACTTATTGTACAGTAGGAAGTGAAATTTGTTTTTCTATGGTTCAGGTTTGGGTGGCAGCAGCTGGTCAGATGTTCTTTTCGTTGGGGGTGTCCTTCGGAGGCATTATCATGTTCGGTAGCTACAACAAGTTTACAAACAAGGTTTATAGGTAGGAGACTTCTAAGAGTGTTTACCTGTGTGTAGTTAGGAAGAAAGAGTGGAAGAGAGAAATAGAGAAAAGAGAGATAGAAAAAGAGAAAAAAAAAGGATAGACAGAGAAAGAGAAAGACAGAGAGAAACAAAAATAGAGAAAGATTGAAAGAGAAAAAATAAAGAAGACAAAGAAAAAGAGAGAAAGAAAGAGCAAAAATAGAGAAAGGCATAAACAATGAAAAATAAGCGAAATGGATATGATGCACAGAAAGAATGAGAGAGAAAGAGAGAGAGAGAAAGAGAGACAAAGAAAGGTTCAAACAAGGATATCCATTGAATCTTAATGACGCCATCATGTATGTGTGTTTGCATTGACTAGATTTGCGATAGTTTGTCTTTTAATCATGTATAAATATGTTTCAATTATGGTCTCCACTGCATTATATTACTCCATGTGTCTGCCCAGTGACTCTCTGCTCATCAGCCTGACTGACATGATCACTAGCATCATTGCTGGCTTCGTCGTCTTCACGGCATTTGGCGGCATGGCAAAGGCAACTGGCAGGAAAGTTTCCGAAGTTGCTAAGAGTGGTGAGACATCAGTTGAACTTTCCAAGTATTAGCAAATAATTAATTTCTTTCTGGGATAGGAAACAGATAGTCTTTCCAACATTTATAGTTTTAATACAATCAATCTATACATTAGAAAAAGTATAGTCTTTTTTTTAAATAATCATTCATTTTCTTTTTCTAAATAAATTCCTACAAGCAGCTTACATTTTTTATAGCCAAAGGTCAAAGAGTCTCACGTCCAAAACTTAAGTGAAAATGTATCTCAAGATTAAATTTCTATGTGGCTTGTAAGACAAGTTAATACAGCCTAATATGAAAACCGAAATGTTGTGGCCGATTGTTATTGTACTAAATCTCTATGTACTCATTATCAGTTTCAAAAGTAGGAATTATTTAAACTGTTCTCTCTGTTGTTATTGGCTGGTTATCAACTTAGCTCCATAGCATAGGTTGCCCATAGCCCATAGCATTGGTTGCCCATAGCCCATAGCATAGGTTGTCCATAGCATAGGTTGCCCATAGCCCATAGCATAGGTTGCCCATAGCATAGGTTGCCAATAGCCCATAGCATAGGTTGCCCATAGCCCATAGCATAGGTTGCCCATAGCCCATAGCATAGGTTGCCCATAGCATAGGTTGCCCATAGCCCATAGCATAGGTTGCCCATAGC
>JADKLZ010081101.1:18128697-18150300 GCA_021533235.1 Biomphalaria straminea
TATCTCTTCTAGTTTTGGCGCTCTGAGTCTGACAGACGGACAGACAGGCAGAAATTCATTTTAAAAAATGTGCGTAGTATCTGTATGTTAAGAGCATTTCTTATAGTAACATTTCCTCCCTTACATTGACGTAATTGTTTCAGAATTGGTGTTTTGTTATTAAAAAATCGCTTGCATAATTAATTTTATAAATTAAACGGTTTGCTTTTAGAAAACTAAAAGTAGCCGTTGCACCTAAACTGTTCAAGCTGCATTTGATGGTGAAAAAATATTTTTCGTATCTCTTCTGGTTTTGGCGCCCTGAGTGTGACAGACGGACATTTTGCACAAACCTAATAGCGGCTTTTCCCCTTACGGGGGCCGCTAACAAAAACAACAACAGCTTACCAACACTTCCATTATTCTGTACCCCCCCAAAAAAAAAGAAATTTGTTTATGGTACATCGAGTTCCAAATCTCAGAGCTTGTTTACAAATAAAGATACGATTTTTCACACACATGTTAACGTCTGAAAAACAAACTCTTAGACTAAGTTATTAAATAAGTCAACATGCTCAAAAATCAAAAGCCTAGTCTACATGAATGTGAATCTTGAAGTTGTTTTCTTTCACGTAACAGACTTGTGCTAAACAAATGTCGTACGCTTTACTTGCCAACTAAACAGAAACAATGAGGCAGTATGTGCGAGATCATTCGTTATAGAAAGCCTTCTATAGCGATTGGTCTCGGTTGGGTCAGTACCTATGTCGAGTCAGTTTTGGCGATCCGGCACATGGCAGTATTCAGACCATGAAGCAAACGGTTTTCATTGTCAATATATTCACCTATGCACCTAAAAACTCACATGAGACTTTAATTACAACATTCTATTTCAATTATGTTTTTTTGTACTATTTTACTAATAATACAACTTTTTGTATATAATTTCTTTTATGACAGTCCTAATTGAATTATAAATGCCGGCTTTGGCCGCGGATACATGCCGATTTACAAAAACTTGGCATTTAAATAGAAACTGGATTTCAGCATAAGGAAAGATTGCAGTCATGAAATCACCATCAGGCCATCATCTTTGTAGCATCCCACTATTTCGGCGACATCCCATCCAATAGGCTCTTGGCCCAAATCAAACTGACATACCGGTAATTCTGAAGATAAGGCATGCTACAAGTGCCTAGAATACCCTGATGTTCTGTTCATGGAACGAGTCCAGGATTTGTTGGTAGACCGGTGGCAATGGTATGACATTCGGAGACCCTAACGCTGTGTGCGACTTCTTTGTACTGTACGTCTGTTTTATAACGAAATCTCAGACACTAATCGTAATTTATTTCGAACAGTAACGAATCGCCAATGACCCTAACTGGTGTGGACACGTGCTACTCACGAGAAGATTGCTGGTACATCCAAGATGAAGTCACCAGGCCCTAGCCACGTAGTACAGTTAGTAGCGTGCGTGCTACGCCAAAGTCCTGATCTGGGATTTGTTACTTACGGTAATGCGTGTGCTCACGAAAAAGACGGATCGAAACCCTATTTATTGCTCACACACTAAATCTACACAGAGCACGTGAAATGGTTCGTGAGTATAAAAGCCACATCCTACACACAATAGCCGACACCCGACAGACATGGCTGTTGTTTTTTTTTTTAACCGACCAGGAAATGGGAGGGGGGAGAATGACTGAATGACACTTGTCTAGTGTTATGTTGAAATTGGTTCAATTTTATTAGTGAGGGCAACGAAAGATAATCACTATGTGCATGAACATTACAATTAACTAACGAACGCGCTCATCTTTCTGCTGAAAAAAATAAAATGTTCATAGATGTATCAACTTTTGGTCTAGACGTTTCTGAATAATTCAACTCACTGTGCTTTTGATGAGATCATCATCATCATCATCATCAAACTCCATTTGAGTGAGGGCTTGAGAGGCTTAAATCCTCTCTTGCAAAAGCCCTGGACAGGAAACCCTGCTGTCTTGCGCAGTGCATAGGCCTCACCATACAGGTCGAGAAGTTTTGGTTTCCCAGACCTGTCGATACGGAGATCAGCAAGTCTGGGGCAGTCAAACAGAATATGAGGCACGGTTTCCTCTTCTTCCCCGCATCGGGGGCACCGTGAGTCAAAATTTGGCAATAGCCGTGAAAAGTATGAGCCAACAGGACAGTGATCTGTCCTGCACTGTGCTATAACAGCTTGCTCAGGCCTGGACAGCCTACACCACGTGGAAGTGCGGTCAGGGCGCCTCATGCGCTTCCAGACTGCACGGGCTTTTGGGAACTTGTCCCAGCACTCAAACCACTTTTCCATTTCATTTTTTTTTTTAATTGTAGCCAGGGCATGGTTAAAACTTACAGCCTGTTTAGTTGGTGGAATATTTCCTCCCTGGTGGGCCAAGGAGTCTGCAATAGTGTGTGATACTGAATGCTGAGGCTGAAAGAAGAATGTAGCTATACAACATACATATGTATTGTGTATAAATAAACATGTTGAAAGTCAAATTACTTGTGCTACACAGCATACATGCAAATATGCATGCAAAACCTTTTTTTTTTTTTTTGGGGCGGGGGGCGGCGGCGAGTGGGTACATCTTAAGGGAGAACTTAAAGACTATGAGCCTAGCTTTCTTCCTTTTGCACAACGAGTTTTGTAGAAGTGTGGTTTTATGGCAAGGCAAACATCTTACAAACAAGCATAACAAACAAACAAAAAATGTTTCTCATTTTAAAAAAAAATGAGCCCGGGAAATTTTAGGAATTTATAAAATGTTCGGAATTTCCTATCACTTCTAATTATATGAACAAAAACAAAACAGCGCAACGAATTTTTCAAACTCTAACCTGTTATATTATTATGTGATATGTGTCATCAAGATTTTGCCTGTGATCGTATGCGATGCCATCGTCTTGCCTGTAATTGTGTGCGATGTCTATTCAGTTTTGCCTATAATTGTGTGCGATGTCTATTAAGTTTTGCCTGTAAATGTGTGCGATGTATATTAAGGTTTGCCTGTAATTGTGTGGGGTATGTCGAAATTGTGAAAACAAAAAAAATTCTGTATTTCCAAAGATTTAATGGAAACATTTTATTCAAAATAATACGGTAAGGTAACTTTATTAGACTCATAAAATCTGCGTGAAATGTACATTGTGTGAAATGCCTATTTTTTCATCATTATTTATTGTTATTATTTATAAACCTAAAACCCAAATCAATCTACATGAAGAACTGAAAGTATTTCAAAGCTCTCTTATCCTAACCGAATCAAAACAAAAAACGAAAGGTGTAGCTCGCACTAACGTGTCAGCAGTGGTTGGGGGCCTGAGCTTAATTGATTGTATGTCGCACGCATCACTGCACATGCATTCTCTAACATGCTTGGCTACACCGAGGAGTGTCAGACGTGAATATTTGTGCGCATGTGCACAACAATGTGCTGGGAGAGAGAATAGGTCGGATGAATAGATGACACAATAGGCATGGCTCAGGCCGTGGTTCGTGCTTTTGTTGTTTTGGCACATTTGTCATAACTTCAACGGAAAATCTCAATGTGTATCGCAATGAATAAAAAAAAAAAAAAAAAAAATTCATACGTTTAAACCCATCCTTATATAGCCGACCCGATGTTTACAAAATCAGAATGAAGAACGATTTGAGTCTGCAACCAAGGCAGAGAATAGCAAAAAATAGAACAAACAGATGACCATTTTATGTTCCATTCAATGTTGCGCAGCTGCAACCAAATGTTTACTATGGTAATGTGTGACTAGCCCAATGGATAAGCGTAAGACGTAATTAACTGTGATTTCTAAGATTAATGAGCAACACTTAAAAAAGCTTCTATCTCTCAACTCACTCTGTCTGGTACACGTCACTTCTCCCACTTCCCATTCTCTCATTCACTTTGCACACATTTCATTGTCCATAATAAAACAGGAATCCATAATACAAAAAAAAAAAAAAAAATTGGTGGTAATTCATTAATTTTGTTTGAAGTAGAAAAATCAAATTAAATTTTACAGAATTAACTGATGTGGTCACTTGTACAATTTTTTGTTTAACTTTTGAACAGTTTTTATCTACTGAAGACGTGAACACAACTGGGAGAAACTATATCGAGCCTGGTGAGAGGCTATACAGCTTGACACACAGAAAACAGATTGACATGGCAACTAGTATCACTGGCCTACATCGTTAAGCCCTACAAATACAAAATGTTTTCAAAATAAATTATTCATATGCGACGAATACTACATTTTGCGACGCGACACTACAATGATAAAAGCACTACGATTCAACAAATTCCATAAGAATATTTCACGTTTGAAGACTTAAAAAAAAAAAAGGCAGTGGGATGGATCAAGGAAACGTAGGCTACTGCAGCAAGGCCTAGATCTCTAAATTTCAATGACAGCAAACAATTCTCTCTGGACTGAATAGTGTATGATAGAGAGCAACGTTTCTCAAAATGTGGAGCGCGATGGACAACCTTTGTTTGTTTTTTCCAAGACAAAAAATGGTGCATGTGCATCGTTTTTATAAATTCAGTAAAAAAAAACGACACGAATATAAATGTTCAAACAATTTAATTATTCAAGAGGCGTTACTATCTTCTAATTAGGACACTTCAGATGGTTCTCGCGAGAGGCGTCTGCTACAAGACAGTATTAATATATAAAAACTTTCTTTAGAGGAAGGCACCTCAAATCGTCTTCTTCAAAGCTATTCTATAGATCTAGATCACATGTCTTTCTTACAGCAGAAGTGGAAAATTGAAAATCTTGAATAATAAGCCGGCTACGAGACGTTTAGCTGAAACGGAGGTTGATCTTACGGCAATGAAGCCCATTACAAAAACGTATGCACTAATACTCCGAAGTCTCTCAAACTTCAGTATCAGTCAGAATAACCCCTTCTAAATTGAACTTTATTTCATGAGCGCACTTCATATTAAAAGAAATAGTTCGCTGTAGACACACCAAGTCACAGTTTTGGGAAACATTGCACTAGAATGACTTAGTCATACTGAAAAACAAAAAAATGAATCGGGGGTGTGTATCATTAAGAGAGGCTTCAAGGACTGTCCATAAAAACGCCGATTTTAAAAACTAAAGGGGAACTACTATGACAATACTTTTTCGTATGCATAAACATTAATCCAATAGTTTGACTGTGAAACGGAAACCGATATTAATCACGAGATTATGGAAAGTGACCAAGCAATTGGGGTATTTCAAAACTGACCAAAGCAATAGGAGTATTTCCAAACTGTATTGTGCAGGAGAATGAATCTTGAACTCATTAGATCACAACCAAAACAAAAGACAGTACCTTGGGGAGGAGTTTGCTTTTCTATGATCTGAGCTATATGTTATTTGTTCATATATGA
This sequence comes from Biomphalaria straminea, assembly GCA_021533235.1. Taxonomy (NCBI): domain Eukaryota; kingdom Metazoa; phylum Mollusca; class Gastropoda; family Planorbidae; genus Biomphalaria; species Biomphalaria straminea. The sequence goes on from JADKLZ010081101.1 coordinate 18,134,094, forward strand.
GCAAAATGTAACATTAATTGTTACACAGAAACGTGACGGACCACTTGATACAAATTTTACACATTTTAACGATTTTAAAACATGTATTTTTTTAAATGACATTATTCATGAATTACAGGAGCGTTAAAATCCTCATGATAAGCTACAAAGTAACCACTATTTAGTCTAGTACAAGTAAAGAATCAATAAAGCAACGCACCTTTGTGGCCCATCACCACAGAGAAACTACAATAACGTCCCTTTGTGAAAGCCTTAACTCTCATGAACCTCAAGCAGGAACCCAGTTTCAGACTCTAAAACAACCGTGTACAAACAAGCGTTGGTTCCAGCTTTGAGAAATAGTCTAAATGTAGGACGGCTCATTTTTATGTAGCAAAGCCAAGCAGGAAACATCGATCTTTATAACTAGAATGAAGCCTTGATGAGGTTTTTAATTCACCGACTAGCTTCAAGATTGAGCGACATCTGGTGTCCAACCAAGGCCTACTGTATACCTTTGGTACAAACTAAGCAGGTGGTACAGAAAACGAGATTTAACTGACATCTTTTTTTTTTAAACATGATCATAAACAGTCTACACTTGTAAACTAGATCTAGAATCTAGATAATAAAGGAATGCAAGCTATTATCCATTTTAATCATACACAATCGTTATTCTCCGGAAGGAATGAAGGCAGCTGACTGTCACATAGGCAGGTCGCAATGCATTCATGCATACAAAAAAAAAAAAAAAACTTTTTTACGGACGGACAGATGAACAAATACAAACAATGCTAAAAATAATGTTTTTCTAATTTTATCCAATACTCAAGCCTAGTAGAAATACCGCTATTTCTGCTGTTTTCTGTTGTGTGAGTTCATGAATGGAAACATTGCATGAAGGATTACATTTCAATCTTTAACCCGACCACCTCTCTTTAAATACTTCACAACAGAATGCGAAATCGTTCTTATTTTTTTTTCCAACCGCATAGGCAATCCTTAAAAAACAAACATAATTGTAAACAAACCAAACTATATCCAAGTGAATGATCATCTGGATGTGGCACATATTCCATCATTGTTTTCTGGCCTGGAAGCCCAAAACGCAGGGGAGGCGTAAGGTGCACACCAATTTCTGCACCTAAGTGGCTATCAGCGACTTGTTTATGCAGACCGCCTTTCTCTTGTTCCCGTTGCAACATTCATCCCCCCCCCCCCCCCCCCACCGCACTTTTACGTCACATGCATGTCTTCGATAAATCAGTCTATACACAGTGGCCTACGTAATTTTTAACACGGAGTGAGGATAGAGAACACAAGAGACCTAAAACCTCAACCTACTGGGTTGGCTCACTTTTGTATTGAGGTTGCGGCACTAATGGTGCGGGGGGGGGGGGTCGCTGTTGTGACCTGCCTACCTACGCCCATGTCTATGCAGAATTGTTTTCTATACGAAGATGTATCATATGATACTGTCTCATAATGTACAGCTCATATCATAACATCTTCGTAGGCCAAGTGGCGCCTTTGTTCTGTTACTGTGCAACACGTTTTCTGTAAACGTACATCCCGTATCATATGTTCGTACAACCATTATCGTTTCAATGTTCCGCCCGTATCATACCATTACTGAGCGGTAAAGCGCTTGTGCTCCGACCCAGGGAGGGTCCCGGTTCCTGGTGACGACTGGCTGGAATTTCTAATTTCAGGATCTTTAGGGCGCCTCTGAGTTAACGCAGCTCTAATGGGTCCCTGAACTTAGTCGTGGAAAAGAAAAAAAAACTTAAGAGGACAGACGGAAGTACCAGGAAACACATATTTGTCGTTATTGCAATACTGTCAACGTTGTGGTAAGAACTAACATTGGAAATGTTCCATTGGTTTTGCAACTTAACAACAGTAAAACTGCATCAATTATTTGGAATCAATCATATATTCCATCCAGACAGAATTGATCGTTTTCAGGGGAAAAAAATGTAGTGGTTCTTTCTCGACTTCCAATACGCAGGGAGTTAACAAAAAATATTTTAGAAATTGTTCTTTTCAAAAAAAAAAAAAAAAAAACAAGAACAAGGAAATGTTTGCGAAATGTGAGCAGAACTTAACACCGTTTCAATTTATAAAAAGTCTAACTGCAAGACCAAAAAAAAAAAAAGGATAATTTAGATCTGTAACAGATAATAATCAGATTTAGAACTTTTCAAGAGCAGCTGGAATAAAGTCAGAGTCAAGCATAACATGATCAATGGGGTTATTTCCTCCGTACTAGCATGTACCGTCACCACACAGCTCAAGAACAATTAAATGTAATGAATTCATTACTTTAGGCAAGTATTAATAGTGTCAGAATCTTTTAATACCATAAAGGGCGAGAAAAAATGTTCGATCTATACACATTGGTTTCTAGCATAACGTTTAATGTGCTGATAAAAGTTTGTTTTCAAGCAAGGGTAAGACATCAAGCATATGTTGAGAAAACTGAATTCCTCAACGTTCCCATGAGCTTCAAAGTTGGTTATGAGTCTACATCGACCTTTAAGTATTGGGAACACATCTGAAAGCAAGCACATTTTAGAGACACGCAGACAGACTGTCACTTCAGTTGGCCCCGATGTGTTACAAAAAAAGGATATTCAGAAGACCTGGAAGGCAGCCGGGGCCTGCCAATGACAGCAAGGCTGAACGACGGCTAGCACAATACATAAACAAATAAAACTCCTCACAACACAGTCTGTGAACCTTCAACAGTGTTACCGGAGGTAGGCGGCAGGTGATAAAGTCCAAATTAAAGTGCAAGACAGTCTTGACGCCCCAGAGCCGAGGTTCATATTGTCTTGCACAGACTAGCGCCCCTTAATGAGCCGTCACCAACATTTTTTTTTTTTGCAACCTCCCATGCCACTGAGTCCAGACTCGTAAAAATTGGGAAAAGCTTTTAGCCCAAATGCAAATTGTGGATATCTGACACGAAGCTTGTGTGACGTTCAATGCGAGATAGATGGGGTAGGGGGCTCGCTAAGAATATGGTTCGATAGACTGGATGCGATTATATGTGATAGACTTTCCGCTTGCAAGAGCAAGGGTGACACACTTCAGAAAGACAATGTAATAAAAAGGCAGAAAACGCAACATGAAGGGTTGGATGGGGCCCGAGAGGGAAAGAGGCGTATACAATAACGACTAGAGCTAAGAAGTCAGAAATGGATTGGGGGCAGGAGGTTTGGGACGGGAGAAGTGGGGGGGGGGACATTAACAGACCTGCTGAGTGGAGGCAGCAATGAGAAATAGCAAGACCGACATGGCGATAGCGGTTATGGTCAGCAGATGAAGCGAGTAGGCGGTCGTTTGAACTCATTACCATCGGACAGTGGAAGGGACAACAAACAACATTTAGCCACGTGATTTTCTGTATCTTCTATACAAAGTATTTCGAGGCTGTCACGTGATACGCATTTTTTCATTGTTTTATCAATATAATGACGTGCCTAAATGTGTTTATTTACGATTGGTGAATGAGGTCCATTATGTAGTCCATAAAGGTTTCACGTGATACGTATTTTTCTATGTTTTATCAATTATCAATATTATGACGTGGCTAAATGTGTTTATTTACGATTGGTGAATGAGGTCCATTCTGGTTAATGTTTTTTTTTCCATTTTACCCACGAACATCCCAAAGAGCACCGAACCTGTGATGTTCCGTCCGCTGCCGCTGTTGTCACACACACTTTCTAGCATCCCTCCATGTACAGCGCGGCGGTGTCGTGACAGGGGGTGGGGACCTTTCAAGTTGACCTTTAACATTTTGTTTTGAAATTAAACATCGACCGTGCAAGACTCATCTAGTTCACTCATCATTCCATAATTAGCTCTCCGAACAATCAGCACACACAGAGACCAGCATTTACAGTTGACAATGGACGCTGTACAAGCCCCTTTATACTCTTAGGAGCATTACGTTCAACAGTCGGGATAAGATTATTATTATAATCCCTTTCATGCGTTTCTTTCTTTTCACAAAGACGAAGCAAATGGACGAAGGACTCGTTTAAAACAATCGCATCTGTTAGTCTGGCCTGGATTGAAAGACCACTTCGAGATCTTGCGGTATACGCATCTGGGTTGGTGATGTCTAACTGGTTAGCAAGGGTACCATGTGGCCATAACAACGACCAATCAAGTTTACCTTTCCGAGGGGAGGCCAGATAGATCTACCTGCAACTGGATTGTACAAGCGGCTAAGTTCCCCTTTCATACCTTGTCGTCTATGGGGTAGATGATGTAAAGGCCATATGATTTTGTGGCCCACGGTTAACGATGGTGTCATGTGGCCAGCACAACGACCAACCGCCTTTACTTTCCCCCAACTAATGTCAGGTACCCATTAGAGCTGGGTGGACTCAAGGGCGCCCGAAAATCCCAGTCTTCATCAGGATTCGAACCCGGGATCTCCAGTCCGGAAGCCAAGCGATTTACAGCTCAGCCACCGCGCCCTCTGTACAGGCGGCTAGCGGATCGGAAACTTATTTTGAATCAAACTTTAATTTACAAAATATCTTTGGCATTAGCGTTAAGAAAGAACAAATAAAAACAAAAGCACTAACACACGTTATTAGACTTGCTAGTCACAAAGACAAAAAAAAATCCTTTCTAAACTGCTAGCGGTGCTACTAAAAATGAACAAAGTGGATGTACACACATTCGACAAACATGGTTTAAGTGAAACAACACAAATGTATGGGTCACTTCGGGTTTCCACGTAGGCTACTGATGAAAATAATAATAATTATGATTGTGTGAAGCATGGTCGAGAGGCTAAGTGCGCTTGCTCGAGGTTAGACAACGGACTCGGGCAGAGCTGTGTTTGCTGAGCGCATAAAGGCAGCACGGAAAACCAACTCCTAGATACCCCCTCCCTTCCACTGGTCCACAAATGAGATACGACCAAAGCTCTCTGAGCACGCTATAAGCATGAAAGTAGCGATATGTGTATATATATATAAGCTATCCATATATTATTTCTCAAAGAATTAGGTCAGACAACAACAACGAGTAAATAGGGAAGATCCCATGCTATTTTTAGCTCCATTAATAATTTTTGTAACGCATTCGCTTTACTTATTTTATAATGCGAAAAATTAGTAATAATAATCACTCAAAAAAATACACTATATAGCAAATCTGAGAAACACGAAGAATGAAAAAGTGAACAAGGAGGAGGGGGAGACCAATGTCACGGAATAAAAACAATGCGGGGAAAAAAGATTCTCGGTGAGTCAAAAATGTCTTTGTCAAAAAAAAAGTTCCTTCAATTTTTTTTTATTCATAATCTTTATTTCAACATAATCTCAGACTGATTTTGTTTTTTATTTTTTTCTTTTAAAGTAAAGACTTATTAGATTAATTGTACTTATAATTAATTATAATCCAAGTTCTCTTTCTTGGCGTTTTCTCCTTATGGACCTTTTTTTTAAAAAACCAATTGACTTTTTTTTTTCAGTATCATAAAGTTTTGTTTTTGTTGGCGATGGGAGGGAAACGCGGTGACACCTACGAGCTACTATAACGTGAAGCCATCAATTGATACACATATATTTGCATACACACAAACACTGACGGGTAATGATTGGGGGGCAGTATCTGAAAGTATTACATTTCGTGACTTCATTTTATGCCAGATGTGTACAGTGAGCTGCTTTCAGAAGACAAAAGTTAATTGTCTTGTTCTTAATTTAAAAAGTAATTCATCAACTGCAAATAACAAAATTGTTAACTAGCCAAAACAAATACTATATTAGAGATACCATTTTAGCCTAGAGCAAGATAGGTTTTGCACACTTCATGACACTGAGGGAAAACACAATGCTAACACAGCCTTGGTGTGCTGTATCATGCTGCTGAATTGTTCTATATACAATTTGACATGCATGCAGACAACAAGAAGAATAGGTAGTTAACCGTGTAAGAGGGCTCCCTGGGACAATACGGGCCTAAGAAACCCTATTATAAACATGCTCTGAGTGATTCTGATCCTGATGTATTACATCCTGTCAAACCCCCAACCCTTTCAATGTTCATACAGCCCTCTACAGCTCAGTTGCCGCACAATAGCATCGTTTGTGTTGTGAATGTAAGCAGAATAGACAAAGCATGTACAACGCCCAGACACAATAAGATTAACAGTCAGTGGAGCATGAACTAAAAAAAAAAAAAAAAATCTCAAAACGATAAGGTCTCAGATTTCAAACTTGAAAATCTGTGATAATTTTTTGAACGAAGGGCTGCCTTCAATTGGAATCACAAAGAGATCAAGTTTTTAATACAATGAAATCTAAAACAAAAAATTTATAGTTAAAAAAAGAAAAAAGCTGGATATGCAATGTTCTAACTTCAACACAACAAGGCAATTGTTTGCTCCAGATTACTCAAGGGCACACCAAGATATGGCTTCACTTAAATGAGCAACTATTGCGAGAATTCACTCCACTTAAAAAAAAAAATCCTGCCTAATACAATACAGGTGTAATTCCTGGAACAAAACCAAAATGACACACATGAATAAACTGGACAACACTAACAATAACAAAAAAAAAAAAAAAAGAAATTTGACAAAATATTTGAATGTAGAGCTTCAATTTACATTTTAAAAATTAAAAAAATTTTTATTTTTTTTACCACCCCACGCCCCCCCTTTTTTTTTCCAGGTAAATGTGCAAAAGGCATATAAACAAATTGTCAACAAAATTTGAGATCAAATGCATTTGTTAGTATTAAAACATATATATCCAAAGAGAGTGAGAGAGAATCTAATGAGCACCTAGTATTAAAGATGCTTGATCACTGTGCTTGCAACCTGACATACTTAAAGCCAATAGCCACTGAACCTAGTGAAGTTGAAAACATCCCTGTGGACTACCAGGTCTTAAACTCAGTATTAACTCTTTCTCTTCGTAATTATTTACCAAATTCTGGTGGAATTAACGTTGGTATCGTCCGTTAGGAGAGAAAGAGTTAAGAAGTTGCAAACCACTTGATAATTTTGTCAAATATCAGGTGCCCACTAGAAGATGGCTGGACTCAATGGATGCTATAAGCCAAAAAAAAGTTATAAACACTAAAGACTGGATTGTGACCATCTCTAGAATTCTTCCGCCATAGTCATAGTATATGTAAAAATATATTGCAGCCCTAAAAATGTCATTACACCACACAATCCTCCACCAAACAAATATGGACAAAGGAACTGTCTCATTAGTTTCAAGCAATTGAACAATATCAACGAAGGGTGACACCTCAATAAATGGTGTTATCGAAAACTTTAAGAGAGAATCTGGTGCAAAGAGTCACTATCTATGGCCAGAGGACAAAATCTTATTAATGGACATAGGGTTTCATAGAGCCTGGGATTAGCTTATATCCATTTCTGAACTTTATCTCAAGTCAGTACCTCTCTATCAACAGACTGGTTTAATAGTGTCATATATTATATATCTATGTAGATATCTTTATATATATTATAAGTATTTCTAATGTTCAAATGAAATGTATGTTTTCTTTGTTTCAATAGACAGCAAGAAAAAAAAAAAAAGTTTGTAGCCATTGAAAGTTTACAGATTCATTACAGCTTACCAGAAATTTATATATATATATATATTATATCTCACATATCATTTTCAGCATTATGTAAGTATCAAATGTTTTGTATAAACAGCTGTAATGCTCAACACATATGATATGTTAAGAATCTAAAGTTTTTAAACTCAACTAGAAGTAAAATAAAAAAAACTACATAGCGCAAAATATAAGTTGTAATGAAATCGGTGAATAACAACCTCTCTTAAATTACTTGAGTATACCAGTCTATTTTGATGGAAAATATTTTTATCAGAAAGATTAAACTTGTGCCATTATAAACTAGGAAGTCCATTTGGCAAGATTCAAAATGGCATCATTTCCTCATCAACAACAATAATATGGGCACTAAAAATAAATATATATATATATTTTATATCCATTCAAATGCCTGTTCTTTACAGACTTAGTTTGCTAGTATTTCTAGAGAAGCAAAGATGCTGAAAAGTCAGATGTATATTAGTATTTTATTTCAGTATGCATGGATTTATTTGCTACTTTTTTTTTTATTGTGTCATTATAATTGAAGAATTTTTTTTATAGTTCATTATTTTGAAATTAAATTTTGTGCCACTAAATTCACATGTCCTAAATTTGAAGTGTTTTTCTGTAACATACAAAAAAACACACACACACATAAACACAATCTAGAAAATTAAAAAGATAGACAGGCTTGTGTAACTATATCCATATCATAAATATATATATATACTAGCCATATGTTACCCGCGGCCCACGGGTCTTAATTTGCGTATCACTGTCATGTAGTCACTAAGAGTGTTTTGTAAACAAATGAAATGATAATGTTATAAGTAAAACGAATGCGGAATGCGTAAATGTAAAAATAGTATAATGTAGCTATAAAATTAGCTAATCGACATAAATTTAAATTCATTTTTGCAAATAAAAACATTTGCTTGTAGACCTACATATACTTGAATAATATTGGAAATGAAAAGACTTTATTTTTGTACCAGTTTATCTATAGAAATATAACACATGTCCTGATGTAGACAGCTAAATTAAAGAATGCATTTTTTAATTTTTATTATGTATAATATGCAAGTTAATAAGTAGATCTAGACTTTCTTCAGTAAAAGTATATTTAATCGTATATTTAAGAGAGTAAAATATTGAACTCTCAATGAGTTAAATCCAAAAATAACGCATTTATTAGTCAAAAGCCAACAATGTTTTTATTTTATTTAGAGGCGAAAGGTCGTGACCTCAATACGCGTTGCCTTGGTGAATACTGTGGGCGTGTTAGCCGTGTAGGCGACAAAAAAAACAATACAATAGATCTATATTTTAAAAGCAAATCCAACGCGTGAATGTAATTGTTTATGTAACATTGTTAGTTTAATTTGGTATAGCTCTAGAATCTAAACAATTTGAATGCCACAGCAATCTAGTCAATAAATTAAAACTTTGAGCCTATTATAATAAAAGACTATTAACACTGTGTAGTGTGAACTCGACCTAGATAAATAAGCATCATTTGATGTAGACACATTAGCCGTATTTTATACGTTATCAGGTCTAAATGCGCATAAGTAAATCTGAAAATAAAAAAGTAAATTGAAAATAAAGACTTAAAAGTAAACCGAAATGCTTTGAAAAATACAATGAAAAGTAAATTGTATTATGTAAGTAGTTTATTACTTTAATAATATGCTTTTATAATGCGCGATATTATAATTATGACCTTTGACGTTCATTTCATTTGTACCACTGCGCGCCACACATGTAGGCCTAATAGTGCCGCAGTTACGGAAAAGTATGTCAAGGCGCTCAAAGCCATTTAGATCTACATTTAGAGCGAACGATTTTACATAAAAAAAGTTTTGTAAACTTAAATTTGAAGGTTAATTTTTATTAACTAATGAAATGAATAGACACTAATATGTATGTTCATGTGTGAAAGTAAAAAAAAATTGTTTTAGACCTAGGGACGTGACCTCATTTCACGATGTGTTCATTGCGTGACCTTTTTAATTAGATGTACGCTATGAATGAAACTATTAGAATATATCTAAACACGGCTTCGCGAACGAACGCATGAAAAATGCTTTCGAAAAACAAATTTCAATGTTAATTTGATTAAAATATGAAATGAATGGACTATAATAAGTGTGTTCATGTGCTAAAGTATAAAACTATCGTTGCGAAGAGAAGTTCTATCATCTTACAATTTTAGACCTAGGGACGTGACCTCATTTCACGTTCGCTGTTCGCTGAATAGAGCGATGTGTAACATTTCGTGAATGTCTAATGAACGAATGTGCGTAAGGATATCTACGCTTGCTGATATAAAGAACGAACTTATGTAAAAAGCCTTTTGAAACACAAATTTGAAGCTTAATTTTGTTAAATAATAAAATCATTAGACTATATTTTGTATTTTCATTCGTCAAAGTAAAAACCTATACGTGCAAAGTGTATTTCTTAAAATTAGATCTAGATCTAAATCCTTTCGATCTTTTTCTCATGTCAACATTTTAAACAAAGCCTAGATCCATAAAATAGTATAGTTGTAATAGACTTGGTCAACTTTATTTTTTTTAAGGGTCTTACGTTTGTTTTAGGGCTACAATACATACACTACGGCCAACGTTAGTACCCAAGGAATATTTCTGCCAAGTTTTATCAACATTGGTCAAGCGGTTTTGATTTCCATTCGGCTCATACATACATACATACATACATACGCCTTACTTATCCTTTTATATATTAGATATATATATATGATGGAAATAGAACAACATAGAACTACCACATAACATAGCAAAATCAGCTAATAGAATTTAAATAAATGACTTGAATGTGAACTAACCTCTCTGGAAAACCCTAACCCAACTATTATATATAATCAAATATAAACAAAGCAATATTATACTGAAGAACTAAAATGTGTGAATTAAAATATAAATTTTTTTGTAAGAAAAAAAAATTCTAAAGCAGGCTATTAGATTTTTAAATAATGGCCATGAGCATATATCAAGATACTAAACACATACACACATATAAACACAATCTAGAAATGTAAAAACATGGACAGGCTGAAAAACTTCATGCATTCTCAGTCCACAAACAGATGCAGGAATATTTGGGAGCTGGACTGATAGTTAAATATATTTCAATTGACTCAAGACTCTTCTTATCACACAAGTTTGGTTATAAAAAAAAAAAAACGACAAAAATATTACATCCTACCCATATCTTAGTGTTAATCTATGTTAATAAGGGACTTAAATCTAGATTCCAGCAGATCATATCTTTTACATTGTAAAGATGCTTCTTCTAAAAAGAAAATATTTACATCCTACGCATTTTATTTGTCAATCTAGTCATAATCAATAACTTAAACTCTGCTAAGTTGTTGGTTTTCCTGGCTGATTCAGGCAACCCATTCCATTCACTAATGGCACTAGGGAAGAAGGAGGACTTGTATGAATTTGTTCTAGAACATATGGAAAAATTGTGCCTCTACCTTATATGTCTATCTAAGTATTTCATTAATTTTTGTTTGTAAATTTTGTTTCAATGTTTTATGTACATATATATTATAGCTACTTTACTTTTTATGTTTCTGTCATAAAGTGTCTCAAGTTAAGTAATTTTACTAATGGTGTTCCTCTAATGACAGTTAGAGCTCTAGTATGTTTACCTAAGTCTAGATCTTTTCTAGTCAACAGACTACAATCAACATTTTAGGCATTTAATAAGAAAGGATCTATTCTAGACTATGACTAATTGAAATACAAAGTTCTAGATCTTGAGATTTATATATTTCTATTCTAAAAATAGTCTAAATCATAGACCTAAATGATGATGTCTTATTTTTAAAAAATAACATTTTTAACGTTCCTTTAAAAAAGATTAAAGTATATGTCTAAAATCTAGTCTTTGATCTATCTAGGTCTACTGTAGACAGTACCTAGATTGGATAATAATAGGTCTAGATATCTATGGAATAAAATAAAAATAATTTATATTGATTTTTCATTTTTAAAAGTAAAAGAGACTGATTATCGTTAGTTTTGAAAAAGAAGTGGCAGAGTCTAGATCTAGAATCCACATCTAGATTATATTTAGAGCTCTAGATATAGAGACTGGCAACTAAAGGAAACTAAGCCATGACTTGTGACTAAACTTAACTTAACTAGTCCTAAGCCTAAGCCACAGTCTGCGAGAGGCTATTGCTTTGGCTTTGCCAGTGTCACATCTAGGTGAGTCTAGTAGATCTAATCTACTATTATCTAGATCTAGGAAAACCATTGACTTGGCAGAATTTAAGTCATTTGTTAATATGCATCACTGAATCCATGACACGTAGGGTCGTAGGACATGATGATCATCTTCTTTTTTTTAAGAAGATCTAGATCTATGTCTGTATTACATTAAGAGATCTATATAATTCTAGTCTAGTTAACCTTATTTTATCTAGATCTAATTTTATGTCTAATTAACTAATTAAAATTATGACATTGTATGTTTAATGAAATAAATGTTAAATGAATAATTTACTCTAGACTTTTGACTAACTAATCACTCTACTAAAGTTCTAGAATCTACTTCTAGATTGACTAGATTCTAGATCTAGACTTCTGAATAGATCTGGTCTTAGTCTTAGATTTTGAGTAAGATCCTTAGATCTAGATCTAAATCTAGAGACGATAGATCTAGTCTTAATCTAGATCTAATCTTAGATTCTAGTAGGTTAGCTAGAGCAGAGGGCCAGAGTCAGAGAACGATTTTATTAAAAATCAGTCATCCGTAGAAAACAAAACAAATCCCCACGGCCTCTCAGCAGGCTCCACTCAGGCTTAGATTAACTGAAACATTTAGACACGTACGTTCAAATCATTTGACTGAAATTAGTGATTCTATTTTCAATTGCGTGTCTTGGGTGTCTAGCTGCTAATATCAAGTGAGAAAAATGACATACCATGTTTGGATATTGATCACTGCATAAGTTAAATTCCCTATCCAGTATCAGTGTTCTTCTACACAGGTGATCGCCATTTTGAATATTGTACTGCGCAACTCTATCTGCGCATTGAATTTTGACGTCACAGGTCTTGCCCCCACTGACCTTTGGTAAGGTCAATAAACTGACTCTCTCTCTCTCTTTCTTTCTCTTTCTCTCTCTCTCTCTCTCTCTCTCTCTCTCTCTCTCAGAGATGCTATACCTAATACAGAGACACGTCCGTTTTCTTCCCTAACCTCCTCCCTTTCTCTCTACTCTTGCACTTGGCATCAAGTAATCAATTTCTCTCCTCTTCGGAACGCTCACCAGGCATTGCTTGACCGACATACTTTATTTCGCCTAGCTAGCCAAGATTGAACGGTCACAATTTGAAAATAGGATGCGAGATTTCGAACTTTGCCTTCATGCGATGTTAGCAGCGTTTTTTTTTTCCAACTTCAAAACAATACATAGACTAGATTAGTTATTGGTTTTTTTTCTTTTATATCTCGAAATATGGGTAAATAACTTGCGTTTTATAATTAATTAACTCAAAACTTTCTCAACTTTTGAGCTAATTAGTTATCAAACGCAAGTTATTGACCCATATTTCTGCCCTTTAACCAATCATCTCAGTTGTGGAAAGTACTTTCTTAATGTGTGATAGCATGCAAGATAGCGTACAGCGCTGAGCGCAGACAACAGTGACCAATCTGTCACACATGATTTAATCAAGGGTGTACCTGGGTGTGTGGCAGAGTCAACACCTAGTATCACATTGATGACTACCTTTTAATTGATGGCATATATGGTGACGTGGTCGACGATGCAACGTTAGACTTGAGGAAACGTAAAAAGGGTGATTACCAAGGGACCAACAATTATTTTCTTTTGTTTTGCATGTTTTGGGTGTTCCTTCTAAATTGAAAATGATTACATCCATGTTCAAACCTCCCAAAATGCTACAAGAGTTCGTGTACCTAAAGATGCCAAGAAAAAAGAAGTATTGCCAGATGTCAATGTTCTAATCTTGCTTTGGCTTAACTTGGCTCGTTAGGGGGTTACTTACTTATTACTATTAAGAACAATTATTACTAAACACACTTCAAGTCGGTATTGATCAATTAAGAGAGCGAAAGAATTAAGAGAGACAGAGAGAGAGAGACAGAGACAGAGAGAGAGAATTAAAAGAGAGAAATAGGTAAGAGAGAGAAATAATTAATAAGAGAGAGCAAGAGTTAAGAGGGATAAAGAGTTAAAAGAGAGAAAGAGAGGGAGAGCGAGTTAAGAGAGAGGGAGAAAGAGTTAAGATAGAGAGAGAAAGAGAAAGAAAGAAAAACAGAGAGTTAAGAGAGAAAGAATGAGGAAAGAGAGAGAGCGAAATTATAAAAATAAATGAATATAGAGAAAGAGAGATTAATAGAAGATGCACAATTTTTGCATGTAGTGTTCGAATAATTAAAATCTTGATGTTAAGTCTCTCACTATAAAATGTACCTCTCCTGCTTGACGCCAGGTATGCGTGGAGGCATAAAATGAGTATATTACTAAAAAGATATATTTTTTAAAACCGGAACTGGATGAAATAATCAAAATGTTTCTTAGCATAAATGGCTGCCTGATTGTATGAGCTTTGGGTTGTCTCGATGGTCCTGCATTTCAACCCTACCTACCTCCACCCTCCGTCGTCTGAGAATTACCTTCAAACCTGAAGGAACATTCGGAACATGTCAAACAGTTTACAATTAGCGCTTATTTACATTGCAAGTATAGAGTTTATAAAACAAATCAGACATAAAATGAATAATTAAATCACTTGTTCGAAAAAAATAAATATCTTATCTTATATGTTACAGACGTTATAAGGCCTAAAAAATGAAGATGATTACGTCCTAATACGCGTCATGAATTTAGTCATGCATATTAACCAATGACTTAAACTCCGGCAAGTCACTGGTTTTCCTGGCTATCACAGCCAACCCATTCCATGCTTTAATAGCGCTATGGAAAAAGAAGCTTTTGTACAAATTTGTCCTAGCATATGGAACGAGGAATAGGCTATGAATTTATCTTTGTGTCTTTCTGAGTATTTTACTAAATTTTGTTTTTGCATTTGAAGATTATGGTTCAATATTTTATGTATAATTGCTACTTTACTTGTGAGTCTTCTATCTTCAAGGCTTTATAAATTTAGTGATTTTATTAAAGGTGTTACTCTAGTGAAATGTGAATATTCGTTTCTTATGAATCTTAACAACGGAGGATGCATTTTCTATTATTGCTTGATACAACTATCCAACTTATGTGTCTCATGCTGTTGGCCTACTAGTAGGACACATATTTTGTGTAAAATGTAGAACTTTGCTTAATATTTGATTAAAAACAACTTCTATTGAAGCACAGTTGTTCAAACCAAACCTCGTTTTGAGCCAATGGAGTGAAGAATGCCTAGAAAAAAAAAGAATTAGGCTAAAAGCGAAAATAAAAAAAAATCACACATTTCGGAAACTTAATCCACTGCTCTCCACGCTCAGCTGAGCATGAGCGCTCACTCGTTGCAGTAGGCGTGATGAACTCCAGGATCCTGTAGTCGATGGTGGGAAATCTTGGTAGAGTCTGTAGTCTGTATAACAGCGATATTGTTGGATTGTGATAAAGACTTGAAGCTTATATTCAATTTTAAAGTGTAGATGTCATATGATCATGTCTGTAGGCCTACGATGTTGATGTATTCTAAAAATGTCTGAACTTTCTCCCCCTAAAGTGCATATTTTTTTTATTTGTTCATATTTCTCTCTTACTCACTTTATGGCTCACTTCTCTCTCTCTCTCTTTCCGACTATCTCTCAATTAATTTTATTTTACCTCTACCTCCCAATTATGTCTCTCACTATAGTTTCGTATCTTCTAATCGTTTCTCCCCTTTCTCTCTCTCCCTTTCCTTTCACCCCCCCTCTCTCTCTCTCATCGTCACTCTATTCCAGTCTATATTATTTTTAGCAGCCCCGTAGAAAAAAAAAATATGGCGATGTTGTTTATGTATTATCAGTCTGTGGTAAAGTTAAGATTTTAACACAAAAACTATTTTGAAAATCTGATTTCACCATGTTCTGTAGCAAGCTCAAAAATATATTCAACGGCTACTTTAGTTTTAAACATGCAAATCGATTTCTCTTACAAAAACACCATTTTTACAAAACCTCTAACCAGGTGACTCCTTCATGGAGGGTGAACACTGATCTCGAATATTGCTCTAACGATTTTCCTGTGAGTTTACCAGACAGAGTTGACGTAGAGCTTTGTCAGAAATGTAAGTGAGGTACAATATAAATAATTGATTGTTTGTGAGCTTTGTGTAATCAAGTTATTAAGCTCTTTCTCGTTTGTAGTACAAAATAATTTTTACAGAGCTTATATTAACTCTGTCTGTCTAGTTTAAGTTTGTACACGTTTTTTTCTTCCACACCCAATATCGGATCAAGCTGAAATTTTGCACAAGAGTAAAAAATCAACAACAACAACAAAATTGAATAAACTATTAGTAATTACTAATTTTGTTCGCTATCTTCAACAAGGGAAATAAATTGCACTTGACTGAAGCTGAATTAGTCCCCTTTATAGATC
>JADKLZ010081101.1:18155300-18170188 GCA_021533235.1 Biomphalaria straminea
AAAATATTAGCAACGTCAAGCCACATAGCCAGATGTAGGTCTTCTTCAACCTAGGTACAATATTCTAACAAATTAAATCTTGTTACTAAAACCTTGCTAGGTCATCAATGTCCATTTGTCGAGAAGTTTTCTTCACTAAATCAAAGTTTCAAACAACTGAGTCATCAGACCTAACATATAGCTTTCTCAGTGAGACCAATGAGCTAGAAATTCTTTTCACACTCTATATAACCACTAGCGGAACTACACATTTTAAGGTTCAGGGAGGGGAAGGTATTTTTTTTCGAAACCTTAACCATAACGCCCATTAAACCCTAACCCTATGTACAAACACACACACACACTGTTTAGGTTCTTATTCCGCGGTCTACGTCTGTCGTAGGCAGTCGAATTAATTTTGGTCTCTAATGGATCCCGCCACCTTTGTAATAAATTTCCGTCTTGTGCGGAAGCCATCTTCTGGTGCTCTCTTCTAAACCAGTTAAAGCAAACTGGTGCCTAAGATGGCCTTTAAAGCATTACCGGGGGACACCTTTCAGCTTGCCTTTGGTATAGATCGTCCGCCAATCGGGATATGTGCCCTGCCCGGCAGTCCCTCTATACTGGCCGCCAGTCGCAAGAACATCGTCATTTGTAGTACTTGCCAACGTATTCTCATGATGGAGCGCTGACATCTTTGATGAACATTATTCACGAATTCTTATTTGCTTTTCTGCATAATATTCATGTCTCAGATCCATATATAGAGAGTATTAGAGATAGAGAGAACCAGTGCTTGGTAGTTACTGATTTTTGTGGGCAGGCGGATCGATTTATTCCGCCACACTGTCGCTTGGAGGCGTCCAAAAGCGCTTCTAACAGATATGTAAAGTGGTCCATCACGTTGAGGGGATGGTCTTTCACTGTGACTAGATTTTATTGGATTACTTCAGAAACATGTCTTCTGTTTTTTCCAAGGTTTGTTGTTACAAAAGAAGTGGCAGCGTACGCTAATTCGCATCACGGCAATCTGGAGATCTTATTCTGTGTGAGCTAATAGGGCTAATCATCGAGATAGAGAAGCTCTTCTTTTTTTCTTATCTTATATAATACAGACGTTACTTCCAAAAAAAGAAGATTATTATGCCCTACGCGTCATGCATTCAGTCATGCATACCTAAATTCTGCCAAGTCACTGATTTTCCTGGCTAACTCAGGCAACCCATTCCATGCTCTAATAGCACTAGGGAAGCTTTTGTACAAGTTTGTCCTAGCATATGGAATGAGGAATGTGCTTTATCTTTGTGTCTTTCTGAGTATTTTATTATTTATTTTTTTTGTATTCGAAGATATGGTTCAGTGTTTTATGTATTAAAGAGTGTTTAATATCTTCCTTGAAAGGATAATGAAAGACGCTCTCGAAGGATTTGAAGGTTGGAGGAAGAAAAGTTACAAACTTGCGCTTTGCAGATAACATTGATGGCCTAGCAGGGACAGAAGACGAACTAGCCGACCTAGTGAGCCGCATTGACAAGACTTCAGCAGCATATGTCATGCAAATTAATGCAGAAAAAAAAATGACCAATAGCCAACAGGGCTTTACAAGGGCCATCAGTATTGGAGGCGAAAAGCTAATTAGCGTTAGCAGCTTCAAATACCTCGGAGCTTTTGTCTCGGATGAGGGAACAAAGCCCAAACTACTGGTCCGAATAGCACAGTCCACAGCAGCCCTTTCTAAACTTAAGTTAATATGGAAAGGCAAAGGCTTAGCCATAGGCACCAAAATCAGACTGATGCGCTCCCTGGTCATGGCCACATTTCTATATGCTTGTGAGTCTTGGAAGCTGACTGCAGAGCTAGAGAGGAGGATCCTTTCAATGGAATTGATATGCTACAGAAGGATCCTAGGCATCACATTTAAAGACCGCATCACAAACCAAGAGATTAGAGACAGGGTTACTGCAGCGATCGGACCCCATGATGACCTGCTAACTACTGTGAAGAAACGAAAGCTTAAAATGTATGGCCATATAACAAGATCTTCGGGACACGCAAAGACCTTCCTACAGTGAACAGTACCAGGAAAAAGAAGAAGAGGCAGACAGAGAAAGCGGTGGGAAGACAACATAAAAGAATGGACCATTGAAAGAGGTTTTAAACAGGACGAAGGATAGAGAGGAATGGAGAAAGACGTTCTTCAAGTCTTGCTTGGTGCCCCAACGGTCCAGTGTGCGCCGAAGGTTGAATACATTGCAGTCCGAGCGGAACGTTATAGGCCTATAGATGCCTTCGTACAGTCGCTGTCTCAGTTGAGAATTAAGAAATTGTAGACCTAAATAGGACTTAGACTTAGATCTACTTGCATTATGGGCGCATTATGTTCGAAATGTTAAACCACTAAGAAATAGCTTGGCACAAAAACGAAAAATTCAAAGAGAGTTAAAAAGGAAGCCACGAAGCATCCATAAAAATCTTTTTAAAAGTTTTAATATTATTTAAAAAATATGTTATTTATTTTTATTTATTTAAGTTTGTGACCACAGACCTACATATCTATGCTTGTGATGAAGTTTAAATCTTTAGTCTTGAAGATCAAAACACATCATAGCTCTCAAATGTAGAAAACATCATAAGGCCCATAGTCACGTCTTATTTACAAAATGGCTGACATAAGTCAAAGCCTGAAAGATTACATGTCAAGGTCTAATAAAGAACCTTCAGCAAATGTTAAATACGCGTTTCTCAGTACAAAATGGTTTTCATCTGGTGAAGATATTGAAGATAAACCTCAAACAGAAGCGGCGAACAGCTGGTTTATCGACGCACAGTCTGATCCATTTTGCCCAAGTTTGGTATGTGACAGTAATACTATACTAACTGTCTATACTATATAATAAATCTTAGTAATCAGTATCATAACTATACTATCATGAGTATGTGACTATGTCACTCAGAATGTCAGAATAGTCATAGTATGATAGTAGTAGTCAGATGCTTGTCAATGTCAGCCGATTGTCGAACTTTATAAATCACGCTCTTTAAATTAGATCTTTCTAAAGCTTACCAATTGGTATCAATAAATTAACAAAGAGATCTAGATAGACTATATTGCAGCATTTTGACTCCTTTTTTTTTATTGAAGACTTGTCACTAGAATAGATCTAGCCTACTACATGTCGTCATGGCCAACATATTACGTAGCTTAGATGATAGGGCATGATAGGGTTGCTATATTAAAGACTAAGACTGCTTTATTGATTCTTATGGAAATTTGTTGTGATTACAAGGACTCATTACTTATATAAAAACAACACTATATAAACTTTCACATAAATAAAACAGATATCTTGGTGCTGATAAAGTCTGACCGAGTAAGGTACGAATGAGTTTTTGTACCACTCTGTTCTTGTATTGATTGACAATAGTGTCCCACTTTGCGACGACTTGATGTAGTTATGATGGAGTGGGTGGTTGTTGTCTTCCAAGATCTTTATGATTTTTCTTAGACATTTCTGTTGAAAAAGTTTCTTTAAATATGGTAATGCTGTGTGTATGATTTTTGATGGACTTTTAAGAATGTTTTCTTGGCGGCGCAATTGTTTATAACTAAATTCTTGAATAAAAAAAGAAACCATGTCTTATTCAATTCCATGTCCATAGACATACTGCATAATATTAGACCTAGACTATGATATACATTTATGCCATGGTCTTCACTGTTAAATTTTGCAGTTGCCTGGTCATGTGGTATTTATATAATAGATCTAGATCTACATGCACTTTGGACTGTTCATAAGTTCAAACCTTATTAAAAGCCATTAGAGCATGAAATGGGTTGCCTGCGCTAACCAGGAAAACCAGTTAATCGGCAGAATTTAAGTCATTGGTTAACATGCATGACTAAATGCATGACGTGTAGGACATAATCATCTTCTTTTTTGAAGAAACGTCTGTATTATATAAGATAAACCCTGTTGTAGACTCCATCTTGCAGGAGACTTTGATTTGTGGAAGGATGTAATATTCTTCATTTCTGAATGAACATCTGAAGTGAATTAAACAAAAAGCTAAAACAAATTTCATGTACCTTTACCGCATGTAGCTCTTACCATATTGATAAAGAAATTGATTTACTAATATACATAAACTTTTTTTTTACAGAGTAAGAAGCAAAGAATAATTGGCTTTATTATTTGCCTTCTAATGGGAACATTTTGTTTAAGTTTAGTAAGTACTTTCAGAGGTATTTCAAATAATAATATATAGTCCATGTTGTCAAATTGTTGTAGAAAATATTTATTACTAGATTAAGTTAAAATGCTTAATGGTTAAAAAAAATCCTTTCAAACTAAAAAGAAAAATATTAAATTTACTCATTATATACAATTGAATGATGCTCTCTAAGACCCTTTTTTTTATACACTTAATTAACAACAAATTTAAGATAAAGATGTGCGCAATACAAAAAGTAATATATTTAAGAATAGCCCAACTAATGCTATTGATTTTGGTCAAGTATAGGGTCTTCTAAAGCTTCTGGAATCCTGGTCTTTGTTTTAGTGATGTTCAGAAGGTTAGAAGGTTATCTCATCGTATCATGGGATATCTTCGGGGTGTTCATAAGATCCCATTCTCAAATTTCCTCTCCTCATCATACTCAACAGCTAGTAGTATGCTGGTTACATGTGTAGGCCAATCCCATGCAGACTACCCTACCCGTGTCTTCAGTTCATTTTATAAGAATATTGTATCAACCTATTATTTTATCTCAGTTTTCTTGAAGCAATTGTAATTGGGCCCACCTGTGCATAGGAGGTCATAAAAATTGAAATATTAAATAAAGAATAAGATTTGTAAAAGCTTAGCTTTTCTTTTTTTTTATTATAAATTTTAGACCTGAAAGAAGTTAAGCCAAAAAAAACCAACTAATTAATGTTGTTGTTTTTTTTCCAGAAAGCTTCATAAAAAAAAACATATATATATCTCTTTAAAAAAAAATTCATTCAAAATTATGATTTTCTCCCAGAAAATTTGCTTCTGTGCTCTTAGGCCATTGATAAATACTTTCTACTTTAAAAAATTATTATTCTATACTGTTGGTGATTATAAAAGTTTAAATTTTCAAAGTTTTTTAAACTAAACGTAGAAATTTAGCCTTCCAAATATTTTGTATTTACAGGCTAGTCTCTACATTCCATTCTTGGTCTTGAAAGCCAGAAAATTTGCAATGCTTTATACTTTAGGAAGTTTGTTTGTTCTCTCTAGGTAAGTTGAAGTTGAAATATTCCACAGTAAGATACATTATATTTAAGACATTTATATATATATATATATATATATATATATATATATATTTAATAAAGTTAAAAAAGGTTTAGATAAATATAGATCTTATGAACAAAAAAAAAAATGTTGGCACAAATAGATCATTGAAACCATTACTTAATTTATAAATCTTTACTCTGGCTGGTACAGCTTCTGTGATGTTTGGGCTTACGTATAACTAAATCTGAGTATTGTTTTTTGAAACAGCAACAAATTCAATATATTTCATTTTGTTTTCTCTTTCTAGTTTTGCTTTGCTGTGGGGACCAATGAATCACTTTAAACATTTGTTTTCTGTGGGGCGATTACCTTTTACAACAACTTACTTTGGAGCCTTGTTAGCCACTTTATATTTCTCACTCTGGGTAAGATAGTTGTTTGTAGAGGTAAAACAAAAGATTATTTATCTAATAGTCCTTAAAATCTAGTATAAAATCCTGATTGGATCTACTATTTTTAAGATTGAAATTTTGTCCTCAGTCTCTACTAATGTTTTATTAGATTGTTTTCATATTTATAAATTTATGGTTCAGTTTTTTTTTATACCATTACTTAGTAAAAGTAATAAGTTCCACTAAAAATAATGATCTATAGGGCAGGTGATATAAAGGAAAGGTCATCTGTGTCTGTGGCCCACAGTTAATGAGGGTGTTACGTGGCCAGCACAACGTACAAAATACTAGAGCTGGGTAGACTCAGAGTCGCCCTAAAGATCTGGAAATTATAAATCCCAGGCTTCAAACCCAGAACCCTTGGTTCATAAGCCTATTGCTTTAACACTCAGCCACCATGCCTCCTTTTATACCACAACTTTTATTTAAAATATTTTAATTTCCTACATATTTGTTTTTATTGTTTATGTAGAATTGTGTAAACCAAGTACACTTAACCAACAACTTTTTCTTTTCCCAGGTGCAAAGTACAGTTCTGACAATAGTGTTTGCTGTGGCTCAGATTGTGGCTCTAATCTGGTAAGTAAATTCTCTTCAATTAAGCACCTTGAACATGTCACAATTAGTTTTATTTTCAAAGAATTTTGTCACAATAATGGAGAGATTTAAAATCATTTTGAGTAAATGATTTGAGAAGGAATTTTCCTACATCTGCTCTGACTACAGACTACCTTGACACATATAAAAACAATTGAAGAAATATTTTTTTCTTATACCAATAATTATAATAGTTTGTATTGTAATTATTTTGAGAGATCTTTTGATATTTTAATTTTGGTTCTTTTAGCTAAGCAATCTAGAAGTTCCTTTTGACAAATCCTTGCTGCTAAACTTTATAACAAATGAGATATTTATGTTTCTATATACATATAAGCTTCAAAATTTCATAGCTATTCCATAACACATGCAAATCACGGGAAGACAATAAATGAAAACAAGCCTTTTTTTTTCAATTACTTTTCATAAAGTATGTTCTCTTCCTTGGTATGATATTTGCACAGTTTATTCTCTGTTGTATTCTTAACCCAATTGCTCCTATTTTCGGTTATGAAAAACCCTTCTATATTCCTAAGCAAAGAGGGATAACTCTGTATTTAAAAAATCCTAAAAAATAGTTATTTTGAAAAAAAAATCAAATTTAAGATCTAATACATATAAACAAAGAACTTTAAATAATAGAACTATTATTATTATTATAGCTTTTATATAGCGCTACTTTCATGCTTATAGCATGCTCAGAGTGCTTTGATCCAATCTCATTTGTGGACCAGTGGGGGGAAGGGGGTATCTAGGAGTTGGTTTCCGGTGCTGCCTTTGGGCGCTCAGTAAACACAACTCTGCCTGAGTCGAGTGTCGAACCTCGAGCCCCCTTCTAGGTAGCCAAGCAAGACAAGCTCAAGCCGCACTTAGCCTCTTGACCTCGCTTCCCACATTACAATAATTACACAACAAACTTCAACTATATGTCTAGTTTTAAAAAATATATACATATTTTTAATACCACTAGAATATAAAAAAAGTTCAAAAATACTATTTTTCCCACGTGGGGGCTTATACACTGGGTCTATGGGCCTATTCGTTTGAAAAATTATTTAAAAAATAAAAACCTTCCCGATTTTATTAAAAAAAGAGTAGGTAATCTCCAAAATGATTCGTAATTACGCTTGCAACGAGACGAGAAGAAATCTTCATTTTAAAAAGTTTAAATCAAATATATTGAATAGGGGGTTTTAGGAAACGTTCTACAACGGTTTAGGACAAAAACGGGAAAACGTTTCCAACTGCAGAAGGAGCTAATTGGTTAAGCAAACAAAACAAGTACAATGCTTGATTTCAACCCCATTCCTGATAACCCAGCATTCTCTTAAACTCTGGCAACCTTTCAGTCAACATTAAGCTGATTTTTCAAGATTTTGTTCTAGTAGATAATGGTTATTTAAAAAAAAATGCTTCAAAATAATTCTCTCCATGAAAGAAATTTTAAAATATATTGATGTAAGTTAAGATATTCTAGATTATGATTCAATGATGACAACAACCAAAACTAGATCAGAATCACAGTTTTTTCTTTTAATTTTGCTGACATAAATCAGTTGTTTTCAGGTATAACATTAGGCAGATAATAACATGAAAAGCATTGTTGGTTACACTTTCATTTCTCAAACTTATCCTTTTCCAACTTGTGTATTCTAGCAACAGCTGAAAGACTAAGGCAACTTTGGAAAAAACCTAATGAAAGAACTTACAATAAAGAGACTTGTTAAATAATTTGTTTATATAGATTTAAACTTAACTTTTTAAAAACAAATGCTCTATTTCTTTCTATTTTTAAAAATTACATCATAATTATAATTTGATCCATCATTTTGTTTTACAGGTATCTTGTTAGCTACATCCCTGGAGGCCAGACTGGACTGAAGTTTTTCACTAGCATATTTTATGCAGCTGCCTCCAAGACAGTGGGAAAGACACTTCCAATTTAGATTAAACTGTGCTATGTTCTAATTTAGCAATAACATGTGGAGGGGCATTTTCTTGGGACTGGTAATTTAAAAGTTTTTTTTCCCCTATCAAAGCTTTGTAATGTGTGGCATTTAGAAATGTTTTAATGGAGATGTTTGCAAGCTTTAAAGCCAAAGTCAACTTTGACTAGTGTAGAGGTTCTCAACCTTTGGAGAACGATGTAACGTTTTGTGTATATTGTTTGCAGACTACAACTGACATGTTCCATTTGATGCACTTTACTGACAAGTATTTAAGGGTTGACATATACATTTAAGAACTTGCTATTGCTCCACTAAAAAATATTGTACTCACTTGAGTTAACTGCCACATTGAAAGAAACAATAATAATCTTACTAAACGTTCAATTCAAAAAATTGTTAATTTGGTATACAATTTTCAGATAACTCTGGCTGGGATAGACATGTACATTGATTTTATACAGTATGCTTACAACAATATTTCCATCATTTTATTTATCTTTATTATTGTCTGCAATTGTTGATTAATATTTGTCTTTCCTTTTGAGATTAATTATATGTCAATTTTCACAACTCATTTTCATTGTTGATATCCAGTATATACTAACCATAATTTTTAATGGATACTTGACTATTTTAAATTCATACAACATACTCATTGACTATCTAAATGTTTTGGCTATTTTTTTATAGATAATAAAACAATTAAAAAAGCATAAGAGAAGGGAAATAATTTGAGGTCAATATATAAAAATTGTGTGGTCTAATTTGTTTCCCATATAATGACATGATGGCATTTTATGTCTTGAGAGAATCTTTTCCTTTTTCCACTTCTCATGAAGGGGATAATCCTAAATAAACATCCTCAGTCACAAGATAGATCCCACTGTGTTTTTAACCTTCTTCTTCTGGGATCTATGATGCTTCTTTGCTTGCTTTCCATATGGATTCTTTCTCCCAACTGTTAAATTTGATTCTGAAGAGCTTAATGTCGTGCTTGCATATATCAATCTATCTTAGAAGTGGGTGACCTATAGCTTTGCTGCCTTCTATTGGATCACCATTCAATTTATCTTGTTGGACCTGCCTTGTGGCATTCTGTGGACATGTCTAAGTTAGCAAAGGCTTTTACCTCTGCTAACAGCTTGGATGTTTTGGCACCCTGCTCTTCACAGTATTTCTTCAAGCTGCATAAATTTTCCTGTTCTTTGGATCACTGGGTTAATTCTATCATAAAGTCAAAGGCAGTGTTTGATTATTTTATCATTTCTTTTGCCAGACTTGTCACATATGGAGAAAAAAAATCTTGATCAGTCCAAAACTAATTTTCTTTAAGCCATTTTACTGAAAATTTATTTTATCTAAGTATTGTTTTTTTTTTTTATGATTGTTTATGACAACCTTATTTCACAATTTGTTTCTAGAAACCAGGTTTGTTTTGTTTAATATCTTGATTAACAGATTGTGTACATTTTAATCCTGATTTTATTACATAGCTAAGTTGTTTTCTTGTTGACCAGATAATCTAATGATGTGTTTTGGTTAAAGAAATAGGCAAACTGTTATTATATTCATGTAAATTATTTTGGCCCTTTAAGGCAACAGCATTAAAAAAAATGTGTATAAAAATGTAAAATGTACATTATTATTTTTTTTCTGCCTGAGTTATCAAAGAGCTATTCTTTAAGTTGCTATGGTGACTTTATAATATCCAGTCATTGTATTTCATTGCTTCATTTTTGTTGGTCATCATGAAATTGTTACAAAGATATTTGTTATTAATTTTCTGATTGAAAGTTGAACTACAAAATTAAACTATAGAGATTCTGTAATGTTTTGTAATACTTGTGTTGTTGTTAAATCAGCGTTTTATAGATGTGTATGCACTCCAGCATGAGGGAAGTTATTTGATTAATTGGGCAATGGCTTTATTTATCATTGTTGAAAATGTTGTGCATCTTTCTTGTGTATTCCATGTTTCAGTAACATAAGATTTTCTTTGATGGCCAAAGAAGAGCTTTATTGTTTTCAAGCGTAGATTTTTCAGACCATTGTTACTTGTAAAAAGAATAATGACAGTAATCTAGATGGTCTATTTGGGGCTTCAATTTATTCTTTGGCCTCCTTCAGTTGTGAAGCAACTATGGATTATCTCATAAATTTGAAATAAATGTCTAGGCATTGGCTATAGTCAGAACAATGTTGCCTTCACATCAGTTTCTTCCTCTTCACACAGCTGATATATCTAAAGGAACACCCTCACAGGCTTTGCTAAGGTGTAGCACAGTGTGCTGCTAGCTGCCTAAGGGTCGCTGGCTCCTGATTTTTGACTATCAAAGTCTTTCCCTTCTTTGGGTATCATCATTTGGCCTCCTTCAGTCGTAGAGCGACTATGGTTCATCTCGCACACTTCCTCGTGTGGCTGTGGAGCCCTATTTTGGAGAGACACTCCCGTCCACAAGTATCGCAGGTAAAGGTGGTCTTCGCTACAGTGGTAGAGGAGCTGGTCATTTTCCGCGTTGTCCGCTTTTCTTCCAGAGCTGAGGCCAATGCTCTTTCGCTGTCCATAGCTTTCTTGGTCACTGTCTCTCTCCATCTGGTGCAGTCTAGAGCTATGTCTTCCCACTGGTCAGTATTGATGTTCACTGATTTGAGGTCGCGTTTTATTACATCTATGTAACGGAGGTGGGGGAGACCAGTTTTTCTTGAGCCAGTTGCAAGTTGTCCGTAGAGGATGACTTTCGGTATGCGATTGTCCTCCATCCGGCGAACATGTCCAAGCCATCGCAGGCGGCGTTGTCTGAGGGCTGTAAAGATGCTGGGAATACCTGTTCGTGCAAGGATCTCAGTATTGCACACTTTTTCTATCCATGTGATTTTCAAGATCCTACGAAGGCATTGCAAATGGAACGAGTTCAGTCTTCGCTCTTGCTTTGTGTAGGTGGTCCATGATTCACTGCCATACAGCAGCGTGCTCATAACGCATGCCTTGTAGACTTCCATTTTGGTCGCTGTAGTTAGCTTCTGGTTTTCCCAAACTCTTGACCTGAGTCTAACGAAGGTCGATGCAGCCTTCCCTATACGTTTTTTTATCTCCTCATCTAGAGAAAGGTCGTCTTGAATTGTGGATCCCAGATAGCAGAATTCATTTACTGCACCCAGCTTGTTATCATCTATGAGGATGGAGGGTGGTGCTGTAGCAGGTGGTCCCATAACATTTGTTTTCTTTGTGCTAATAGTTAAGCCATATTCTTTACAGGCCTGAGAGAAGCGGGACATTAGTAACTGAAGTTCCTCTTGTGAATGTGCCACAACCGCTGCGTCGTCCGCGAAGAGCATGTCTCTTATGAGGGTTGTTCTGGTTTTAGTTTTGGCTCTCAGTCTAGCAACATTTAGAAGTTTGCCATCGAATCTGGAATGGAGATATATGCCTTCTGTGGAATTATCAAATGCGTGGTGGATTAGCATTGAAAAGAGTATTCCAAAAAGGGTTAGGGCCAGGACACAGCCTTGTTTTACACCACTGTTTATATTGAAACTTTCGGAGCAGGCGCCATTGAACTGTACTGTACCCATCATATTTTGGTGGAAAGAGACAATAATATTTAGCAGCTTGGGTGGACAGCCTATTAACTCTAAAATTTTAAAGAGGCCTTCTCTGCTGACAAGGTCAAAGGCCTTGGTCAGGTCGATGAATGCGATGTACAAAGGCATTCTTTGCTCTCTGCACTTTTCCTGAAGTTGCCGGATAGAGAAAATCATGTCAATTGTGGATCTCTCTGAGCGAAAGCCGCACTGTGATTCAGGATAGACTCGATCAGCAAGTTTTTGTAGCCTGGGGAGTATCACTCGAGCAAAGACTTTGCCTACAATGCTTAGGGTATAGCTGCTTGGTGGGTAGCCAGCACAGGCCTGTGAGGTCCTCCTGCCCAACGTTTAACTTTAGGCGCCAGATGTTTCTGTTACCTAGATGGTTGATGTGTGAAGTAGGAAGTGACAGTAAACTAATGCTTGTGTTGAAATGAAATTGAATAGCATTCTTGGTGGCAAGATAAGTGTTTACATAGCCATTAAGTTCCAAGATTCTTCTGCTCTGATACATTATTTCATGTGCTTCTATGACCAGATTAAGTGTGAATGTAAGTGGTTCAAAGACTATGTTAATAGTTTACTCAGATTATAGTCCTGTCTAACAGAAAATAGCTCATTATGTATATTTATTTAAAAAAAAAATTTTTTTGAAACATAATGCTTTGGAATTATTATTGTTTTTGTTTGAATGTTTCTATAATAATTGGAGAAATATGAACTAAGAAGTGGGGCATGTTAGCTTCCCAACTGAGCAGTTTCAAGTTTGAATCCCAGTGAAGACTGGAATTTAGAACTTCTTGCTTTGTATGACACTTCTGAGTTGACTCATCTCTAATGTATTTGACATACGTTGAAGGTGTCTGATTGCTGTGCTGGCCACTTGACATTCTTGTTAACCTCCAGATAGACAAACAGCTTTTCATCAACTGCTTCCAAAGATTGCAAGGTCTTTTAATATTTAGATAATTTCGTATTTAAAAAAAAATATTCTTATTCTTAAGTGCGATATCTATTTTAGTCCTGCTAGAAATATAACTTGATGAAAAAAAAATCATTACTTTGTTGTATCATAAAACACATTATAAAACACACAATCCATGAAATATTTCTTAAGTCAAAAGTCATTTATTTTGGTTTTCAAAAACCATAAAGAGGTTAATTTAGTCATTTATTTTGGTTTTCACTTTAATTAATCTTCTTATCCAGAATTCATTTAGACCTATTTATTATTTGCATTTCTTTACAGTGTTGATGTGGAATGCATGAAATATATCAAGCTGTTGAGATCATGTAACTATGTTATTCTGTGGTACGAATTGTTTCGCAAAAATAAAAATATGAAACCAATGTCCTGTTTTTGTTTTCTTCTGCTGAGTCAAAAGCTTTTGTAAATATCTAGAATCTTTTTCTCCATTCTCTTTCACAGACACAAAGCTTCATCTTTGAATATCGAACTTTTGTGATTAATTCTAGGTCGCTATGTAAATGATGTCGTTGAAACAATAAGATAAAATAAACAAAACAAAGTTTGTGATCTGTATAGCTTTCCATGTCATGTTAAAATATGACAGTTTTTCTTTCCAATGCCGCCTGCGATGGCTTGGACATGTTCGCCGGATGGAGGACAATCGCATACCGAAAGTCATCCTCTACGGACAACTTGCAAAACGAAAGTAACACCCACTGTATAACACCCACATTATTTACAATAAAAAAACACCTATTAAATACCCAGAAAGACAGAAGCACATTTCTTATTTCAAACTTATGTACTAGTGCTACTTCTCAAAGTGCCGTTAGAGTTTGGCATTGTATGAAAACCATTTAGCATAGTTGAAGTCAATGCATGAGTATATTGACAAATGGAATACATAACATGCAATTATCTTTTCTTTTGAAATAACGTCTGTAAGTTTTTAAGATACATTTAATGGTGATTTGGTGCACGCATTGCCGAGAAAAACCCAAGGAGCAGATGTATTTTTTCAAAGTTTCGATGTCTTTTCAAAATGTAGGTCCCTATTTATTCTAGTTGGCAATTAACTTCACTACAATAAAATTATAGATTAATTTATTGTGTCATCCAAACGTCGTCAAGAAAGTGCATAAAATCCATATGTAAAGCAAGATGGCGGATTTTTGGATCGTCTGTCTTCCACCACAAACACTTGCCATGTTGGCAGTTGTCTTCTACAGTTATATTTATGAAACTATGCCATTTAAATTTTGTCACACACTGTTATCCTATATATCGTTGCTAAAAATCTGTACAAGAATTAAAAACGACACACCAAGACTTTTTTTTCCATTGTTTTGCTTCTTCAAAACTTTATTGTTCAAGATATATAAAATCTTCTAATTTATATTTTTTAACACGGATAATAACAATGGACCTCATTCACCAATTGTAAATAAACACATTTAGCCACGTCATAATATTGATAAAATAGTGAAAAAAACGTATCATGAGATTGCTTTCTGTTCTATTAAGTAATTTGTATAGAACATAGCCTATAGAGAAAATGTTGTTTGTTTACGTTTGGTGAATGAGGTCCATTCATAAATAAAAATAAATAAATGTAATTTAATGCGTAGAAGTAACGTTCGTAATCTATAATATAAGATTAAAAGATTATATGCTTGCTCTTATTATTAAATAAGATAAGAATAAAGAAATACCTGTTCAAAATTACTTTACTTAATTGTTAATTGTTAAGAGTCAAGACAGGCTAGTGTTTCTTGACTTGAGTTGAGACCACGCTATCCAGGCTGTAGCACAGACACCTGGCTTTAACGGCTAAGTAGACTCGCTTGTTGAGCACCAACACGATGCTGATGAAGAACCCCAGGGAGGCGTTGATGACGGTGAAGATGATCCACAGAGCCTGTTTGTCCACCGCAGCAGCAAGAAGACCCAGCAGCCACGTGATGCCCACCAGGAGGCTGATTTTGACTACTATGGTTGTGTCGTTGACCGTGCTTTGTGTGCTGGAGAACTTGATCATTGAGATGGAGGTCCTCTGTTGTCGCAAGCCCTAAACAAAACAAGGTTGACATA
>JADKLZ010081101.1:18198424-18215746 GCA_021533235.1 Biomphalaria straminea
TCTTCATTACAAAAATATGAAGTCTGTCTTCGACTCTTCATTACAAATATTATATACTAAGTCACAGTCAATTTCATTCAAGTGGTTCAAGGAAAATACCAATTTCTCCCTTGAAATCCCATATTGTTCTCAATATCTTGCCTAGCGGATATTGCTGTGGTACCGAACATTGAAATGTTTTGTTTTTAAATCTTTAAGTACTTCTCGGAAGTGCCAGTTGTTGAAACTTGAAACCCCAAGATCCGACAAGTTCATCCCTGAAATAATTAGGTCAATTACATGTTTGATGTTCTTGTGCGGCTTTACACATACTTTCTAGCTTAGAGTTTATCTTTGGGACATTGTTCTTTAATTTTATCATCTAACCTTTGTTGTTTTTTTAATAAAAAATACGGGATCATCAATTGTTACACTTCACATCTTGTTCCATGCCAACACAATACTTTCAACAAAGTTCTTCACAGCCTTAAAATGATTAGATCTTTATGAGTACTGGCCTGAATTTATGTCCTTGTCTGAATGTTTCGACATATTGCCAATAAAAATAGGCATAATCTCCGATTACTTACAACTTTTTAGAATGATATGCATAAACAATGTTTCTTTAGCCTCTTCATCGTAAGAATCAGAAGATTCAATAATTTCTATAGATATTAAAAGTATTTATGTTATATATGCATTTTTATATGTATAATAACATGTAGACACATTTCTGTAGGTGTCCGGGGGCCGCATAGGCCTAAAACGTTCTGGCATGTAGACTAAAGGTGCTCCAGCTATTTAATTTAAGGGGAATAACTATTATGTTATGGTTGTATTTTTTCTGAGTATTATCCCTTTTCAAAAGACTTTTGGGGATAGCTACCTCTTCTCTATGAGAGGTTGAAATCTGTTTATCGTTACACTTTTTTTTGTGTGTATAGTTTAGTGACAATTTACATTTTACTCTATCCAAAGCCAAAGACTTAACTTAATCCAAAAACATTGATGTAGAATCTAATTATTGTAATGGTCCAAGGATACTAAAATATTATGGTAATCATTAATGTGAGCATCAAAAATTATTTTTTTCAACAAAGTGACAAATAATATGATAAATAATGATTGACTTTTGAGTCTGACCCCATTTATGATTTGATTCGTGTCAGGCCACTGCCATAAATTAATGATAAAAAATCTATTATCTATTCTACTAAAGAGTAAAGTTCTAACTTCTACTACTTTAAGTACTAAATTTAAATCTAGCTAGAAACTCTATTAACCGCTAGATCTATATGTCTACATCTAGAGGTAAATAAAGTATGAAGCTTTTAATTTTAATGTTTATCTAAAAGCACATTTCTCCGGAATGCTTGGACGTGGATTTAGAGACTATGACCACTATCGTGACTATACAGTAACAATGTGTGACACTGACTATGACCACTACTCATTACAGATCTAGATAATCATCATACTGCTTTACTGTTACTAAAATCGATCTAGGACTAACAGTTGACGCCTAGCCTTAGGGATGTCCTAGTCCCAAGATCATCAAGAAGATCTAGATCTATCATCTAGTCGTAGTACTGTACACTGTGACTTGGTGTAGACAGTATAGACTAGAAGCTTCTCGGGCCTCAAACTAATGAAGAATTATTTGAAGTCAACAATTCTCGAAGATAAATTGAAACATTTGGTATTTAGTATAGGCTGGGTGTTTCCTCAGGCTTTTTTTACAAAATATAATCTCTGCATTTTAAGGAAGTTTTCAGTCTTGGCAATTTGCTCCAATACTGACGTAAAAGAACATCTGGGTGGAGTTGGCCTATGTTCTGTTCTCTGCAATCCACAGAGCTCTCCAAATGAAATTATTTTGCAGTGGAAAGCTTATGGTGGATTGTGCCCTGGGTATATAGAGTAAAGATCGTCTCGCGGACACTGTGACCTCGCGGACAGGTCACTATATTTTCCTCCATATCTCTTTTATTTTGATCGTTTCCTCTGAACTACTATATAAAAACTGCGCATGCTCCATTTTTGTAAAGTTCCGGCACACGTGGTTAAGCCAGTCACTTCACGTCTGAGGTCAACTTCAGTTCAAAGTTCACAGGTAAGGAAATTTCCTTTTTTCTTTTCCTTGGGAAGAACGAAGTAGGTCATGGCTTAAGGCTATTTTTGGGTCTGACGTCGTGTCAGTATAAAGTTACAGATATATTTAGCTTGTAAATAGGTTGGGAAAGATGTGGATTCTTAGTTTATGCTGTCCATTGAACTAAATTTTAAAAAAAATGGGTTGTCCGCGCCTTCTTACGTTTGACACAAAATAAGGGGTCGCGGACAGCGGTCCAATAAGCTTAAATACCCTTAAGAATATTAAAGTTGTTTTTTATACTTATAAATGTAATCTAGATAGGCTAATTATTTTAAAGATGTTAACATATATATAGATCTATATATTTTATAGCTAAAATATATTATATATATAGATTTAGAGTCTATATTCTCCCACCACACTCACTCTATCTCACCCCCCCCTCTCTGTATATATATGAATGTACGTAGGCCAATAGATACATCGACTATATTGCATACAGATCTACTAGATCTATTTAATTATTGAATTTATCATATTTAATCTACTATAGATATAGACTCCATAGACTACGAATCTCTGCAATTAATCTGCAACAGAATCATCCAACTCCCACTTGATAGCCTCACCACAACCTCCGCCAGACATGTCTCTTTCCACCCCTTTCAATTTCACTGTTGAACAGCTATTGGCACTCAAAGAACATTTATATTTCGTGTTTGATGAAATGACCAGATGTGAACTAAACATGTTTTTTTTAAGACTTACAAATCCCAAAACACAGAACTTTCAAGATCCTCGCGATGAGACAAAATTCCAAAAGTTCTTGAATTTGACCCAAACTCTTTTTCAAGCTGCCCAAGTATCGACACACGAAGAGACACCAGTTGTTGCTACCCTCACTCAAGAAGATATCTTCAAAATACCGTCATTCCAGGGGAAAGGGAAAGGGAAGAACAGGAACCCACGGACCACCCCAACCTTACCTAACCTTGTGAGTGGTGAGGAGTTTAGGATGGCTTTGAAAAGAAAAATGATGGAGAAAGAAGAAGAAGAAAAGAAGAAACTAGCAAACAAATTGAAACATGAGGAAAATAAAAAGAAGAAAGAAGAGGAACTTGAACAGAAAAAAGTGCAAAGAGAATTAAAAAAACAAGAAATGCAGAGAAGAAGAGAAGATCAGGCAAGAAAGAAAATAGAGGCAAAACAACTTAAAAAGTTGATAAGTGTGCCACAAAATAAATCTAATGACAGCGACAATGATCCCATAGTTTGGAGGGAGATGGAGGCAGAAATGCTTGCTGTCAACGATGACGAAAATGATAGAATTCAGACCGAAGATTTTTGCTTGGGATGTCAATCAAGAGAAGGGGATGGCCTTTAGGTAAAGTGCGACATATGCGATAGTTTGTGGCATACAGGTTGCGCACAATCAGTAAAGGGCTTAAATGATGTACAGCTCGAAGATGCGAACTTTGTGTGCAACAGGTGTTGCCCCAATCTCTAATGTCATGGCACTAAGCTTAAAGGACACTATACTCACAGCCAGACCATACTGTGATGTATAAAAAAAACAATGTAACAAATGTTGATAACATGTTAAAAAAAAAGAAAAAAAAAAGGAATAGATGTAGATCTATGTAATTAACACGTGTTAAGTAAACATCGTGTTTAAGTATATACTAATATGTTAATTAATATGTATATATAAAAGAAATGTATAAATCATGTGTATGTATATAGATCTATGTGTAAATATGTAAAGGATAAGAATGTAAATAAATATGTATTCTACGTAAATATGCCTATACTGCCTGTACACAAAAATGTATATCAATGTGCAAATATGTTAAAAGAATGTAAATATATGTATATATAATATATTATAATGTATAAAAATAAATTGTAAATAAACATGTAAATAGAAAAAAAAAAGCCTTTTAATAGTCTTTTCTCAAAAGGACAGGCGAGTGGAAGGTTGGGTCTAATAATACTTTTAATAGTAATATAATCTACCAGGTACAGGTAAACTATGTGTAGCCTAATGACACATTAAGATCTACAGCTCAACTAATCAAGATCTAAAAGTAGGAAACGTGTCAATGATTGAAGTCTGTTGGGGGAAATTGGTTTAATTATAATAAATTTAAAGACCATGAAACCATAAATAGTTACATATATATTTTCTATATAATTGTCCGCGGCATTTTATCGATGTCCGCGTCCATTTATTTTCCAAAAAAATGTCCGTGAGATGTGCTTACCCCGACACATTTTAACGTGAATTCTCTTTATTAATAAGCATAGGACTATCAAGCAGCAAATCTATAATTATTGGCCAATAGCTGAGGAGTATTCTGATATTTTCATTTTTTTTCTAAGTCTAACCATTGCCGAGAAAAAAAAAAAAAAAGTGAAAACGAGTGCAAAGGTGTCCGTAACACGATCTTTACTCTATGCCCTGTGGAATCATCAGATCCTGGATCCAGGCCTTTTCACGCTATCACATTCACCAGTTCCAGAAAAAAATTTCGTGATGTGTTTATATCCAGTAGTAGAGCATAGTGAGACATAGACCTCCGTCTGGAATAGTGTATTCCAGACCTGCGTCAAAAAACACCTAGAGGAGGGGAATGTTCACTATTAATCACCTTAGTTAAATGCAAGTTGAAAGGCAGTGGGGTTATTATTACTTTTGGTTGTTTCCAAGCCCCGATACCCACACAGAGGAGTATCGCCACAAAAGTGGATGCTTAAAATCAGAGTTTTCCTTCTCCTAGATGGGTTGCATTATTCAGGCTGACATGCCCCATCAAGATGAAGCTTTACTGGTTTTGCGGCACCAGTGTTCCGCCTTTCAACCATTCTCCTGTCAGTTTGTAAGAACAGGTCCCGACATTTTTGTGAAAATTACTTGTGAAGGCCCTGAGCTGGAATTAACTATCAAACAAAGGCATTTAGAGATGCAAGCCATGGGAGCATTTCTTGGAAAGTGGAAGCTTATCCCCACTTTCACCCGCAGCATTCACAGTCCTTTGGAGCCAGAATAACCAGCACAACCAGATAGACCTGTTAACTACCTCACCCTCCCCAGCACAGAGCAATCTATAACCTTCCTACTAAATAAATCCCACATAACTCTCTCTTTGCAGACACTGCGCCCACCCTTATGAAACCGTTTACCATATCCTCTTTGAATGTCCCTTCCTAATCAGCCTTAGGCAGACTCTACTACCACTACAGCCCAACATAGCCAACACCCTGTATGGCAATGCTGAACAACTAAAGAGAACAGCACACTATTTTTCCTTGGCACAGTCTGCAAAAGAGCTCAC
Organism: Biomphalaria straminea; assembly: GCA_021533235.1. NCBI lineage: Eukaryota > Metazoa > Mollusca > Gastropoda > Planorbidae > Biomphalaria > Biomphalaria straminea. Next base: position 18,203,834 of record JADKLZ010081101.1, read on the forward strand.
TGCTCAGCAGCAAAAACTGGCAAGAAGAAGAAGAAACATTTGGTAATTCTGACTATTGTGCTTGATCTATGTAGGAAACAAAAGAAATAAAAGAGTCATCTTTCCATAACTTTTTTTGTGGTGTCCCAAATGGTTGAACCACAAAGAGAATTATGAATACAGATAGATATTTTTATTGTATATATATATATAGTTTTATTAATTATACTGAATCATAGATCTAGATGCAAAGGCGGAGCAAGGTCTAATTAAAGTAACTGACAATATCATTATTTTTTTTTTTAATGCTTATAGTAGATCTAGACTAATGACAATAGTATGTATATAGATAGATCTATTCTAGAATCTGGATATAATATCAAAGCAAAAATATTTTATCTTAAGTTTAGCAGTTAGAATTAGGGTTAGTAACTGTTGTTATATCTTAATAATGGCTACTAATATTTAATTGTATGTTTTATCATTTCTGTTACTATAAGATTAAAGCAATTCAATCAAAGGTTCAGAGGTGATGGCACCTTTTCATATGTAAGTTCCCCTTTCAGACCTAGTGGTCTATAGGGCAGATGATGTAAAGGTCATCTGATTCTGTGGCCCACGGTTAACGAGGATGTCATGTGGCCAGCACAATGACCAACCGCCTTTACTTTTCCCCAACTAAAGTCAGGTACACTTTAGAGCTGGGTGGACTCATGGGCGCCCAAAAATCCCGAAAAATAAAAATCCCAGTCTACACCAGGATTTGAACCCGGGACCTCCAGTACAGAAGCCAAGCGCTTTACCGCTCAGCCCTCTTTTCATATGTAGGGAGGGAGGATTGTGGTTGTACTTCATAACTTTTGATTTGCTAAATATATTAGAACCTGCTTCACTACATAACATTGCTTACCTAAACAGATGTGTAGGCACAACTCAATGTAATCATGTTTTTTTTTTTTTATTATTTATTAGAAAAATCTAGAACTATTTTTTAAATTGTGTGTACTAAACCAATAAACTGTGATGGCTGATATGGAACATGACTTCACTCTTGATTTGAACTATCAAATAAAACAAGAGAAATCTGAAATAGATGAAACAGTTTTGATAAAAGATCCATGTGAAAAACAGGAACAAGTGTCACAGATAAAAATGGAGAAGACTGAATGGAATGAAGCATATGTAAGAACACATTCATCTGAAAATCATGATACATTTTCCCAAGTAAGCACTGGAGAACACATACTGTGTCATTTAAAAAATATGTAACACATAAAATGGTACAGTTTTTAAGCTATTTGTATTACTTTCTAGAGAGTTAAGCTTCAAAATTTTTTTTTTTTCTCATTCAATTCTAACTTTCTAATCCTTTTTCCCAATCTATTAGCTTAGATTTACAAATGTTACACCTATTGTTGAAGAGAAAAACAACTTAGGGATTACAGTAAAAAGCTATAGGTCTTTTAGAAAACATGTTTTATCATTTAAAAAAAAATCTAATAAAATAGTAAAGATTTAATAATAAAATTCTTATTCTAAACAGCTTGCAAATTTGTCCAAGTCTGGAGCTATATTGTCAAACTAGAATTTCATATATGCTGAGTATATGCATTGGCCCAATAAGTTTTTATTTTATTTTATTTTTATTTTTTTTTTGGAACAAGGGGTGGGGAAATAAGGGCTTGGTAAAAAATGTTGCTTTTTTAAACTCTATTATTCATTAGTAATTAAGTGGAAAGTAATTGCAGTAATCAGCAGTTTCATAAAGGAGAAATTTGTCTTTTTAAATAGTATTTTTTATAATTCACTTGTTTTAATCATATTCTCTTGTATTTTGAGATATTAGTAAAAAAAAAAAAAAGAAGTGAAGTTCCCATTTCAGACCTTGTAGTCTATAGGGCAGATGATGTAAAGGTTATCTGATTCTGTGGCCTCTGGTTAATGAGGGTGTCATGTGGCCAGCACAATGACCAACTGCCTTTACTTTTCCCCAACTAATGTCAGGTACCCATTAGAGCTGGGTGGACTCAGAGGAGCCCAAAGATCCCGAAAATAAAAATCCCAGGATTGGAACCTGGGACCCCCGGTTCAGAAGCCAAGCGCTTTACCGCTCAACCACAGCGCCTCCATTTTGAGATATTACCTGTATATAAAAAGTTAATGTGCAAGTTTTTCAAAATTAAATTTTAACAAATATTTAGTTTCTCAAAAAAATTATCTTTTTTTTTACAGGAAAACCTAAAGCAAGAGTTAGAAATGGCTAATAATAAAACAATGCATCCAAGTCTGCTGGCTTCATCAGAAAACAGCATTCTGCATCCTGTGCCTGTCATTGGACCAAATTTAAAATCTGTGAGTGCTGTAAGTAAAAATGATTACAGAGAAAATATGAAAGAGAAGTAAAACTTATAGCCTAATAAAACAAATCAGAAAAACTAGAAGATTAAGGCACATGTCTTATTCCATGTGCCAGGACTAATGTGTACATGTGCTTCTTCTTCCCTAGTTGTATTAGTGCATGGAGTGAGTTGCCTTAATTAGCTAGGAAAAATCAATGACTTGGGGTGTTTAAGTCACTGCATGACAAGGTTAACACTATAATACTCATAGAACGCAATGATCTTCTCTTTTGAAGCAATGTCTGTTATTTATAAGATAGGTATTACAATGCAATACAGACCTTTTTTTTCATAACTTTTTTTTATGTGCATTGTTCCCATAGAAATAATTAAGTAAATTCTGCATCAGAACTTGTGATCTATGGGGGTAGATGATGTAAAGGTCACCTGTTTCTATGGTCCATGGTTAATGAGGGTGTTATGTAGCCAGCTCAACAAACAACTGCCTTTACTTTTCAGCAACTAATTTCAGGTACCCATTAGAAATGGGTGGAATCAGAAGCGCCCTCTAGATTTCCCAGTCTTCACCAAGATTTGAACCTGGGATCTCCAGTTTAGAAGCCAAAGGCTTTACCACCTAGGCACTGCACCACCCTATTGTTTCAATGCCACAATGTTACTTGTGAGCTTGAAACTTTCTTGTTCGAGATTTTAATTTTGGTGCATACTTTTTAATGGATGTAACATTTGTCATTAGATCTACATACTTTGTTTGGTTCTCCAGACATATTAATAGTAGTTGCTTTATTCTATTTGTCTTTTATTTGATAATTTCTGTTTGTAGTGAGATATTTTCTTAATACACATTTTTAAATTCACTTGAAATTAATTACATCATTCCAATATGTGGCGATTGGTAATGATGTTACTGTTTTACTCATTACATCTTCATTAAGTAAATATTGTAAAATATAAACATTGTGATTTTTTTTTAATTAAAAAGGAAATCAGAAACATATTTAGATAATTTTTATAAAATTAATAAAGCACTTTTCAAGTATAAAAATACTTACAATCCTCCACAATTAATGATTATTTTAATTTTTTATTTTTTTTTTACAGATTCAAGAAATTAAACAAGTTAGTCAAAACACTTCGCAACCTAAGAATAATCAAAATCGCTTTTTTAGATCTGCCCAGTTAAAAGTTAACATGGAGGCTGATACTTCTAAAAAGCTATTCAAGTGTCTACTTTGTCAAAAAGAATTTTCTTTTTATTCAGGTATAAAAGAACATATGCTGCTTCACACTGTTGAAAAACTTTTTAAATGTGATATGTGTCAAAAACAATTTCCCAGATTGTCACTTATTCAAATTCATATTCTTGTTCATATTGATATAAAATCATTTAAATGTCAAATGTGTCTTAAAAGATTTTCTTCATCTTCATATTTAAAAATACACCAATATGTTCATTCAGGAGAAAAGCCATTCAAATGTCAAATATGTCACAAAGAATTTTCTAGATCTTCAAATTTAAAAACACACCAATTAGTTCATACAAAGGAAAAACCATTCAAATGCCATATTTGTCTAAAAAACTATACTTCATCTGCAAATTTAAAAATACATCAGCTGGCTCACACTGGAGATAAGCCATTAAAATGTCAAATATGTCTTAAAGGTTTTACATGTTTATCAAATTTAAAAGTTCACCTATTAGTTCATACAGGAGAAAAGCCATTCAGGTGTCAAGTGTGTCTCAAAGAATTTTCTACATCTTCATATTTAAAAACACATCAATTAGTTCATACGGGAGAAAAAACATTCAGATGTCCAATATGTCTCAAAGAATTTTCTAGGTCTTCAAATTTAAAAGCACACCAATTAGTTCACATTAAGGAAAAACCATTCAAATGTCAAATATGTCAAAAAAGTTTTAAAAGCTCTTTAAATTTAAAAAGCCATCACCTAGTTCATACAGGAGAAAATCCATTTAAATGTCAAATATGTCTCAAAGATTTTACATGCTTATCAAATTTTAAAATACACCAATTAGTTCACACAGGAGAAAAACCCTTCAGGTGTCAAGTATGTCTTAAAGAATTTTCTAGGTCTTCAAATTTAAAAACACACCAATTAGTTCATACAGAGGAAAAGCCATTCAAATGTCTTATTTGTTTAAAAGAATTTACTACCTTTGCAAATTTAAAAATACATCAGCTAGTTCATACAGGAGAAAAACCATTCAAATGTCAAATATGCCTGAAAGAATTTTTTGCATTTTCATATTTAAAAATACATCAATTAGTTCATACAGGAGAAAAGCCATTCAAATGTCAAATATGTCTCAAAGAATTTTCTAGGTCTTCAAACCTTAAAACACACCAGTTAGTTCATACAGATGAGAAACCATTTAAATGTCAATTATGTCAAAAAGATTTTAGGACCTCTTCAAAGCTAAAAAAACATAATTTAGTTCATACAGAAAATATTTAAATAATGTAAACCAGAAAGAATGTAGTAGCTCTTCAAAGTCAAAATGTACAAGTTAGTTCATAAAGGAGACAAAGCATTCCAATGTTACATATTTCTTAGAGATTTTTTAGTGCTTGACATCCAAACCGAGGTCCCGGGTTTGAATCTTGGCGATGACTGGGATTTTTAATTTAGGCATCTTGGGCGCCTCTGAGTCCACCCAGCTCTAATGGGTACCTGACATTAGTTGGGGAAAAGTAAAGGCAGTTGGCCATTGTGCTGGCCACATGACACCCTCATTAACCATGCACCACAGAAACAGATGACCTTTACATCATCTGTCCTATAGATTGCTAGGTCTGAAACGGGAACTTTACTCTTTTTAGTTGAAAAACACACAACTAATTCATACATGTGAAAAGCTACTCAACTGTTTAATATGTCAAAAATATTTGAATTATGCTTCAAATTTAAATAAAAACATTTATTTATAATATAAAGCAGAAAGTAAGGCATATATTTGTATGTCCTGAATAGAATATATAAAACCATTTGACCAATCTTTATAAAACTGGGGCATAAATATTCCTAATTTACTAACTGGAAAAGTAACATCTGTAAAGTAGCCCTAAAACAAAGTTGCCAAACTCTAATGCACAGAACAGAAAATCTCTCAAATCTTAGTTCTAAGATGATACATCTGGTCTTCACAAAGGTAGTTTATTTTTTACTTTAACACATGAACATACAAAATATAGTCCATTCAATACATTGATAATATTAATCTTCAAATTAGTGTTTAAAAAGCATTTTTATATAAATGTGTTTCCTAATACTGCGACATATCCATCTTGACGTACATTCTTGATATCGTGCACTTCTTTTATTAGACACTACCGAAAGGTCAGGCATGCACAGGATATAAAATTATTACATTGATGCATTTGCTTTATTTGTAACATTATTATTTTAACTGTTTCTATTATACGATACCAGTGACACGCAAATTGAAACCTATGGGTAATATAAGGCTAGTTAATTTATAAAAAAAGAAAAACATTTAAATATCAGTTATGTAGAAAAAATGTTTTGTTTCCTCTTCATATTTAAAATACACCAATTAGTTCATACAGTAGAAACACAATTCAAAAGTTGACCAGTCAATTCATACAGCCATAAAACCATTCAAAGTTCAAATGTGTCTAAAAGAATGTACTTCTTCAGCAGAAAATTGCACTTTTTTCTAGGGACCTGCGAATATTCGATATTCGATTCGAATTCGAATATAAAAAGAATATTCGAATTCGAGTCGAAATTATTTTTTAATTTTCGAATCTTCGAATATTTTCCAAAATAAAGTAATGCTTTTTTGTGGATAATTCAAGCTCGGTTTTGGTGTGTACTTTGGTGTGTAAAATGTTACTTAACTGGTTTATAAAGCAGCTTCTGAAATCAGTATCAGCTGAAAGTTCTACAGTTACTCAAACAAGATTTTTCTTGCTTTCGATTCGGAATTTACAAAAATACTTTATATTTGTTCTTAAACAAATTGTCTGAATATTTGATTCATTGAACAATCATCTCCTGGCAGCCACATTCATTGATCCAAGATTTAAACACTACTTATTTTCAGAAGCTGAAACTAAAAAAGCTGTCTTATTTGTAGAGACAATATTGGCAAACTCTGACGGAAGCAAAATTGGCAAAAATTCTGATGAATTGCCACGTGAAAGTCTTGTTCAAGATAGGGATAGAGGAAGCCTTATGGATTCAATGTTCAAAAAAAGTACATGAGGCTCAAGGAGATACCAGAATCAACAAAATTTCCACCATTTCTGAGCAAATTAAGGATGAAGTCAGTTTGTATTCAAAGCAAGCAGTTGTAGATCAAAACTGTGATCTTCTTCAGTTTTGGAAAGAAAGTATTAATATTTTTCCACTTTTGGCCAGAGCAGCTAGGAATTTGCTTGCAATTCAGGCAACAAATTGTTCTTCAGAAAGAGTTAATTCAGTTGGAGGACAAATTATTACTGACCATCGTCACAATCTCTCGAAAATAATGCTGAAACTTTGATTTGGGCCTAAATAAATAAAGATCTACTTTTTTATAAGGCCTGCTTTGCAATTTAATTATTGCGAACTTTTTGTAATTCAGTATTAAATAAATATAAAAAAAATTAAAAATTTTGAAGTTGAAGTTTTGTTTTACACTTGTTGGTTGTCAAGTTTTTTCAAGAAAGTCGATTCGAATTCGATTCGAAATTCGAATATTTTCTGATATTCGATTCGATATTCGATTCGAATAAAAAAATCCTGATTCGCAGGTCCCTACTTTTTTCTTTATATTGGCAAGCCTTTTCAATGTCCAATATGTCTGAATAAAATGTACATGCTTTTCAAATTTGAAAATACACCATTTAGGTCATGTTGGTGAAAATGATGAAAATTTTAATGTCAATTATGTCTCAAATAATGTACATTCTTCTCATATAAAAAAAATTTACTAATTATTTCAGACCATGGGCATAGCCGGTGTTCGGGATTTAAAGTCCCCCTTCCCATGGAAGAGGGAATATAGTGCTATTAGTTTTTTTGTTGTTTTTTTTAAAATCAGTGGCAAAAATACAGTCACCAAATTCCATTAGTGTAGCTAAGGGAGGTTATAAGGTTAAGACTCCTACCAATAAAAAAAATAATAATAAAATAGCAAAACTACCATCACCTAACTCCATGAGCATAGCCAATGGGGGTTTCGGTATTAAAATTCTCATTAATAGAAAAATGTAAGCACTACTGTACTACAGTCACCAAATTCCATAAGCTTAGCCAGGGGGCTTTTAAGGTTAAAACCTTCATTCAATAAAAAAAAAATGAAAAGCAACATTACTGTCACAAAATTCCATGAGCATAGGGAATGTCATGGCTTAGAATTTTATATTTACAATTACATAATATTGATGCTTATATGTTCAGTCTTAAAATACATTATGATGTGTTCTGTAGTGTGAATTATTACAAATATTAATGGGTATTATTTAAAATTAATCTAGTCCAGGTTCAGCTTGACAGACACACCTTGCACAGTCATGCATAACAAACTATGTGAAGGATGATTTAAAATAAAATAATGACATAATTGCCATGAAATATACACTTTGATAACGATAAGAAGGATGAATACAAATTTTGAAGTAATAATGCATATTAAGATATAGGTTCTCATTTATAAATATATTACCCATATCTATTCACATATTTAAACTTCAGATATTGATGTAAATAAAATAGTATAAACTTGTAAGCACCTCTTAAATATTGGAAACTTGTAAATAGCATAAACCTGTAAGCACCACTTTAATAAGAGACATGGTTTCCACGTCTTCCCCTCAGCGGAGGCACCATGTGTCAAAGTTTAACCATAGCCATGAGAAATATGAGCCAACAGGACAGTGGTCTGTCCTGCACAGTGCTATAATAGCGTGCTAAAGCCTGGAATGCCTTCTCCTCGGGGAAGTGAGGTCAGGGCGCCTCATGCGCTCCCAGACTCCGCGGGCTTTTTGGGGCTTGTCCCAGCACACAAAGCACTTTTTCATTTCTATTTTTTTCCCTACATTAATAAAGTGCACTGAGTTACAGATCTTTTATTTGATACGCCATTTGTCGTTAGAAGAATATAATGCTAGGCGCCGGCCCCAGACCCCCTAGCTGGATATTGAGAGGTCCTTCCACCAACTACATAAAACCCTATTTAAGGTACAGAATATACAGCTCCTGCCGTCTCGGAAGACAATGAATGCGACCAGATGAGTTACTGGTTAGAATCTGGTATCTGTATGACTAATTGGGAGCAGTAGAGCCTGTTACAAGTTGTGCATATGTATGCATCTGTCTTATGCTTTCTTTCTCTTGACCAAGGCCGCTTAAATTCTTTTGCTCTCAGCACTCACAGCCTGTCTCCATGCTTTCTAGTCTTGGGCTAATTCCTCCCATTTCTGTGGCATTTTACGTCTCGAGAGACGATCTTTTCCCCTTGCAAGCTCTTGTGTGACTAAAGAGGCCGATCCTTGATACACAGCTGCGATCGCAGGTTGGGCATATGTAGTCACCAGGCGCCGTTGCATTTCACCCTTCTTTCTGCTTCTGTTGTGTATGGCATCTGCAATATTTTTTTTATTTTATTCCTCCCATATACTCTTATTAATGCATGTGGTTCTCATGTCTTGCTTGCAAACTACTTTGTAGTTTAGTCTTGGGCGGCCCTTGGATCTGATTCTCTCCTTAAGCTCAGTATACATGTCTTTAAGGATTCTTCCATCTGGCATGCAGGTGACATGTCCGAGCCAGGGTAGTCTTCTCTGTGTCAGAGGAGCATATATATGCTGTGCATATTTCAAAACTTCCTGATTGGAGACAGGATCCCTCCAAAAAGAAGGATTACAAAGGCTAGTGCATGCTTTGGCAGCTGCTTGTCAAGAGTTAAGCCTTACGAGAAGCGTCTAAGACCGAAATCCTTGCAGAGGTTTATTTTATTTTATTAATTTTCCGAAGGTGCCAGTTATTTCATTCAGATAACAAGCCATCTATAGTTCAAAATATTTTTTTCTTTACATTTAAAAAGACCCCAATTTGCAAGTGACAGAACATTCAATGTCAAATACCTGTATGTCATATAAATTTTCTTTCTTTTTGTGTCTGAAAACAGAGGCTAAATGTAAAACAAAACTATTCACGTTACAGATTCCACAAATAATGTGTCTCATTATTTTCTAAATGTCACTATTTAGTAAGTAAATACGCGTGGAGAACAGACATTAGTACAAATAGGATATATCGGATAATCATTGCAATAGTGTTTTTTTTTATTTTATATTTAGGCCTACTTATTTCGGTGTTTTCATAATTCATATATGTACTGTATGGCATAAACTATCTTCAATAAAATTTTACAATTAAATTTAATTTGTATAGAGTTTGTTCATAGAGATCTATACTTTGACTGGGAAAAAGATTGTTAATAAAATTAAAGAACAATATCCCAACCATACACTCTTACCTCTACATGGGAAAATTTGGCAAAGCTGCGTTGAATATCAAACATGTTATTGACTCAATCACCTCAGTTATCAAACCTATCATATGTTTGGGTTTTAACCACGGGCAGTTAAGAGAAGTACTAGAAAATTTAGAAACAAAACATTGTAATGTTCAGTACCACAGTAGTATCCACTGGCTTAGCGTGGGCAAAGTATTGAGAAGAATATGGGATCTCAAGTAATAAATTATTTCCCTTAAATGGACATTGACTGTGACTTTGATAGTAATATTTCTAATGAGGCGTAGAAGACAGACTTCATGTTTGCCATCGACACTGTTGCATTGGGTTGTTTGCGCATGTGAATGTATGTGCATGTTAAATCTTTTCAAACAAAACTTTCCCATTTCTCCAGATAATCAAAATTATTTTGGTTTCATTTTCCTGTGCTTAAAGGTGAAACTATTTCTATTGAAATGATTTAAAAGTACAAGTGACAGTCAAGTCATAATTGGACTCGTTGATTATGTAATTTGAAAGCAAATTTTAAGATGTCCTGAGCTTGGAGCCAGTTTTTATTACCTTCAATTCGATCACCATTTAGTGCAGAAGCTGATTCGGCTCTGGAGGACACCTCAAAGCATATTTTGACATGAAAGAGAAGTTCAGCTCATTTCTTTCTCGGAAGTTTTATTGGTCTTTGCCAGAAGCTTCGTTTTAATACGTAAAAAAAAAAACTTACACATTATTTGGGTCCACATAATCTGTGAACAAGCATTTTTTTTTTGTTTGAAAATAAACAAGTGTAAAAACAGGTCGATGGTGATTAACAGTAAATTGAAAGCACTCACAAGGATAACAGCTAGTTAGCCTAGATAGTTTCACAGTTCTGGAACAGACGTATGACGAGTAAAAAAAAATTAAATACTTATCATTAAGCACAACTGTACATTTGTAGTGAATTGTTATAATGTAAAAGACAATGATAAAATTACAAAGATTGCAAAGAGAGTTTTTGTTATCACAAACTCAGAGGCGGCCTCCATCAAATTCAACAATGAAACAGAAATATATTCAAGCCATAGTCTTGTTTTGATCGTTTAGAATACTTTGAAAAATCATTTTGGCTTTATTTTTCATAAAAAGTAAACAGTGCAACACGTCTTCTTTGATGAGACTCTTCTAACTCTTCTGGAATAAGAGTACCGTTACCTGATCAGCATGGAGACCTCCGATACAGTGTACGTGGCACCTAGCTATAAACAGACAGACATGGACTTCAAATATCAAGTCACAGGGAGTAATGCCTAAAGTTCTACAAGTTCCCCTTCATCAACCAGGTCTTGCCGAAGACGTGCTCTGATCTTTTCTTTGGCCCAAACGATTTCAGCTTTCTGGCTCGACGGAGCTCCTCCTTCAACTATTTATAGCTCAGCTCGTCTAGCTTCCTCGGCGTTGCCATTCTTTCCTTTCGTTGAGCTGCCCGAATCCTACATCCAGACACCAATTGTAGTAAATCTAAGGCCAGCACTCATCGAATGGAGGTAATAATAGACTATATATTTATTTACCGGTATAAAATATACTGTGAGACATAGACTATATAGCTATCAAGTCAAAGGGAGTCTTGTCCTTTATCTACCTAAACCAGGGGCGGACTGGCTATATGGGCATTCGGGCAAATGCCCGGTGGGCCGATATCTAAATGGGCCGGTAGGGTCAACTCAAGGGCCCCATGAATGCCACTATAAAACGTATTAAATTGTTAAAGGTTTTATTTTATTCTCCTGTAAACGGGCCCAACAAGCATCGTGTTTGAGACAAAAATCAAGACTCTACATTGTAATTCAAATATAGCGCATTTGTCGAAATGGTGTAATAGTTTACATCCGTAGACTACTAGTGGCTTAATCCTTCTAGGCCCCACACTGTACTGTTTAAAAAGCAGCATAAGGCCTACTATATTTCTTATAAAGATACAGAGTTCATTGTATGTTTTCAGTTATCGATACATTATCAAACTTAACAGAATGATTTAGAGGACAGGTGGACCTAAAACTGGATGTCCATCATATGAAAAATTGT
>JADKLZ010081101.1:18228046-18245672 GCA_021533235.1 Biomphalaria straminea
GGCTCAACCATGTGATAAATAAATATATATATATATATTGTATATTTTGCAATACTTATTTAAATTTTTTGATTCCATTACATTTTTTTATTACTGTTGTAGTAAATCTTGTGTTTTTTTTTCTTTATAATTAAGTTTAAACAGATATATATATTTATCATAATTTATCCTTGTTGATATAAAAATACCCTGCATTTCATCAAAATAGTATATTTAGCTTTTGTAGTTATTTATTGTCAGAATTTTATAAAGTGCCCCATTTGTGATAACAAGTTCAAAAGGAAGGATGTGCTAATAACTTTTTATTATGCCATTGTTTGTTTTGAATGTTTTGTGAGAAAGTAATGAACAGGAAGAGAGGGAATAAATAAAAGATAGTCTTCTACATTTACTTCTATAAACACAAAGTTTCTGTTATTATTATTTTTATTATTGATAAATGTCTACAGTATGCTATATATTTATCTGTGACAACAGAACATCATTTGAATTTGTTTTTTTTTGCTCCTTTTTTTTTTTAAGTGGGCAAAAAAAAATTGCAGCTTAACAGAATATTAGAAATACAAATTGTTTTTATTTGCGTATGAAAGCCTTTAGTATGTTTTAAATAGGAGCTAAAAGTACTCGTAAAATACAATATTTTTTTAATGTTTATTTCTGTAAACATTTGAGCATTTGAGCTTCAGACATAAATTTGGTAGGTTGGCTTTTAAAATCATGAGTTATTCAAATAAATCTCACCAACATTGTACCTGCACCTTTTTTTTTCCTTTTTAGGTAATAAAATTTTGTATTGTTCATTTTGTCTAGCTGTATGTTGCCTTTGCTTTGTTCTGAATAGGATACTGTTAGAATTCCATTAGTCATGTATTTTTGTTATGCTTATTGTATTCAAATAATTATTTTAAATTTATATATCTTATTTATTTTATAAAATTGTATAAAAAAAAATTTAATGACTTTACAATAAATATGTGTATATTTAATTGTTGCAATAAATGTGTACATAGAAAATTGATAGATATTAAGTCTTTGAGATTTTAATTTGTTAATTATGTGCTAAAATTCCTAGTTTTCTGCACATTCAAAATTAAAAAACTGTAATTCCTCCATTGAGAGAAATTGTAAATAGTTGAATTGTACACCCTGCATAAAGAAAAAAAGGGTATGGCTAACTACAATTACTAAATTCTATTATCTTATAAAAAAAAATAACAGAACTGTAATTGGTGATTTGTAATAACATAAATAATTCAAATTGTGAGTTAAAATCCGAAATTTACTCACACCGGTAGTAGAAAATATCAGTTTGAATGATGGTTACATAAAGGCAATTAGGAAAACATATTCGGGTTCAGAACTAATTTCCATTATTACTATTATACTGATCCGGAAAATTTCTTATGAATTCTAATTTTTTCCAAACATTGTTTTCTTCTGAGGGGTGGGGGGCTGGTATAGTGAAAACGATTAATTGAGTAAGAGTTCTCGCTCCTTTTTACATTGTCTGCTATTAGGGCCTAATTGCATTTGGCATAAAGAATTTGGTGTGAGGCGGCTCGATATGTAAGGATTTAATTTATAGCATATTTAAATTATATAAGTGACAATCTTTTTATTTTATTTTTGTACGCTAATTTCTTCACTAAAATACAAAAGAAAAAGTATTGGTTTGTCCGATAGGTGGAGGGCGATTGCATGTATCGCCCGTCCCAACTGGTACAACCTTTTTTTTAAAAATTATATTTACTAATGATAAAATTTGAGATGAAGAGTGTAGTGCGACATATTATACAAATGGGTTCAAATATCAATAAGTAGCTTATGTTATATAGATATTCAACTAAATTAATTCACAAACTATTATTTCTCCATAAAAATAGGAGCGCCTGCTCGAAACAAAGAGCTAGATCGAGTGGGGAGGGAAGTAGATGTAATCGCCTTTCCTCCCCACACCAGAGGATAGCGACATAATATAAAAATTATATATAGTAAATGAACTTATTTTGTTCGCAACTATGATTTCTCCACACAAAATATGGACCCTCCCCCTGAAAGGGTTGAAATGGGAAGTTACGTAGATGTATTCGCCCCCCCCCCCTCCCGTTTGGCTATAATAACAGGGGAACGATAATATAAAGATCGGTTAATAAGTTTTAATCATTGAGATATTTATTTGATATAAGCTGTACGCGATTCCCACAAATAAATTGGACCACCCACCCTATTCTAAAGTTTATGGTGGGGGTGGATTGATGACATTGACCCCTCCCAACAAATATCGGCCATATTAAGGGGGAGTGCCGAAAGAATCTAAAAATGGGTTTAATTATAAATAATTAGTATATATTATTAACATAAGTAATTATAAATCCGTATTCAAATTGTATGATTTCTTTACTAAAATTCGTACCTACTCCCCCCTTTTGGATCCACCAGTGCTTAATGCAGTGTTTCTCAAACTTTTTTTCTGCCGGCACAGTTAAAAAAAAAACTAAAACAAAAAAAAACTTTTGCGGCGCACCACGAAGAGCAACAGTTGTTTTATAATAAAAAGAAAAAAATAATTGTTTACCTGTTTTTAAGTATTACATTTAATGTGAAGGGTGTGCCTGAGAGCAAATGCATTCTAGTCTAGGCTCGAAAGTTCTCGACCAAACTCGCATTTCATCGTCTATTGTATGAAGTCTCAATCAATGAGCTTCTTCGCTTCAGTTGTAAGATTTGAAGTTGCATTGTTTCCAAATAATAGCTGACCCATCCATACTAATTATACTTCCAACTGTTGGAAAGTATTGTTGCAATGCTGACTGCAGATGTATCAAAGTGTCCAGAATTTCGGGGGTGATTTCTTTATATGAAGCCCATTCATTGTAAGTAGAGAAGCAGTCGAAGACTCCTTTTGAAATCTTAATTTGACACAAAACCAACTTTTCACCTAATGACTTCAGTTTTGAGGATGCAGTGATGATGGTTTTCGAAGGTCCTTGAAGCTCAATGAATTTAATTTGTCAAATAAATCAATGAGAAATATCACCTTATCCCACAAGATCTCGTCATGAATAGAAAATGCAAAGCCTTTTTTTTTTTCAGCTTTCAAGAATGACATCAGCTCAGACTTTAGTTGGACGACACGCTTAAACACTTTTCCCCTGGAGAGCCAACGAACGTTGGTGTGCTACAGGAGGCATTTGTAGTCTGAGAAGCAGAGAGAAAAGTCGGGATGCAAGCGGTCGAGATTTGACAACTTCAATCCCTTAATCCAGAACAGACATCAAATCTTTCGGCAAAGATTTGAAGGCAAGAACTTCTCTGTGTATCATGCAGTGAACAAATAATACATTTAGATTTTCTTGACGCATAGTAGTGCCGAATCCCTTTCTATTTCTCCTGCATGGAAGGAAAGCCATCGGTGCAAACGCTAACACAGTTTTTCAACTGTAGTTTAAATTGCAAATTTTTTTCGTTCACCACTTTGAAACTTTCTTCGCCTTTGGTCGTAGTTGATAAGTCTTTAAGAACTCCTTGACACATTTTTCATCCTTTATGAAACGAATAAAAGCTAGCAACTGGGCTTTGCCGCTAACATCAGTGGATTCATCAAGTTGAAGAGACCACAGCAGAGACACTTCATTGTCAGTCACGTCGAAGTTTTCGCAGATTTGATCCTGTAAATTTGACGATAAGTCTTCAATTCTGCGCGAGATAGTATCATTTGACAAATTTTTCGGCGGCATCGGGTCCTAGGATAGTTTTTAACAACTATTGCTAAATTGCAATGACAGCTTCAGCATCTGTGTATGCTTTCTTGCGTTTTGCTAATAACTGAGCAACCTTATAACTTGCAATCAGTCCCTTTTCTGGAAGCTTTAGGTCGTTCGTAAGTTTCATAGTTTGTTTATTTTGTTGAGCCCTGATGTTTTCCCTTCGGTTGCGATTTTACAGCTGGATGTTTTGTTTCCAAGTGTCTCTTCAATTAGCTTGAAACAAGCGCCTCATTCGACAGAGTTGCATTGCAGACAAGACAGAATGGCAATGGAGAATGTTCAGGCCCCGAAGATATGAAACTATATTCGAAATACTCTTCTTTGTACATTCGTTTGGTTCCTTGCTTCTCATTTAACGCTTCGCAGTTTCATTCTTGTTAAAGTATTTCTCCTTGGATAATAATGAATAATGCTTATTGATGATTAGTTATTTTTAGCATACATCTAAACAGAGGCGTCACTAGGCAGGTGCGGGGGGTGCGGTCCGCACCGGGTGACACCCGATAGGGGGTGACACCCAAGTGTAAAAAAGGCACTTTAAAAAAATAATTGAAAAATACCAACTTTAAAATGTGACAGAAGCAAAATCACAAAGTTAGAAATTGTTGAATAAAATTATTCTAAATGGGAAAACATGAATAGCAAGATTTTCTTCCCTGATATATAGTGGACATGTCCACAGCGAGAAACTCGAGAGAAGACTGAAGGATATTTATCAGGCTTTCAAACTAGGGACATTTTGGGAGCAGGACTTTAGCTTCCAAAAATTGACAAGGACGTCATTGCTATGATTGACGTTTAGATGGGAAAACAAAGGAACATCTTGTATTATAGATTGCTTACTATCGCATTGTTTCTAGCAAAGAAAAAGTTGGTATATGGTGGCGAACTGAAGAAGACTTTTCATTGAATAATGAAATTTTTTTTTCTCGGGATTGTGGAAATGTTATCCAAATATGAGCCAGTGTGGAAATAATAACTTATACGATCGCAAGTCAGCGATGAAAAAAAAAATTACTGTCCAAGCTTGTACCAAAAAAAAATATATATGTTTTAGCAAACCACTAAAGGGATATACTTATCAGAGATGAGAGACATAAAAGCTGCAAGGTACTCTGGTATCTTGTATTACAGCACACCTAACATAGATCTCTGAAGTTGTAAGATATATTAACAGTAGCAATGGTAATGCTGAAATGACAGAAATGTAGGATATTCCTTTTAATGTGGGCCAAATCTGGTGTATCAGTTCTGATAATTTAAAACGACTGAAAAGAGATGGGCTTAACGTATCGATATGATGAGCTCAGGGACATGGAAATGCAGCTACAATGTCAAGGATTCATGAAGAAGTGCAGAATGAAGAACACAAAAGAAACTTGAATGGATATGTACACCGTTTACTTAAGCTATGTGGTCCAAATTCTTAATCGGAAAATATTTTCTAATTATACTTTCTTGGTTCGCTAGAAAAAGGGTTTTCTTTCTTTGCCACTAATACTAATAGATAGAATAATATAAATTAATGATAGCGTGTCATATGAACAAATACTGCTGGAGTGCTCATGGTGTTGCTGTTAGACCCATGAAAGAACGATTTTATGAAAGTGTGACGGCGAAAATCTTTGCCGTCTCTCTGAAAATACAAACACTAGAGGCGCAGCACAAATATGATTGCCAGCTGTCTGTGAATACACGCATAACTTTCATTGCTTGACTTTCTTATTGGCAGATGTACTCAAAAAAGTAAACTAAACACAAAAGTACCTTCAAATTAAAGTGTTAATTATTTTCAAAGTGGTGGCTAAGCTCGAGCACTTAAACATTAACTCTACGAAATATGTGAAAAGTTAGCTCAAAATGTTATTAAGATAACTTTTCTCAAATCAAACTAGCATGTTACTTAAAAAGAAAAATACGTTTTAACAATATGAAGTATCAGGAAAGTATTCTTAAGATTTACTATTCAAATAGAGAGCAAGAAGTTAATACTGAGTGCATCAATCTCTTTTATATTGGGCCTGACGGCAAGATATGTGAACAGAAATACTAAAACTAGAATACTAGAATGCAGCAAAGTTTTGAAAGACGACAACGAATCTCTACCAGCCTTTGAATTAAACCTTTAACTGTTTCTTGCCAAATGCATGTTTACAAGGCGTCGTGTGAAAAGAAGCTTTGCAAAACTAAATTTAACTAACAACGTTCTCTGATTAAAACATTAACTAACAACTTTCTCTAATTAAAACATTAACTAATAACGTTCTCTCATTAAAAAATCAACTAACAACGTTCTCTTATTAAAACATCAACTAATAACGTTCCCTCATTAAAACATCAACTAACAACTTTCTCTCATTTAAACATCAACTAACAACGTTCTCTCATTCAAACAATTATTAACAACTATTTTTTTGAAATCAAATCAATAAATTCTGTCCATTGAAAACGAAGTCGCAAGATATATTGAGTTTAAAGTTTTTTATAAGTTTTCTAATTTGAAATCCTGAAAAGGAAATTTAAATATTTATTTTCTAAAGTTATTGTACATTTTTATATGTTAAAAAAAATTCTATAAAAATTTTTGTACCTATCGATATTCTTTTCATTAAGTTCCATTTTTCATTAGTTGTCCTCATGAAACTACCACTATATGTGATTATAGTGTTCAAAAGTTTCCATTAAGAGCTGTTTAATGTTTACTTAGGAAAGCAGCATGCTCAGTTGGTTTTTAATTTCTTTCTATTTAAAAAATCGAAGATGTTAATGTATGTAATGATTAACGATAATATGTAAGAAAAAAACATAATCGATACTCATTTAAACTTTGTGGAGCAGCAATTAACGAACTGTAGGCCTATTATTGCGCAAAAAACAACAACTGAACAACGATAGTTTTTTATTTGAAAAATAAGTGGAACGCTGGGGGGGGGGGGTGACACCCTGATTTTACCGCACCGGGTGACACCCACCCTAGTGACGCCTCTGCATCTAAACAATTTACATGCAACACATCGCTTGTTATTATCGTTGCCAATTCAAGAACTGCTGTGCGTCTTCTAAGGCAGCCTACATTTGAATCATTATATATGGATAGTGTAAAATTCCATAACCTGATTAATATAGCTAACACACCTTTTCGTCAATAAGGAGCGATCCACTACTGGTCGTTGGCGATGTCATCAAAACGTAAAATAAAAATTTAGTCTAATAGTAGAGTAGTAGACAGACCTGTGTGACGCTGCTGGTGTGGCGTACTGAAAACTACCGCGGCATATCTGCAAATCTAGTGTGCCGCGGCACACAGTTTGAGAAATACTGACTTAGTGTATATTTATAGGCCTACTATATGTGTTAGTGTTTTCCAAAGTGGGTTACGCGCAATTTAACCCCGCAGTGTTACGGAAGACTTTGGAGAGGATAAACGTTTCACCTCATTAGCTATATGCTAGATTTTTTTCAAATGACCCATTTATTAGGCCTATCTTCTTCTCATATACTAGATGTAACACGAGGGGTAGATCTATTTTATTATTACAAATATTATAAAAGGGTACAGTGCAAAAATAGTCAAAAGTCTGGGTAACTTTGCACTGCTATAGGTCTATGGTTCTGAGCATAAACATAAATAAATATAGACTGGAAAAAGGAAATAACTTCATGTAACTTGAAAACATGTATCTGTGGCGTTTTACGTCTCGAGAGACGATCTTTTCCCCTTGCAACTTCTTGTGTGGCTAAAGAGGCCAATCCTTGATACACAGCTGCTGTTGCAGGTTGGGCATATAAAATCACCAGGCGCAGCTGCATTTTCAGCCTTCTTTCAGCCTCTGTTGTGTATGGCATCTGCATTCCGAGACCCTTCTCTTATGCTCTCTCACCATGTGGATCTATCTATTGTAGGCCTATTCGGAGTTCCGAATTCTGAAAAGTTAAACGATCTTTATAGTCTTAAAGACCAACTGAAAAGGTTTTGGGGTCAATCACAGAAACCGTTTTAACACTGGTTTTCTGTAAAGTAATGCTTTGAAAAACGTGCCTGCAAAATATTTCTTACAACTTTTCAGCCGTTAATGAGATATTAGCATTTTAAAGTGGGTTTTAGGGACATTAAAAAGTCTTAGTCTCGTAGCCATTCGAGATATGAAGTGTTTCCCCCTAACTACAGGGGTCCGTGGCGTCACTGTTTGAAAATAGGTCACGGTACTAAATTTAGAGCTAAGCCAGCCTAGCTAAGGCAAGTGTTCGCCGGATTAGCCTAGATCCAGTCAAGCGTACTCGTATCGAGTTTTTGTCCATCGTACAACGTGCATCAGTCTACTAGACCTGTTGTTACAGTAACAGTCCACATTTGATTGTTTTAAGCATTAACACATCTTTAAATACTCTTTGCTCCGAATATAAAGGATTTTACAACATGGTTTTATACTGCAGCGCATTTGGCTGCAGAAACAGCGGCCTGACGCCTGGCATTCATTTTTTTCATTTCCCTAAGGATGATATGTTGAGAAAACAATGGATAATTAAAATGAGAAGAGAAAATTTTACACCAAGTAAGTTCTCATTTCTTTGCAGTGAGCACTTTGAGGAAACTGACTTAGAGCTAAAAACTCGACCTTCTTTCCTAAGGTCTTTGTTGATGTCTGAAGAAAGAATAAAATCCGTTCGTCCTAGATTGCTCCCAGGTACAGTGCCAAGTAAATTTCAATTCAAGTTATACACTGGAAGTAAATCTAATTTTTCAAAGCAAGATTGCACAAGACCCAGAAAAGGATATGAAAAAAGAGAGCGCAATAGGGTAAGTATTAATAAATCATAAAATATAATATTTGATTTTTCTAGTACATATATATAGTACTAACTAAACCTTATTATAATATAATATTATAGTCTATACATTTTTACGCTTGTCTATACTTCATAACATTATTATGGTAACTTTATTTTTATTCTTTTTAAAATATTTTTGATTTAATCCTAGATTTTAGCAGAGATTGGTCTTGCACCAACCTCAAGTACATCTACTAAGACTAAAGCTGGATCTACCCTAGCACAAAACACTGTTAATGAAAATAAAAAGGTAAAGTTACATCTGAATAAATATGAATATGACTTTATTATAATAGTAATTGGTTTCAATTATATAAATAATTATTATCATTTAAAACAAAACTACAATGCCTCCTTATTTACAATATATATAGGTTATGGCTGGAATAGATACGTATAGCCAGTATAGGCCTACTAGCCTATACTTTTGTACTGCTCATAAATCTTTTATCGGCCAGTCTCAGAGTTTCAGAGTTACTTCCTCTTTTTAACTTCATAAACAATAATATTTAGATCTAATATTATTAATATGGCTTTGCTTGTAGATCTATTAGACTATTACGGCAATGTTTAGTCAGTTTAGAGAACAGTTACTTGCGCAGGGCGGCAGGATGTGACCTATCCATCTCCTATCCATCTCCATCGTCTCTGAAATGAAGGATATCTGCTTCAATGGACAGCTGTTTTGTTTTTTGCCACAGTAATCATGAGTAATGACAGTTCCTCATTCAAGATCTTTTCTGGCCAGTGTATCATAAGAATCCTCCTCAGGCAGGTATTGATGAATACCTGAAAAAATTTTTTTGATGGGGGTGATGGTGGTTATCCAGGTCTCTGCTCCATAGCTCACCTGAAGCCAGTCTTTTCTGCCCCGAACCAGTCCATCTTGACTCACTGATTCCTAGGATGGTGAGGTTGTACCTTTTCATCTCAGCTGCCACTTGCGCTGTCTTCCCAGTCTCATACATGGTACGGACGTTCCATGTACCGATGGTGGTGATGGTCCTGGTAGAGATGATGGTCTTCGGCCTGTCAGCTTCCAGATGACTCTGGCTTTCACTGACATGCGTCATAAACCTTCTAGCTAGAGGTCCATCCTCTCCCAGGTCCGTGACTTCTGTTGATTTGTCGTTTCTGTTGCTAGTGGTTTTTCTACAGGGTAGGGTCGCTACACCCAACCCTCCTCCTTTCTCAGATGGGCTTGGTACCATCTTATGGCGAAGTTTGACTGTAGTTAGCTTCAGATTTTATATCGAAAAGTAAAGTTTTGTCTAAAATCATCTGCTGGGGGGGGGGGGGTAAACTAAAAAATCTCTGGAAATTTGTTTTTAATAAATTCAAAACCCTTTTAGCTATGCTCATAGAATTTGTGACTGTAGTTTGCTTTAGAATAATATCGAAGAGAGGGATTTTCAAACTCGAAACTATGTGTAAGAGGAATTTAAACTCAAAACCATCTGGAGGGGTTTTAAACTTAAAGCCCTCTGGGTGGATTTCATTTGGGTGGCTGCACCCATGTTGCAATATATATGTACCTTTGAAAGGGTGAAGTGATCATTGGCTCTTGCCCAACTCTCCTCCTTTGCCTGAGCTTAGAAACAGCAAGATACTCTTCAAAGGTTGCCTCTTGGAAGAGTTCCTTTCTAGACTTAGAGATGAAGCTGAAAATATTTAGCAACAGAAAAGAAAATGCAAATCATTTAAGGCTCTTTTATACATTTTTGGATATTATATATACTAGACAATAAAAATTACTTGATTATTCTATTATATGCATATTAACTATTAATAGTGTTATATTAGGCAAAAGTAATTCTACAAAAAAAAAGAAATTTACTAGATTGACTAAAAAATAAATATTGATTGCTATTTCAGGGATATTTATTAAATTTGGAAGCACTAAACCAAAAGAATATAATGGCTGATATTGAATGTAATTTCACTCTTGATCTCAAGTTTGAAATGAAACAAGAGAAAGAAGAAATAGATCAACAAAATTTAATCAAATTTCCATGTGAAAAACTAGAACAAGAGTCAGAAATAAAAATTGAGAAGACTGAATGGGATATAGTAGGTCTAAAGACACAATCATCTGAGAACCATGCTGAATTTTCTCAAGTAAGGCTTGGTTAAAAGTATTTCATCATTTACATAATATGTAAATGAGAGATTTTAATTACCTTCTCTTTTGAATTTTTTTTTTTGGCTCAATCTAAACTTTTTATCTTACTCCAAGTGTATTTTATTAAATATATTTTGTTAACTGTATTAAATCAAAAATTTAAACTAAATTTATAATACATAATTTAACTATAAGTTAGTGAACCTGAAGGCTACAAAAGAGATTTTAATAGATAGTCTAATCTTATTAATTTAGCACCTGATCTTGTGAAATAGTATTTAATTAGTCCTTAACTTTGTTGAATTTTTCAAAAAATAAAGTACCCAATATTTTTATTTTACACAGGTGAACAAAAACCAAGTGTTACAAATTACAGAAGTTAATAAACCAATGTACCCAGCCTTAAGACAGCTGCTTTCATTACAAATGTCACACAGCAGTCTTCATCCTGTGCCTTTCATTAGACCAAATTTAAAATCAGTAGTATCTGTGAGTGATGTAAGTAAGCAATATTAAAAAATATTTTTAAAAATTATTAGATACCGGTATGTAAATTTTAAGCAAATGTCTGTATAACACTTATTTATGTGTTATTTGATGATTGGAGACATAAAAAAAAACATATTTTTTTCTAGAACTGGGTTTTCCAATCTGTTTTTGCAGCAGAATGCTTAGGGCATTAACAGAACAAAAGCTTTGTTGGTTTTTTTTTAAGTTGAATATGTATTCCCAAAATATATAAAAATATAAAAGAACTTTTTCTTGTTAGTATTAGTATTTGCTTTTTATTATTAAACTAAATGAAAATATAAACATACAATGCACACACATAAAGACTTATTGACTTTTATGATTTTTTTGATCCTTGACATGCACTTAATTGAAAACGGAAACGGTATTGGCAATTTGAATTCTAATATCTGTTATTGGCAACAAGCCTGTTTCAACTATGCGACTTCATTACAACATTTGATAGTGTAACGCCATAGTAAAATCTTGTTGGGGCTAGTGAAACAGTTGGATCTTCTATGCAACTTTGTGTCACCCTTCTTGTATAGCCAGACATTGGATGCAATGTGCAAACAAGAAGTTAATCAAAGTCTTGACCAATTCATACATAATTTGAGAGTGATGGCCAGGGATTGTAATTTTTGGGCTGATTCAGAGGTAATGGTGCACACACACGAGGAGCTTCAATCATTAATGTACTGCTACTTTCAGGCTTGCAAAGAGTATGGGCTATCCATTTGCACGAAGAAAACAAAGTTATGGAGCCAACTGTTACAACACTGTCCTTCATATTCATTGATGAAAACAAGTTACATGCAGTAAAGGAATGCTTGGATCCACTCTTCAAGATGACTTGTCTCTATCATCATCATTCCTTTGGGTTCCTAATGGAACATAGGGCCTCAACAAAAACACACCACTCTAAATGGTCTCTTGCTATTTTTTTTTTTTATGGTTTCCCAGCTCTTTCCGATCCTCTTGGCTTCCTCTAGTTGACTGCGTTGCCATGTTCTTTTTGGCCTTCTATAAGGGAACACAGGAGGCGCTGTGGCTGAGCGGTAAAGCACTTGGCTTCTGAACCAGTCCCAGGATCGAATCTTTGTGAAGACTTGGATTTTTATTTTGGGTTCCTTGGGTGCCTTTGAGTTCACCCAGCTCTAATGGGTACCTGACATAAGTGGGGTAAAGTAAAGGCGGTTGGTCGTTGTGCAGTACACATGACACGTTAACCGTAGGCCACAGAATCAGATGACCTTTACATCATTTGCCCTATAGACCAAAAGGTGTGAAAAGGGAACTTTATTTTTTTAAAACTAAACAAGATTGAAGACATCATGTAACGAGCAACAAAACTGGCTAAATGATGTTGTTATAAGGAAACACAAAAAATGTATTGGAAATGCTGCATTGACCATCGCTAGACTCAGACCAAGAGCTTGGGAAAACAGGAAGCTTGCTACATTGACCAAAATAGAGGTCTACAAAGCATTCATTTTGAGCATGCTACTGTATGGCACTGAGTCACTTCCTTCCACTTGCACTGCCTCTAAAGGATTTTGAAAATTACATAGCAATCGAAAGTGTGCAACACATATCCTTGTATGAGCTGGTCTTCCCAGCATCTTTGCAATCCTCAGACAACGACGCCTACACTGGCTTGGTCATGTTTGCCAGATTGAAGAAAGTCACCATCTGAATGTCATCCTTTATAAGGAACTCACGACTGGTGCACTCCTTGTCCATAGTCACCTTAAAACCTGGAAAACGATTCAATTTAGTTATTAAATTCAAGGCCTTGAAAAAAAAATGGGAGCCAGTAAGATCATAGGCACAAGCATACATTTAAGTTAAACATTGCTAAGAAAGCTATATAAATTTTTATCTTAAAAAATCACCCTCTTATTTATGATTTTAACATTTAATCATCACAAAGAGTATATAAGACACCGATCACAAAAACAAAAACTCTTTTGTTCCTTTTCCCAAAAAGAATCATTGTACAACATGTAAATTAATGTTGTAAATTTCACATGTAATGTTCAAATGAAAGGGACAATGAACGTACATAATAAAAGTATCCTTCTGTGTATGCTTAAAATGTTATCTTTTTTTTTTTACAGGTTCAAGAAATTAATTTACAAAAGGAAGATATAAAAGAACATATGCTGCTTCACACTGTTGAAAAACTTTTTAAATGTGATCTATGTCAGAAAACATTTGCCAGATTTTCACTTATCAAAATGCATATTCTTGTGCATACAGGTGAAAAAACATTTCAATGTCAGATATGTCTAAAAAAATATACAAGTACTTCACATTTAAAAGTTCACCAATTAATTCATACAGGTGAAAGACCATTTAAATGTCACATATGTCAAAAAGGTTTTATTACCTCTTCAGAGTTAAAAAGACACTTTTATGTGCATACAGGAGAAAAGCCATTTAAATGTCACATATGTCTCAAAACATTTTCTGCATCTTTCTATTTAAAAAGACACCAATTAATTCATACAGGTGAAAAACCAGTTAAATGTCACATATGTCAAAAAGGTTTTATTACTTCTTCAGACTTAAAAATACACTTTAGTGTGCATACTGGTGAAAAACCATTTAAAAGCTACTCTAATTTAAAAAAACATTTAATTCATTCTGGAGAAAAGCCATTCAAATGTCAAATATGTCTTAAAACATTTACAAGATACTCTTATTTAAAAATACACCATTTAATTCATACTGGTGAAAAGCCATTCAAAAGCCAAATATGTCAAAAAGGTTTTGCTTCCACTTCAAGAATAAAAGAACACCACATTGTTCATTTGAGTGAAAAGATATTTAAATGTCAAATATGTTTTAAAGAATATGCAAATTCTTCATATTTAAAAATACACCAATCAGCTCAGTGTCACATATGTCAAAAAGGTTTACTTACCGGTACCTCTGCAAGCGTAAGAAGACACCAAGTTGTTGATACAGGTGAAAAACCATTTAAATGTCATATGTGTCAAAAAGTATTTGGCACCTTTGTAAATTTAAAGTTACACCAGTTTATTCATTCAAGGGAAAAGCAATTTAAATGTTAAATATGTCGTAAAAAATGTAGAAGCTACTCTAATTTAAATAAACACCACTTAACTAATACTGGAGGAAAG
The DNA here is from genome assembly GCA_021533235.1 of Biomphalaria straminea. Taxonomy (NCBI): domain Eukaryota; kingdom Metazoa; phylum Mollusca; class Gastropoda; family Planorbidae; genus Biomphalaria; species Biomphalaria straminea. The sequence goes on from JADKLZ010081101.1 coordinate 18,242,425, forward strand.
CCATTCAAATGTCAGATATGTCAAAAAGCATTTTTAACATCTGCCTTTTTAGAAAAACACCAAGTAGTTCATACAGTTGAAAAACCATTTCAATGTCAAATCTGTCCAAAAGGTTATAGGAGCTCTTCAAGTCTTAAAGCACACCGTGTTGTTCATACAGGTGAAAAACCATTTAAATGTCAAACATGTCAAAAGTATTTTCTACCTCTGCCTATTTAAGAAAACACCTACTAGCCCATACATTTAAAACCTTTGCTCGTTAAGCCTAAAGTCATATGGTAAAATCATTTAGATGTCAAATATGTCATAAAGTATTATCTACCTTCGAAAATTCAAAATTACACAGTTGTTTCATTAGTGCAAAAATCCCTTTAAATGCCAAATATGTCGTAAAGAATTTTCAAGGTCATTTCAGTTAAAAATTGTAAAAGACAAGGAGAAAAGCCATTTAAATGTCCAATATGTCTACATTTAAAAAGACACAAATGATCTTATGTGGGTGAAAATTTATTTATATGTTTAGTACCGGTATGTCTCAAATCTGTGCTCTTGGTAGTTTCCACTTATGCTGCCTGAGATGCATAATGGGCATCTCTTGGAGGGACCATGTCTCCAATCAGGAAGTTTTGAGATTGGTCAATATGAACAGCATGCATGCTCTCTTTACACAAAGAAGAGTATGCTGGCTTGGACATGTCACCCGCATGCCAGATGGTAGAGGAGTCAGACCCTAGGGCCGCCCAAAACTAACCTATAGAGATGTCTGCAACCGAGAAATGAGAACCACAGACATCAATGAACGTATTTGAGAAGAAATAGCCAAAGACTGGAGTGCCTGGAGACAGACATTGCATGCTGGGACGATCCTCGCTGAGAGCAAAAGAAACAAAGCGGCCTTAATCAAGAGCAAAAAAAAAAGAAAGCTGCCCTGTCAGCAAGACCTGAATCAAATGCAAACACATGCACAAATTGTGGCAAAGTCTGCAGCTCTATAATTGGCTTGATTAGCCACATCAGATTTTGCCCCGTCTCAAAACGAAACCAAAACCAGGGACCCATATGGGCACATCCATTGCCTTCCGAGACAAAAAGGAGACATCTATATCATATATAAGTGTCATAAATAAAGAAATGTTGAGCTACACTTAAAAGAAAGTATTGTTCATTTATTTAACAGTAAGAAACCTTGTTTAAGCATTGCTCTGCCAGTATAAAGTTTCAATTGTTAAAAATAGCATATATTGATATAAGATTAAAAAGGAATAGAAGGAGAATGATTTTACTTATTTCTGTAAGCATAGCGCTACAAATAATTCTCATCCTGTAGTAGGATTGAACTATCTGAAAAATTGTCATGAGCTTAATGACTAGCAGGCCATAAAGTCTTATATTCTAATAAATGAATGTCTTTTTCTAGCATTAAACATCCGTTTCCATTACACTTTGACATTTTTATAATTAGAACGTAAAAAAAAAACTCAATAAAGAGCAGAAATTGTTTTATAATATAATGTGAAAATAGTAATTTATTACAATACTTACCGGTATTTAATATTTTGAGTTCATTACGGGCTCGACATGGCCTAAATTGTGATGTGCCAAAACTTATACTACATTTAAATGTTTTTTTTTAGTAATTCTTGTTGTTTTCTTTTTTTTTTATAATAAAGTTTAAACAAATATAAATATATATTGATCATAATTTATCCCTGCATTTTATAGTTATTTTTTTGTCAGAATTTTATAAAGTGCCCAATTTAATTTTTTTTAGCTCCTTTTATTTAAGTGTGCAAAAAATTATATATTGCAACTTAACAGAATATTAGAAATATAAACTGAACATGTTTTTATTTGCATACCGGCATATGCTTTTGCTTTTAGTATGTTTTCAATGGAAGATAAAATACAATATGTTTAAAATGTTTATTTTTATAAACATTTGAGTTTAAGACATAAATTTGGTAGGTTGGCTTTAAAATCATGAGTTCTATCCAAAAAAAATGAAATTTACAAATCTATGTGGACCTCACCAACATTGAACCTGCACATTTTTTTTTTCTTTTTAAGTTAATTTTTTTAAAATTGTTCTTTTTGTCTAGCTGTATTTTGCCTTCAGTGTGTTCTGAATAGGACACTTATACTTTAATTACAAATGGTGTATTGTTATGTTAATTGTACCGATATTTAAGTAATCTTTTTAAATGTATATGTTTTTGTTTTATAAAATTGTATAAGGATTTAAATAACTTTTAAAAAATATGTATACTTTTAGTTGTTGCAATAAAAATGTATATAGAACAGTAATTGTTTATTAAGATTTTAATTTGCAATAAAAGTGTACATCTGAGTATTAAGTCTTTGAGATTTTAATTTGTAACATAGACATAAATAAATATAGACTGGCCAATAAGGGAGTTTTATGAAACAAAAATTTGTGAATTGCTTTTTTTGTGTACTTTATTTTATGTCTATAAATTTTGTTTAATCTCTAAGACTGAAGATCATGCAATTTTTAAATTTCTCATAATTCGGAAATCCGAATTCAATAGATATACATGTTTTCAAGTTACATGAAGTTACTTCCTTTTTCCAGTCTATATTTATTTACGTCTATGATTTGTAATTATCAGCTAAAATCAATAGTTTTCTGCACATTAAAAATTAAAAAGTTGTATTTCCTTCATTGTCAGAAATTGTTAATAGTTGAATTGTACACCCTCTTGTCACCTGCATAAAAAAAAAAAAACAAGAGCATGATCATAGCTCAAGGGTTTTTGGGGTTCACTCCCGCCCTAATTACATTTACTAAATTCTATTCTCTTATACAGACGATACTTTAAAGAAGATGATTACGTCCTACGCGCGTCACTAGGTCAATCTAGTCAGGCATGTTCATCATCATCGTCGAAACTCCATTGGAGTGAGGGCTTTAGAGGTTTAAACCATCTCTTGCAAAAGCCCTGGAAACCCTGCTGTCTTGCATAGTGCATACATGTTTGTTGTAAAAGGTTCTATATGTTTTGGATGTTCTTTCAGAGTTGAAGATAATTACTTCCTAGTTCAAACCTCCCGCATGTCACCATACAGGTCGAGAATTTTTTGGTTTACCAATCCTGTCTAGAGACCTGGAGTTTGATAAGCAAGTATAAGTAGTCCAGCCTAGAGACCTGGAGTTTGATAAGTAAGTATAAGTAGTCCTGCCTAGAGACCTGGAGTTTGATAAGCAAGTATGAGTAGTCCTGTCTAGA
>JADKLZ010081101.1:18245682-18272878 GCA_021533235.1 Biomphalaria straminea
TTGATAAGCAAGTATGAGTAGTCCTGTCTAGAGACCTGGAGTTTGATCAGTAAGTATGAGTAGTCCTGTCTAGAGACCTTAAGTTAGATAAGCAAGTATGAGTAGTCCTTTCTAGAGACCTGGAGTTTGATAAGAAAGTATGAGTAGTCACAAAAAAAAATATGAGACACAGCTCCCTCAAACAACATTTTAGTTCCATACGCAAATATTATTTATTTTATCGAAAAAAAAACCACATTTAAAATCTTTCTGAATCGATTAAAGAGGGTTAGGTGCCGATTCTGTCTCTTGGCCACTTGTACTCTCTTATCACCGTACCCTTTCCCCGTTACGTCAGTCCGTCGAAAGCTCCCAAATGACGTCGTTGCTATGTAGGTTTGCATTTGTTTTCGACGCAAGACAACATTCTCTGGCTGGTACGTAGAGTTTGTTGTTTCAAGTAAAAGAGAAGCGAATTATCTTCTCAAAGTTTTGTATTGCCACGTAACGTAAGCGCTTCATATAGTTGAAAAAAAACTTTTTTATTGGAGCTCATTCACCAATCGTTAACAAACAACATTTAGCCACGTGATTCTATATATCTTTTTTTACAAACTATGCAATGGATAAAAGCTGTCACATGATACTTATTTTTCATTGCTTTATTATGACGTGGCTAAATATGTTTATTTACGATTGGTGAATGAGGTCCATTTGTCACTGGTGTATCTTTAGAATAGAAAAATTGAGTAGCAAGGTCGCAGAGAAAATTGTTAACAAGTTAATTGAAAATTTAAAAACAAATAAAGGCTCAAAACGATTCTTCGGAACAAAATAAACCACAACATTTTTACGTTTCTCTGCATAATACAATAAGAAACGCTTTGTGCCTAAACATTTCTGGCCGAAATACTTGAGGTCATGAATTTGGTAATTAAATTGTTAACAGCATCTTGTCAAAAGCACTCTACCATCGAAGTTTAAAGAATTCTTACACGAAATGGAGAATCCGTCTTCCGACCTCCTTCTTCTCAATATTATAAGGTGCGATGGCTTTCAAAGATAAGGCGTTGAAAGTTTTGCTTTGCGCTTGAATGAAATATGTAGCCTACATTTCTAAATGATAACGACATTAATCACCCTGAATCAGAAAACGAGAAATGGTTGCACAAATTTTTACTTGATGGTGTATTTAACAGCACAATTAAATGAGTTGAATCTAAAATCGCAAGGTAAGGAAAACCCAGCCTATGTTTTGGTGGAAGAATTGGTTTGTTTTGAATAAAAATTATTTTTGCAAAGATATTCAGAGCAGTAAATTACTTCATTTTCAATTTTAATTACTATTGTGATAAAACCTGTGCAACTATCAGTACATCACAGTTTCAAAGAAAAAATAATAATATAAAATAAAATAAGGTGACTTGGTGACAGAATTGACCATTTCAAAATCAAAAACGCATTCATAATAGTTTGGAATCATTGAGGTCGCGGGTTATTCCGCACTATAGTACTGCAAGTTGCTCCTCATTTTTCCTCAGGGTTGACTCCTGAAGCCATTCTTTTGTGTGGGTATAACTCACAGACAGCTGAGGTTGGGATTCAGATTTCCTTCTTCTACGTGGGTAACCAACCATAGCTAGTAAGCCCCAATTGCCCACTTTGACTAACTGGAAAAATAATTTTAGTGTTTATAATGTGCGTATGATGAAGTAATATATCTATTTAAATTCTGGATGTAGTCTACACATTTAGACGAAATAAAACAATAGTTTTATTGTGAAAAATGGACCATATTGAGAATAAAGTTTCCCTTTTGAACGAGGATGGGATAATTTAAAAAATTCCTTCATCTTCTTTGATTCTTTGGCCAAGATAAATGTAGTGTGGTGGGCAAAAGGGCAATCAATAGAGGTCATCAGCAAAAAAAAAAAAGTATTTTTTTAGGGGATGCATATTTATTGAATTAGGGAACGTTATAATATGCAAGAACTAAAAAGTGTGTGGTGGTTGAGGTCATGCTTTTCATTGTAAGTTAGAAGAAGAAAGGTTACTATTCCTGCAATCAGAGAATCCAATTTTGTTAGGACTGCAACAGATGGGCAAAAGAAGGGACTTAGAATTTAAGGGTCTAAATTGGTGGCTAGTTGGCAGTTCGACTGATAGATGTAAGCTCCTCCTTTAAAAAAAATGGAACTTCTAAAATTTGAGGGCCGCAAAAAAAAAATAATAAAAAAATGTGTGTGTGTGTGTGTGGGGGGGTGCTATGCGACCTACCATTTGAAGTAACGTGTACGACTGTAACATATAAGATAAGAATGGGATGAAAAAAAAAGAAATTTAGACTAATTTTTAAAACCATAGAGAATCTCTAGTGTTATATAGGCATATATATATATATGGCTTGTAATTTGAGGTAACGTCTAAATCATATAAGATAAGATATAATTTGAGTTAACGTCTGTATCATATAAGATAAGATATAAGATAACAAAATATAAAATAAGAAATGCCCAGGCCGATTTTGATACCCAGTCTTCCCTGGTAAGAGCTTATTTTGCTTATAAGTAAATCCAACCCCCAAGTACCACATGCGGCTCACTATCCAGTTTCGACTAAAAAGGAGGTTGCTGAGAATCGCTGCTCTAATTGACCTTACAATGATACTATTATCAAGAAATCTTTTATATATATATAGGCCCTATATATAATCTATGGTCCAACCAGTCAAAATACAATTAATGATCCCCTTTACAGGTCACTGAAGTCAGATATAAGTGTACACATTGTAGTGTACTAAGTCATCAGAATTGTTACAATTATCTAAACATTAATTTTAAAAAAATGTTAAAGGGAAAGAGATTTACGAACAATAAAATTAGCAATTCGATTATAAATTTATATCTATAAATTTATAAGAAAAAAAAATTACCAACTAGAGCTCTTTAAAATAAAATCAATAAAAGTGACAATGTTACAGGGAGGCTACTCTGGTTTGTTTGTAACTCGACTACATCAGTCCAAGTCCATCAAATCATAGTCATAGATGTCTAGATCTATCCCATGTTACAGTTACATGAAATATAGATCTAGATTCTAGATCATCTACATCAGAAAAATCTATCGATGAAGCCAATGAAGGTATTACACAGTATAAGCTAAAATAGTAGATAAGATAATTTTTATTGTTCCAATAATAAATCAAATGAAAATTCAGTGTGACTACAATTACTGAATTAGTACTTTCAATCGACATTTATTTTTAAAGGGAGGTGAAATAAATAAATTATCTTTGAAAAAACAATTTTTCGTTAGTACATCGTTAAAATACTTTAAAAGAACTTTCCAATGGTGTATAAATTATGACTGTATGTTTAACAGTTAGAAAGTTATGAATTTTTTTGTGTCGTTTTTCACTAACACTGGTTGTCACAGACGAACGAATACAAGAGGGCTTTCGCGAGAACTGACAAGACACACCCACTGTGACCCACCGCTTAAAAAGTAAAAAATTGGAATTGAGTTTCGTGGAGGAAAAAATCTACTTATTAAATAAGAAATTTAATAGTTGATCTCGCATTCGTAGTAAATTTCTAGCTCACAAATCGGATTTAATTTATATTTATGAACTTTAGTTCTTTAAAATGCAAATATAGATGAAATAAACAAATGATCGGGTCTAGATCTACAAGTAACGTTAGAGAGGCGTGGATAAAATGGGGGCGATGTGATGGCAAAAAAAAACAAAATATTTTTAAAGTGGGATCAAAATCGCCTGAAACAATTTTTTTTTCAAATGCGTTTTAAAAAAAATCGCAAGGTACAAAATCTTCAAAACGTATCTAAATATAGAGCTAATAATATCTGCTACAAGATTATAATTTCACTTCTTGTTGACTCAGGATATCTTCTATGAAAAAAAATAAAAACTGGAAAAGTCCATTGGGGTCAGTGCAATATTTATTTTTTTTAGTTTGGACGATGCTAGCGATAGATCGATCTGAAAATTGGTAGGAATATAGCCAGACACATGTACTATTAGCAGGAAAAATTTCAACACTTGACGACTTACCAATAATGAGTATCAGTAAAAATAAAAATGTATATACTTTCAATGCAAAATATTAATATAAATTTAAATTTTTTCAAAAAATTTTCATAAACAAAAATGTTCTTCATCATCAAAAGTAATCGGATTCACTTCTTTAGGCAATGATATCTTTACATATACTGAGCATAATCGATTTCAAACCAAGACCTATGTTAGAAGTAAGGAAACCCCCCTCTCAAGATTTTACGGTATTTTTGGACACGAGAATTTGTGGGATTTCACATAGCTACTTTCAATAGTACCGATCGCTGATACTCGATAGGCCTTAAAGACCAACTGAATAGGTTTTGGGGTCAGACGCGGAAACCGGTGTAATACTTTTTTTTAGTTTCATAATGCTTAAAAAAACATACGTACGAAATATTAGACATATATTCTTTGTAATTATTTAGATATAAGCATTTTAATGTGCATTTTAGGGCCTATCAAATTTCACAATCTCGAAGCCATTCGAGATCAGATTCTCCCAGACAACCAAGGTCGATTACGTAGTCTTAGGGAAATTAGGTCAAATTATTATCAGTTTATGGCTTACAGCATGTTTCCCAATTCCCTTTTACAGGAAGGCCAGTTTCGAAACAAAGGCGACTAAAACACACCAATTTATAAAAAGTGGATGTTAGAGTTGGGGAAATGAGGTCAAATCACGCAATTTATGGCTTTACATGTTAGATCTACCGTTTGTCGGCTTTTCTTGATCTAGTCAAGGCTCAAGCGAACAGCGTTGCAGTATGCGCGCCTCAGTTCACGTTTCGTTTTAGTCAAGTTACGCAATTTATGGCTTAGAGTCTAGATCTACATGTTACTATTGTTACTGCTTCAGGCTTATTCAAAATCTATATCTACTGCTTTTGATCAAGAACTAGATCTTCTTTTCTCAGATCTTTAATGATGTAGATCTATAAACTAGACCTATATATATATATAAATTTAGATCTAAATTTGATTACCCAAACAAAGTCTAGATTTACTAATGGTAGTAGGGCCCCTATTAGCAAATAATAAGAAATTAGACCTATCTATTATAGAATCTAGACTGATCCGATCGAGGTGCTGGGCCTGGATCTAGATAAAGTTTAAAATTATTTACCTAAAGTCGTCCCTAAATAGGCCCTATATGGGTGAAAAAAAAAATATTAACTACAATGTTGAACTCAACCAATGTAGTTATTGTAGTGCACGATTATATTTAGTTTTATTCCAGAGTCACAACCCCGTACAACACTAGTCACTAGCTAATTGAGTACCAAATACTTTAACCTTAACCTAGACTTAAAATCAGTATCAGACCTAGATCTACCTGCTACCAATTCTATAATGTTATTACTATATTTTACTATACGAAATATGGATTTATGGATTTCGTTACACTCTTTCTGAAATATATTGGTATATTCGGGCCTATATAGTTAAATAGATCTATAAATCTGTAAAAGTAAAGAGTCCTTTTCAGACCTTGCGATCTATGGGGCAGATGATGTTAAGGTCATCTGTTTCTTTGGCCCACGGTTATCGAGCAGGGTGTCATGTGGCCAGCACAACGACCAACCGCCTTTACTTTCCCCAACTAAAGTCAGGTACCCATTAGAGTTGGGTGGACTCAGGGGCGCCCTAAAAATCCCGAAATTCAACATCCCAGTCTTCACCGGGATTCGAACCCAGGACCTCAGGTTCGGAAGCCGAGCGCTTAACCGTTCGACCACTGCGGCCCCTAATCTATAGGACTATGTAAAAATGAAGAATTTTTGCTATTATGTAGTCTATATTTTGATTGGAAAAGAATCATTAGAATCAAGTTAATCTGTAACTGTAACAAGGTTTTAAATTGTGTTTAGACTATCACTATAAATAAAAGAGATTATCCTACTATCACTATAAATAAAAGAGATTATCCTACTGGAAAAGGAGTTGTTTTTTTTTCTATGGGAAGTAAATAATAAATTGTAGTTTCAATATAATATTAAGTAATGCATAGGCTACTGTTAATGTAGTTATGGAACTCATGTTATTAAATTTTAGTAACCCAATTATTGCCAGTTAATAGCCATTAGTCAATGAATATATTTATATTTAAAAAAAACATTTTAATAAAAAATGCAGAGATATTCATAATTTAAAGTGTTTAATAATTAAGGCTGGCCTCGAAAGATTAATGAGGAATGCAGTATTTTCTGTGGCTACGCAGCCCAAGCTGCAAACTACATATTTTGCCACGTCCAGTGAAGCAATTTCTCATAAATAGCATCGTTTGAAGAATGAGATCCAACTCTTTTTTTTTTTAAATTTAACCCCTTTACAGATCAATTTAAGTCATCATTGCAATGGTCATTCAAATCTACAATAACAGAAATGATCAAAATTTGAATAAGTTTCGAAATCCAGAAATTTGTGTGGTTCGCGCTCCGAACTGTCTTCTCTGTCGTCTCAGGTTCAAGCATTGACTGCTACCATTAACTAACATCCTGCTAGAGTTTTGTGCTATGATATAGTAATATTCAATCCTGATTCAAAGCAAGTGAAAAGGACTAAAATAACAAACAAATAATGTTGTGTGTATAATGAAGAACTCTATTAAAAAGTGATTTTGTATTTACATTTTTTAGTATTTATTATTTAAAAAAAATTGTATAATGTTTCTGTGATTTGTTTCACAATAGAAACAGGGAATATTAACTCTTCTTGTTCTTCCCAAATGATGAAAGATCCATCTAGTAAACTTGTATGCCACATGTCATATATATGTTTTCTGTAAAATAGATTTTTAAAATTTATTTATTAACATTTATACTTAATTATGTATACATATATATGGAACTAGTGGTTATATATATTATATATGTTTTACTGATTATCTGATCCAACATTAACATCTATGGCTGCCTTGTAGTGCGGTTTGCGTGCTGGACTGTCATTTGGATTTATCGATGGTCCCGGGTTCTAACCCTGCCCGCTCCCATCCCCCATCGCCCTGCAGGAGGTTTGGACTAGAAAGTAACTATCTTCTGAAGGAACATGAAACATGTAAAACATTTTACAAAACTTTTTTTTTACAAACATCTAACTCTTATTGTTTGTAATAATAATAAATTACTATACTCTACACTAGGTCTAGGCATTCTAATATACCGGTATTTAAGACTTAAAGTTAAAGACATGTCACATGTGAATAGTATAGATCTGTATTTAATATTACCAATATAAATGATGACTTATTATTTTTTAGATCTAAAGACACTAAAGTCAAGCCTAATAAGTATAGTAAGGGCTAGTAAAGGGCTATATTAGACAGATCTATTATAAATATATTCCATGTCTATATATATAGATTTAGCTTGTAATCTAAAGTCTAAAGTTAGTCTTTTCTAAACGCTTTAGGTTTAGTCCTTGACTAATAGATATTTAGATATTATAATAATTAGTGTTACTAATATAATTATTTATTATATGTCTATTATTATAATTATACCAAAACTAAGTAAATGGCTGGATCTAATCTATCTCTAATTCTATTCTAGCTAAGCCTTCTAAAACTTTTACTTAAATTTAAATAACTTACTAGATCTAGTCACTCTATATTCTATAACTAGATATTAATTAATTAAATGAATAGTAAATTTTAAAATAGTATTCTAGACTGACTAGACTAGTTTAATCTATCTATAGTATAATATAATAATTATATTAATTAAATAATCTAAATCTGCCCTATAATAAAATATATTTTGAAAAAGTTATCTTCAGGGCATTTTGGTGCATCCCATCATAAGTATAATTTAAAATTGTTTGACAGCTAGATTGAGATAAGTAGATCTAGACTCTATATCATCTGAATCGCTATCAATAACGTATGTTATTTGTCTATTTTTATTTATTTACATTTTCTCAGTCCAGTACAACACGTCACTTCCGGTTTCGGCCACTAAAGCTGATTTTTAAATCTCGTTATTTTTTACACTTTCAAATTACTTTTTCTAATATAAATACGCTTTTCTAATATCTCAAATTTTTAGGAACTAACTTTGATGATATGAACTATCTAAATCAATCGCTATCTCAATTTCGAAGAAAACCTCTTCAGTTGGTCTTTAAAATTTAAATGTCTTAATCAGGCGATACCTGCTGCCAATTCTTTTTTTTTTTTTTTTTTCATTGAATTGATGCAATTTTTTTGGAATTGTTGGATTGTGACAACCTCAGTCAGTGTCCTCAGCTTCAGCATAAGTTGGCATAACTAACTACTCAAGTCTACTGTCTGTACAATGAGTTGAGTGTGTCAGTAGTTCAGTAGGCCGTACTGCCCGTACACACTTTAACCCTTACAGTCCGCCACTGGAGTTACTACATTGCCCCCTTCTGGAGTGTCAGAGTCACAAAATGCAAAGCAAGGAGAGTGGCCTGCCTGAAAGAGTGACTACCAACAGAAAGCAGAAAGGATATATATATCTACTTTAAAGCTGAAAATATTTAAAAGACATTTCATAGATCTTGATTCTATTTTATTACATTTAAAATTGGAATTAATTATAAGTTACAAGGTTATCTACTAGATTTAGTATACATCTTGCATATTTAGATCTAGTAATTTAGTATGCAAATATTAAAATGCCTGAGTACTATAATAATAATAAGGCTTGTCTTCAAATCCGAAGATTATTGAGGAATACAGTGTTTCATGTGTCTGTGCAGCCCCAGCTGTGACCTACATATTTTGCCACATCCAGGGCAAGTAAAACCTGAGTACGATATTTCATCTAAAAATACACTTTTCCCCTAAAACTAAATAAAAATATTTATGAAAAAAAAACAACACAAAACAACTCATTTCTCATCTTACATCTAGACTATACAGATCATTGTGTCATGCCCAGACTTTGATTGTTAGATCTACCACTACTTATTTTACATCTCTGTGACATGGTAAGATTTAAAATATACTCTGATCAAAATAAAGCAGAGTTCCTTTTAATGTGTCATCTAATTCATTGGACATTTAGACAAACAGTCTGTTATATTTTATTTTGATAGAAAGTCATTGACCTTTGAACGCTGATACTGTTCAACGATGATGATAGTGATGAAGGGTCGATATATGACCCAATTGGTGCTGCCAACATGCTTAACTTATTGGGAAAAGACAGTGAAGATGATATAAGTTTTAATGGTTTCACTAACTATAGCAAGGACAGTGACATTAGTGAGATGGAGATTGATTGTGGATGCATCGCATACATTGTAGTTTCTACGATTTGACATCACCATTATCTTCAAATTAATTTAGTTGCTTACTTTCTAGTCACAGTTGATTGCTGGTATATTAAAGATTCTCTGCAGCATTGGTTCTATTTGTTTTCTTTAGGTTTATAATGAGAAGTTCATAAAGCTTTCCAATGTACATTTCATACAGCTAACTATAGGAGGTATAAAGACAAACCAGTATTGTTTTTATTTTCCTTTTCTGCGATGCGTACAAGTATTATAAATTGTGTTACCTCACACAGCTGCTGATTATATGCATGATTAAATACTATATATAAGTTTGAGAACATGATGCAATTTTTTTTGAAAATACATTCTTTTTGTTTAATTCATTGAATTAAACAAAAGTTCATTAACTAATAATTTTTCTTTTCTTATATCTACAAGGATATGTGTACACATTATAAGACCAATACACTGTGATGGCTGATATGGAACACAACTTCACTCTTGATCTCAACTATGAAATGAAACAAGAGGAAGAAGAAATCGATGAAACAGATTTAACAAAATTTCCTTGTGAAATACAAGAAGAAGTTACAAAAATAAACATTGAGAAAACTGAATTGGAGGAAGTAGCTTTAAGGAAACAGTCATCGGAAAATCATGTTCGATATTCCCAAGTAAGCCTTGGGCAAAAGTATTTTCTTGTTTACATAATATGAAACAATTAGATGGTTTATTTTAATTACTTTCTGTTCTGAATTATTTTTAGGTCTCAATCCAATCTTTGTACCCTTTTATAGACTGAATTCACCACTTGATTACTAGAAAAAACATTTCTAAATCCTTATACTACTTAATATTTTATTTTAGTTACTACAGTAGGAAAGTTTTAGGTGTTTTCTTAGATGGACCTATCCATTATAGGAGTTTTCTTAGATGGACCTATCCCATTTAAAGAACATTGGGTCTTCTTGTTTAATAGGACAAAAAAATTAGCCCTTAATTTGGCTGAATTATTTAAAAAAATGGATAGATTATATTCAAAGTATATTTTTCTTGTTCAGGAAAACTTGATGCAAGACATTACAGAAGGTAATAAACCAATGTACTCAAGTCTACTGGCTTCATCAGAAATATCAAACAGCAGTCTGCATCCTGTACCTGTCATTGGACCAAGTTTAAAATCAGAAGTATCTGTGAGTGATGTAAGTAAAAATTATTCACATAAAATATCAACGAGATGTGAATTTTATGACTGTATAACATTCTCTTTAAAAAATTAGATGAACATTGTAGGACCCCCCACTCTCCATTTAATATAGATTTTTTTGTAGACAAGGATTTCCCAAACTTTTGTTTTTCTTTACCTCTATTCAACTCATACCTTCATGGAAACTAAAACCTTGTTTTGGAAATTGGCTCTAATGATATTCCTAGAAATTGGACAGTTGATGTAAAATAAAGTTCCCCTTTCAGACCTTGCAATCTATAGGGCAGATGATGTTAAGGTCATCTGTTTCTTTGGCCAACAGTGCACTATTTTTACAAGGCACAGTTTGCAAAAGAGCTTACAGCTCAGCAGCAAAAAGCTGGCTAGAAGAAGAAGAAAAGAAGTGGGGACTACTAAGTACCAAATGAAAATTATGTATGAATGGGTGTTATAATGCAGGGCATTTTATTTAGGATTTAAAATAGGGATTTTTTTAAAAAATAATTTTTACACATTTCATTAAACATAGCAGTGCATAAGTTAGCATAAAGTAATAAACATAAGATTGTAATATTTTTACTACCACATTGAGGATCCCAGGAAGATTGAAACAATTTACAGTATCGACCTGATTTTATGTTATGAAAATTCATTTGAAGAAAAAAAAATTTAAAGTAGAACAACAAAAAAAAAAGAAGCCAGTTTTGATGCTTTCCAGCACTAAGGTGACTGAGATTTAGAAAACAGCTTGCTGTCAGATTGTAGTGAGCACTTGTCATTACTCATTTGTTGTGTTGTAGATCAGAGCATCTAGTATAACCAAACAATTGTAAGTGTATTAAATTCTTAATGTACAACTTGAAATAAAATTTGAACAAATATACACATATAATTTTAGTAACTCAATCCAAAAAAAAATACTACAAGTCTTTTTGTCATTTGTCTCTTGCTTGTTCTTAATCTTCAACTTTCACACTTCTATAATCTCTATTATGACAAACTTTGTCCCGGTTACATTTGAATCTATTCAGTCCACACATCCTAACTATCCCTATGGCTATATCAGAAACATGCATGTAAACTCCATTGTGATGCTGAAGTACCTTTTTTTTTCAAATTAGGCTTAAGTTGATGTCAGATGTAAATAGTGAAGGAAAAAAAACAACACTAATTAATATCAGATAGTCATACATGCATGCACACATACATAAAGACATTGGAGAGTTGTGTAAAGTAAAGTAAATTTCCCCCTTCAGACCTTAAGAATCTACATGGAGGGACCCAAAGACCCCGAAATTAAAAATCCCAGTCTTCACCAGGATTTGAACCTGCTCAGCCACTGGGCCTCCAGAGAGCTTGTGTATGTCTCCCAAATCAAAATGTCATATATGAGTAGCTTCTATGTCTCTATTCAAAAACATTGAAGAAAAATGATGTAGTACATATTTTCTCTGAGTTCATGCTTTCAAATCACTTGTAGAAATTGAATAATAACATAATATCTTTGAATAGATAAAGCATGTGAAAATACTGATGATTAATAACTGTCCCTTGTAGAATAGCAATGTATAGTACACATATATTGCAAGTGTGTAGACCTACATAGTACAGTCTATCTAATCTATATAAACCTAATATGGAACTTTCAGACAATTTATTTATTTTTTTGTATTTAAAACCAGAAAATGTAAAGAACTTTTGATTGAATATAGTTAAAAACAAATACATTGTTTAATAATTACAGTCTATTCTTGGTTGTAGAAGAATAAACAGAAAAAAATATAATGAAATTATAACTGAATACTGAAGTCTATGGCTTGTCTTTTAAAAAGACTCACAAAAGTTTGCAACCATTGCTCTTAGTATCTTCTTAAAACGCATTAGGCAAGAAAGAGTATTGACCTTTGTTTCTTGAAAGTTATCTATTTCTGGTTATTTGTTAATATTTGTCAATATTTAAGTTATAATTACGTCTGCTGATCATATTTAGTTTCTTTTATTAGATGCTTGTGTTCCAACATTTTTCCTCTTTCTGCTTCTCTTCTTGTCTCTTTTATATTCTGCCAACTTTTTCTCTGCCCATTATGTTCAGTCTCTTAAGACATACAAACATCCTAGGCTTGGCAAGAGAATCTTGAAGTGTCAACATTGTGTCTTCTATGAGGATTTAGTAGTATTTGAACCATATACATATCACACATAAATAATGATGTAAACTTATATAATACAGAGGTTACTTCAAAAAAGATGATTTCATCCTATGTGTCATGCATTCAGTCATGCATATTAACCAATGACTTAAATTCTGCCAAGTCACTGGTTTTCCTGGCTAGCTCAGGCAACCCATTCTATGGTCTAATGGTACTAGGGAAGAAAGAGCATTTGTACACATTTGTCCTAGCAAAGGGGACGAGGAACATGCCTTTATCTTTGTGTCTTTCTGACTTCGATGTAATTGTAATATATTATATATATTTCAATGACACCTAACATCTTAATAAGATAATCATAGTATTCAGTGGTGTGAATACTAAACAGTAGTTACCACTGGTTTAGGAAATGTATAAAGCTAAAAGAACTAGCCTTGAAAATGATATATACTGATCATGTAACAAAAACAAATGCTTTGTAGTAGCCAATTGTCATACTCAATCATCATTTTTAAAATTGAACATTTTCACAATTTAAGAATTACTTTTTTCTTTCTTTTACAGGTTCAAGAAATTAAGCAAATAAAGAAAAGAAAAAAACATATGCAGTCCAAAAATAATCAAAAACAATTTTGTAGATCTTCCTATTTGAAAGATAAAATGGAGGTTGAAAAGCCATTTAGGTGTCTAATTTGTCAAAAAACATTCACTTTGTATTCCAATTTAAATAAACATATGCTATTTCATGTTGTTCAAAAAACATTTAAATGTGACTTGTGCCAAAAACATTTTTCCAGTTTTTCATATATCCAAAAACATATTTTTGCTCATACTGGTATAAAACCATTTAAATGTCAAATATGTTCTAAAGCATTTTCTGGCCCTTCAATATTAAAAGTACACCAACTATCTCATTCAGACGAAAGACCCTATAAATGCCCAATGTGTCAGAAAGGTTTTAAAAGCTTGTCTAAGTTAAAAACACATCAATTTATTCATACTGAGGAAAAGCTATTTAAATGTCAATTGTGTGAACGAGAATTTTCTAGCCCTAGGTATTTAAAAAAACACCTATCAATTCATACTAGTGGAAAACCGTTTAAATGTGAAATATGTCTCAAAGAATTTTCAGGGATTTCATTCTTGAAAGTACATCAACTATCTCATTCTGAGGAAAGACCATTTAAATGTCAAATATGTCAGAAAGGTTTTAAATGCTCGTCCAAGTTAAAATTACACCAATTAGTTCATTCAGAGGAAAAGCCATTTAAATGTCATATATGTGAAAGAAAATTTTCTAGCCATATATATTTAAAAAAGCACCTTTCAGTTCATACTGGTGAGAAAACATTTAAATGTCAAGTATGTCTTAAAAATTTTAGTTACTTGTCAAGGTTAAAATCCCACCAATTTATTCACACAGGTGAAAAGCATTTCAGTTGCCAAATATGTCACCAAGAATTTGCTAAATCTTCATGTTTACAAATTCACAAATTAGTTCATACAGGTAAACAACCCTTTAAATGTCAAATATGTCAAAAAGAATTTTATTCACATTCAAAGCTAAAAATGCACCTTTCAATTCATACAGGGGAAAAACCATTTAAATGTCAAATATGTCTGAAAGATTTTACGCTATTGTCAAATTTAAAAAGACACCAGTTAATTCATACAGGAGAAAAGCCATTCAGTTGTAAAACATGTCACCAAAAATTTTCTTCCTATCCATGTTTAAGAATGCACAAATTTGTTCATACAGGTGAAAAGCCATTTCAATGTCAGATATGTCACAAAGAATTTCCTTCACCGTCCAATTTAAAATTACACCATATAGTTCATACTGGTGAAAAACCGTTTAAATGTCAAATATGTCTGAAAGATTTTTCATTATCGTCAAATTTAAAGAAACACCTGTTACGCCATACAGAAAAAAAGTCATTTAAATGTAAAGTATGTCTCAAAGAATTTAATACCTCATCAAATTTAAATATGCATCAGATATGTCACACAGGTGAAAAACCATTCAGATGTCAAATATGTCAAAAAGAATTTTCTAGCTCTTCTGGGTTTAAAAGACACCAATTAATTCATACAGGTGACAAAAAATTTATATGTGAAATATGTCAAAAAGAATTCTCTAGTTCTTCTAGTTTAAAAAGACACCAACTAATTCATACAGGAGACAAACCATTTATATGTGTAATATGTCATAAAGGTTTTAGGAACTCTTTTAATCTAAAACAACACTTGTTATCTCATTCTGAAAAAAAGTCATTTAAATGTCAAATATGTCAAAAAGATTTTGCTTTTGCTGACAATTTAAAATATCACATGCTGACACATACTAGTGAAAATCCATTGAAATGTCAAATTTTACCTGAAATATTTTCAGAGTTTAGGATCTCAAAAGAACATCAATTTAATCATACAGGTGAAAAGTCTTTTAAGTGTCGAATATGTTCAGAAAGTTTTGCTTCCTCATCAGGGTTAAAAACACATCAGTTAGTTCATGCTGAAGACAAGCCATCCATAAGTCAAACACGTGCCAAAGAATGTACTAATTCTTCTAATTTAGAAAGACACCAATTAGTTCATGCTAGTGAAAGACCATTTAAATGTCGAATATGCCAAAAAGGTTTTTGTTTTGCTTCAAATTTAAAGAATCACATGATGGTGCATGCTAGTGAAAAGCCATTCAAATGTCAGATTTGTCTCAAAATTTTTTCTAATTCTTTATATTTAAAAATGCACCAGGTTGTTCATACTCCTGAAAATCCAATTTAAAGTCATATCTGTCATAAACCTGAGTTTATACAAGTGAAAGTCCATTCAAATGTTCAATATGAGCCAGCCTTTTAAAGCGAGGATTGGACTTAACAGTCTGAGTCATCTTCGAAATCATAGGATATCAGAAATGTGCTCATCTTTAATCATGAAGGAGACATGGTTAGGGTTAAATCAACTGCACAGACCTAAGGGAATTCTTAGACAACTTAGAATCTATTGATGGTTTGGACATAATAGAACTTCGATATGAAGCTCAACAGGCAAGACTGATCTATTCAAATGGCTTGGAAAAACAAAAACTACTAATGCTTAATCAAAACCCACCAGAAAAAGAAAAACTATTGAAGTAAAAATAAACACTCTTCAAATAATGAACAGAAGGCACTATTTTTGCTTTAGTTAAGGAATTAGATAATGCACTGGAAGAGGAATGTCTGTCTTTTTTTTTTGGTTGTTTTAGTTGTTTTGTATCTAATGAAGGCTTGTGTTCTTTGTTGTACTTAAAAAATTAAAAATTTTGTAATTTATTTTTTTATTTTGTACATAAAACAATGTAAACAAATATATATATATATATACTGATTATAGCCTGTAGATTTTTTTTGTATTTATGTTTTGTAAATGTAGAGTGTCTGCTTTTAAAGTTGTTATACCGGTATTTATAAATCTCAGTAAATGATTTTAAAAAATTTTTTAAGCATGAAGTGTGTCAACCCTCAGAATTACTTAACAAAAAAACTATTTGATCAACTATCTTTTAATAAATATCTGTTGCCAATTCTTATTTTTAAAAATTTCATCATAATCACATGTCACTACTAAAATTAAACTCAACAAACAAACCCGCAATTTACATGCTAAGATTTCCTATTCCCACTATAAATGTCCAACTTGTGTTACCTTAAAAGTTTTAAAAGAATTTAGATGCTAAAAAAATTGGATGTGATGAAATGTAAATTAAAATGCAACATTTAATTTTGAAGAAAATACATAATGTGCTGTAAAATAAAATAATAAATGAACCTGTAATGAAATATTCAAAAAATGTAAATACAATTTGCTTTATGCAGTGAATGTAAACTATAAGAAATAAAAGTTTGGAAAAGTTGAGCTTGATTTCAAAGAAGTGATTGGTCATTTCCTTACTAGAGACAAAGAAGCCTTGTCTTAACATTTTTCTGATTAAAAAAAAAACTTAATAAAATAATTTTCATTCAGTGTAACGTCTGAACATAAAAACACAATGGCACATTACTATAAGACTAGCAGGCCAATAAGTCAAAAAATCTATGTGACTATATGAATTAAATTACTTTCATAAATTTGCATTGCTCTTTCGTGACTTCTTTTGTTAATGTAAAAAAAAAAACGTTACAATGGAAGAGAAGAGTGTCAAAATGAAAATTGTAATAATTTCAAGTTTAATATTTTTGGTCCATTTGATTTATTCTTCATTTAGTGTGTTAGATTTTCTTGGCTTTATGGTATTAGCCTGCGTTTTGAGATACCTGGTACGTTGAATGTAGTTATTTTTTTGTCTGATTTTTCACATATTTTTTAGCTTCTTGTATGAAGTGAAAAATAAGAAAGCTAAATTTTTACGGTCCAGGAAACCAACTCCTAGATACCCCCTGCTCCCCCCCCACTGGTCCACAAATGAGATTGGACCAAAGCGCTCTGAGCATGCTATAAGCATGAAAGTAGCGCTATATAAAAGCTATAATAATATAATAATAATAATTAAATGAAATTAAATAAAAAGCTACCAGACCAACATTGTACCTGGACTTTCTTCCCCCTTTGTTTAAATGTGTTTTACATCGTTTATTTTGTTGACTTGTATGTTGGCTTTACTATGTTTTGATATGAACACTTCTAGAATTGCAATTTTTTTCTTTCCTACTTATTTTATTTAAATAATCCTTTTTGTGTGTAATCTATTTTTAAAACTCACCATTGAAATGGAAATGACTTTACAAAAGCATGCTGGGTAATTTTGCTTTTTGGTTTTACAATAAAAATGAATTAATTTTTGTCATTCCTTTTGTTTTGTTCTGCAATTATGAATTGTTATTTTAAAGATCCGCCTTAGGCAACGAAGGTGGAAGATATTAAATATATTAATATATATATAAAATATATATTCGTAGGCTATATAGATTGGCCTTTTGATTAGGCCTTTATGGCAAAATATTTTTATTTTGCAGCTGGGGCTGCGTAGTGACGGTGAATACTGCATTCTTCATTAATCTTCGGACTTAAAGACAAGCCTTATAATTATCATGATGTATAGAATCTATTTTTTTTGTTCTTTTTAAACAGCGGGGAAGTTAACCATTTTTGTTCAATGCCAGTAGTAGATTAATTGTAGATCCTTGAAACTTGTTTCATGTATGTTACTTGTTACGTTAGTAGCATCATGCCAATTAAGTGGCGCTCTAAAAAAAAAAAAAAAAAAAAAAACACAAACTAACAATTCAACAACAACAAAAAACAAACAAGAATAGGCTACAAAGAAAGTTTGTGTGGAAACACAAGCTCAAAATCGGCCCCCGATATCGGCCACTCAGGCATGCAAAAAGGCAGGTTTCAATAATTTCAGAAAGAAAATTAGAAGAAAATTCATTCAAAGGTAATTGACAGAGAAGAATGTTGAAGGTTGACCGATCTTATGTGGTGCCCCAACGGCCCAGCAGACCAAAGGATAGGTGAAAGTGAAGGTGAACCTGACCTAAATAAAGTGAAGGTGAACCTGACCTAAATGATGTCATATAATGATTATCTAATTGTTTTGTAAAGGGTCAGTCTCTTATTCAAAGCGTCAAATGAAAAAAAAAAATTTCCTTAAAAAAATATTTTTCTTTAGTTTAGTGTTCTATGGATGATAGTGAAAGACTTGCAGTTCACGCGATTATATGAAAGATTACTTATTAAGTGTTGTTTTAAATTTTCCACTTATATGGATAGCCTATTAAATAGATTTTTTTCTCTTAAATAAAAAGTGAACATTTATTTTGCACTTATTTAACCCTAATCCAGACTCTTGCCTAACTTTGCAATATATTTGTTTAAAAAATTTTTTTTTGACAAAATTTAAAACCGTTTGCATAAATGTTAAAAATAGGGTATGTTTCTGTCTTACTTACTAAATAGCCTTCCCAGTTTGTTACTATTAATAGTGATTACTTGTAAAAATGGTGTATTTTTTATGAACAAAATTCTTACATAGTTGATTTAAGTACCGGTAATTAAAATTTTCGCTTTCAGAAAAGAAAAAAGTAGCTGTTACATCAGAACCTTACCTGATTTAAAAGAGACGGACGAACGGATGGACAGACAGACCACACAAAACTAATAGTTAAAAAAAAAAAAAAAAAGTAAATACAACAAGGGAGGCTAATCTGGATTTTAAAAAATGCCAACTCTTGCTCATTAAAAAGAAATAAAAAATAAAATTGAAGTGCAAGGGAGGCTAATCTTAATTGTTCGTACCAGTATGTTTAAAACTTATTGATCGAGGACTCAGATTCTACTGTAGACATTCTAGTCTAGATCTAGATTCTAGATCTAGAATTAGTAGAATACTTAAATACTAGATTCTAGGTTTAACATGATGATGATATAGGAGAGATCTAGAGTAGATCTACTCATGTAGACAAAGTAATTAACTCAGTAGTCTACTCTACTGTCTCTACTGTACTGTAACGTAGTCGTAAGTGTAACTGTTACTGTATTAGACAGTAGTATTTACTAGTACTAGTGTAGTACTGTAAATTACCTAGATAATACTAGAATCTAGATTCTAATAAATAATTAAATATAATTTACAGTTTTAATATTTTTAAACTTTTGTTATTAATAATTTAATTATAATATTTATTTTTATAAATCTAGTTTTAGTTATTTTTAACTTATAAAAAAGTTATATATAGTCATTTCCATTCCATGTAGCGAGCACCCGTTATTTTCTGAAATTAGCGAACAGCCCACAATATTTGTTAAAATTAGCCTTTATTTTAATAACTAAGACGAAACAGGTCTATTGTTTTTATTTATACTCCATTTCTTTATAGTTCAGACACAGCTATTTTCGTTTACTCTGAAAAATAAGGGTTTTACACGGGTTCAAAGGGCACTGGTATATACTATAACTATACTATTAGTAACTTATATTATAATAGTAATAATAGGAGCTTACTTAGTTACTACTGTTAACAGATCATGCAGATGATATAGATGATACTGATAGATCTACTCATCTAGTAATAGTTACTAATTAATAGTAATTACACAGCATATTAATAATAATGTCTGAAAATGTCTACGAAGATAATAGATCAAAATAAACAAGCTAATGAACTTCATTTCTTTTAGATCTAATTGGAGAATTGGAACGGCCCATTACTTTTTTCAGGGCAATGATAAATAAGGAAAAAACAACACAGGCGGTAAGCTAAGTAAATTATTATTCACCAATGAGTCGAGTGCCCACTGTAGGTAATACACAACCTCACGACCAAACACAAGATGTCGATCTACTCCCTGACTCGCACCCCACACAATTGAGAGGTGCTGTTGGCTGTAGAACAAGAGGAGCCAAAAGAATCAAATGGACGAGAGAAATGAATATAGTCATAATCAGATCGTTCTTCCGTGTAAACAATTGTGATGATAAACCTCTGCCAGGTTATAGGCAAAAGCTGTTCCAGGAAGTCAATAAATTATATCCAGAACTAAGCCTTACTGAGCAAAACGTTGTAGACAGAAGGTCTGTAATAATAAAAAACAACTGACCTCACAGATACCTTCAAGGCTCTGGGCATTCCGAGGAACACTCTCGTTGCCTGTCAGAGGGCGGTACTGCTGCAGACCTGCCACATCACCATAAAATTCCTCAGTGGAAACTGATAAAGGGAATACGATGAATTTTGTCTCCCTTTAATGAAACTCGACCCTGGCTCCGCCAGAGAAAGAATACTTGTTCTTTTCAAACATAATAATAATAATCTTTATTGTCCATAAGGACAATAATCTCACTCCTGTTTGGACTTGTGTCTGTCAGTTATCTGATATGCACTATTCTGGCATTTCTGCAAGTCATAAAAACAGCTTTTGACCGGGCTTAGTGTGATGGCATTCAGCAAGAGATCAGGGATTTCAACATAGATAAAAACATTATTGATATTATATGCTCTCTATATATACCAAAATGTGAAAATCTCAGTACTTAACAACCAGTATGGCTGCCTGGTTGTGCGGTTTGCGCGCTGGACTGTCGTTTGGATTTAGCGATTGTCCCGGGTTCAAACCCTGCTCACTCCCATCCCCTGTCGTCCCGTGGGAGGTTTGGACTATCTTCAACTCTGAGGAACATCCGAAACATGTTAAACAAACATTTTTACAAATCAGAGAAAGTTTTAGGACATCCTCAGGAGCGCATCAAGGATGCATTCTCTCTCTTGCTCTTTTTAACATTTCTGGAGCATGTTATGATGGAAACTCTAGATGGATTTATTCCTAGCTTGACCATAAATGGGTGGCCTATTCCCAATTTCAGGTTTGCTGATGATATAGATTTGCCTTTGGGTGTTATTGTTTATATCTACTCTATTCTTGTCTTTACATGTTTCAACTTGACAATTAACATTATGCCGAATAGTATTTGAGCCCTCCTTTACAATAACCATGTAATCAATCCTATTATAGGCCTAAACATTATAAGCAATATTAAATATCTAAGGTTAAGAACACCATGCTCCATGGTAGGCCCTATATAAATTATTCTGCAAAAAAAAAAATTGTAATCAAATAAAAATCAAATTAACTTGTTTAATTTTTTTTTTCATTTGTTAAAGGATATTTTTGAATTAAGACCCAATAAACCAATAGACTGTGATGGCTGATTTGGAACATGACTTCACTCTTGATCTGAGCTATAAAATAAAACAAGAGAAAGTGGAAAAAGATGAAACAGACTCCGTTAATAATACTTGTGAAAAACTAAAACAAGTGTCACAGATAAAAATTGAGAACACTGATTGGGATGAAGAATCTTTGATGACACAACAGTCATCTGAAAACCATGGTCAATTTTCTCAAGTAAGCCTTGTTAGTATAACTTAAAACACATTAAATGACAGATTTTATTTTGATGACATTCTTCTCTGAAAATGTTTTTTTATGTACTTTTTATTATTTTTTTCCGAATTGAATTCATTTCATGATCATATGTCACATTCTCAATCTATATATAGACTACTTAATTAAAAAAAAAAATAGAATAGCAAAGCTACAGAAGTATTATTTTTCTTTCAGGACAACGTAAAGAAAGAGTCAGAAAGTACAGAAAGAAATAAACCAATGTACGTAGACTTAAGACTGCTGGCTTCATCAGAAATGTTAGATAGCAGTCTTCATCCTGTGCCTGTCATAAGACCAAGTTTAAAATCAGAAGTATCTGTGAGTTATGTAAGTAAAGTAAATCTTGTTGTCTATAGGGAAGATGATGTAAAGGTCATCTGTTTTTCTGGCCTATAGTTAACAAGGGTGTCATGTGGCCATTACAATGACCAACCACCTTTACTTTTTCCCAACTAATGTCAGTACCCATTGGAGCTGGGTGGACTCAGAGGCGCCCATAGATCCCGAAATTAAAAATCCCAGCCTTCAAGAGGATTCCAAGTTCTCTATTAACACTGCACAAATCAAAGAATTTAACAACTCATATACATACCACCCTATCAACTTTTTACCGCTTTAACAAACCCTACTGGCCCCTCTGTTTCATTCAAGGCTCATACTGGATTCAACTGTTTGAACCGACTTCATACTGGACTGGGTCTTGACTCTGAATAGGAACTGTATCATCTCTTGACTGTTATACCTTTACTCTTAACATAGGGTACCTGAAGGCCTTTTCAAAACTAACAGAACATCGCTTGTCTTTTCTAGGTGATCACATGACCATATCCGAAATGACTGGCCTGACTACTATACACAACACAGATCTTTCTTGATACATTTCTGTGCCATCACTTAATATTCGTCATGATTGACCACTCTTCTAGCATTGGTCTGTATAATTTGTGTCAGCTGATTAAACACACACACACCTTGTTATTTAAAAGAGTAGACATAACAAAAGCTTCTGGACCAGATAAAATTATTGGCAAGCTGGTCAAGCTATGTTCGGAGCAAATCTCTTATATCTTCTATCACATCTTTAACCACTCGTTACAAACATGCCTAATTCCACACATCTGGAAAACATCAGAGATTATACCAGTGTCAAAGAAACCAAAAATAGATTGCTTAAATGGTTTCCGCTCAGTAGCACTAACACCTATAGTTATGAAATGTTTTGAAAAATATATGCTTAAACAACTTGTAGCAAAAGTCAGTAACAGCATAGAACCACACTAATTTGCATATAAAGCAGCTAGAGGAACTGAGGATGCAATTCTATTGCTTTTGGACCAGCTTTGTAAGCATCTCGATACACCCAAAACATATGCACGAGTCCTGTTTGTAGATTTCTCCTCAGCTTTCAATACCATACAGCCACATAATAAGCAAACTGAGTAACTTAAATGTAAGCGCTTATGTACAAGCATGGGTTCTAAACTTTTTAACCCAACGCCCCTAGTATGTTCAAGTCAACAACACCAAATGGTCATCTCGAGTACTATGTACAGGTGCTCCACAAGGTTGTGTACTTTCTCCTGAACTGTACTCTCTTTACACTAATGGCATAAGAAGCATCTATGACTCAGTTAAATTCATTAAATTCATTGATGATACTGCCATAGTTGGTCTTGTTTAAAGAGACGAAACTCAGTATCGAAGCTCAATAGAAGAGTTTACAAACTGGTACACTGACAACTTTCTAGAACTGAATATCACATAAACTAAAGAACTTATAATAGATTTCAGAAAGAAGAAACAAACTATATATGAACTGCAAATAAACACTACATCTATAGAACAAGTAAAGGCATATAAATATCTAGGCGTTATCATTAATAACAAGTTTTCATTGGAAGACCACCTTGGGACTATGACAAAGAAAACAAAACAGCCCAGTGACTCTTTTTTCTATAGAAACTCAACAGCTTTAAACTAAACAAAGTATCCTAGATACTTTTCACGGCGCGACTATACAAAATCTGCTAACATACGGAATAACTTGTTGGCAAGGCAACGCCTTATCTAAAATGTTACGACGTCTAGAAAACATCATAAAAAGGGCATAAAAAATTACACTCACAACATTACCACATCTGAAAGCACTTTTTGAACAAAAGTGCCTAAGAAAAATTGAAAAATCTTGAAAGACAATGACCACCCGCTCCATCAGAACTGTGCCAGGTTGTCGCAAAGTGGGTGACTGCCGTCAATCAAAACAAGAACGGGGTGGTACAAAAACTTGTTCGTACTTCACTCTGTCAGACTCTGTCACTGCTACTGATGCCTGTGTGTAGTCACTGAATGAACTCTTTATGTTGTATTTATGTGTATGTTTCTGTTGTGTTGTCTTTATATGAGAAAAGAGTCCTTGTAATCACAACAAATTCCGTAAGTATCAATGAAGCAGTCTTAGTCTTACTCTTAACCCTATCCCCATAGCTACAAAAGTTATAACTATATGTATAGGGTGGGCTGTGTCAACATTTGCTATACTCAGACTAAGAGTTTGGGAAACCTAAAGCTAACTACAATGACACGAATTGGAGGTCATCAAGGGATGTATTTTGAGCAAGCTACTGTATGTCATTTAGCCTTGAACTACCTAATTAAAGAGAGAAAAACCAAATTCATTTCACTTGCATTGCATCAGAAGGATCAAATGTAGCAAAATGTACTTTATTATAAATGTTTCTATAATTTGTTTTCTTTTTATGAAAGTGTATTTTTATTTATTGATTTATTTTTATTTTACAGTTTCAAGAAATTGAACAATCAAAGGTGAATACATCAAAAAAAGACATGCCAACTAAAAATATTCAAAATAAGTTTTTAAGATCTTCACATTTAAAAGATATAATAGAGGCTCATACTGGTGAAAAGCCATTCAGATGTCAAATTGGTCAAAAAGAAGTTCCTTTTTATTCCAGTATAAAAGAACATATGCTGTTTCATAGTGTTCGAAAACCATTTAAATGTGACATATGTCAAGAACAGTTTTCAAGATTTTCACATATCAAAAGTCATATTTTGGTTCATATTGGTAACAAGTCATTTAAATGTCAATTATGTCCCAAATGGTTTTCTACATCTTCATATTTAAGAGCACACCAATTAGTTCATACAGAAGAAAATCCATTTAAATGTCAAATATGTCAAAACAATTTTACAAGCTTGTCAAATTTAAGGATCCACCAATTAGTTCACACAGGAGAAAAGCCTTTTGGATGTCAAATATGTCTCAAAAATTTTTCTAGGTCTTCAAGTTTAAAAAGACACCAATTTGTTCATACAGGTGAAAAACCATTTAAATGTCAAATATGTCCAAGTGGTTTCATTACTTCTTCAAAGCTTAAAAAACACCAGTTAGTTCATACTGGTGAAAAAACATTTAAATGTCAAATATGTCCAAGTAGTTTCATTACTTCTTCACTGCTTAAAACACACAAATTATCCCATACAGGTGAAAAAACATTTAAATGTCAAATATGTCCAAGTAGTTTCATTACTTCTTCAAAACTTAAAAAACACCAGTTACTTCATACTGGAGAAAAACCATTTAAATGTCAAGTATGTCTCAAAGAATATACTACTTCTTCATATTTAAAAATACATAAATTAACTCATACTAATGAAAACAAATTTAAATGTCAACTATGTCTCAAAGTATATACTACTTCTGCATATTTAAAAATACACCAATCAGCTCATACTAATAAAAAAACATTTAAATGTCAAGTATGTCTCAAAGAATATGCTTCATCTGCAATTTTAAAAATACACCAATTAGCTCATAATAATAAAAAACATTTAAATGTCAAAAATGTCAGAAAGATTTTATTAGCTCTTTTCATTTAAAAAGACACCAGTACATTCATAGAGAAGAAAATCCATTTAAATGTCAAATATGTAAAAAACAATTTTCAGGCTTGTCAAATTTGAGCATCCACCAATTAGTTCATACAGGAGAAAAGCCTTTCGGATGTCAAATATGTTTCAAAAATTTTTCTAGGTCTTCAAATTTAAAAAGACACCAATTTGTTCATACAGGTGAAAAACCATTCAAATGTCAAATATGTCCAAGTGGTTTCATTACTTCTTCAAAACTTAAAAAACACCAGTTAGTTCATACTGGAGAAAAACCATTTAAATGTCAAATATGTCCAAGTAGTTTCATTACTTCTTCAAGGCTTAAAAAACACCTGTTAGTTCATACCCTTAAAAAACCATTCAAATGACAAGTATGTCTCAAAGAATATACTACTTCTGCATATTTAAAAATACATCAATTAGCTCATACTAATGAAAAGCCATTTAAACGTCAAATATGTCAAAAGGCTTTTGTTTTGCTCATTTAAGTGTCATATGCGGATAAATGCTGATAAAAAGCCATTCAAATGTCAAATGTGTCATAAAAGTTTTGCTACCTCCAAATATTTAAAAATGCACCAGTTAGTTCATTGTAGTGACAATCCATTTCAGTGTTCAATGTTAAAGAATGTTATTGTTTTTCAACTTAAAAAAACCCAGCAGTTATTTCATACAGGAGAAAGGCCATTTAAATGTCAAATATGCCTAAAAGGATTTATTTTTTCTTCAGTTTGAAAGTGCACCAATTAGTTCACACTGGTAACAAAGCCTTTTAAATGTCAAAACTGCATTAAAGAATATGCACGCTCTGTAAATTTAAAAATACATCAACTAGTTCATCAAGGTGAACATTTTAATGTCAAACAAGTCTTTAAGAATATACATGCTTTTGACATTTAAAATACACTCATTCGTTCATAGAGTTGACAAGCAATGAAATGTAAAAAAAAAAGGATTTTTTTTTTGTTTTTGTTTTCCTATTTGTACTTTAAAAGACACATGCTAAATTCTATAGGTCAAAAGCCATGCTAAATTTTATAGGTCAAAAGCCATTCAAATATTTTATGTTTTACCCTATTTTCTAATTCACAAATGTTTACTTGTATAAGTACATACTGGAGGGAAACACATTTTTTGTCTGTTATGTTAAGAACTTATTTTAGACCTGAACATTGAATCTGGCCCCCACCATCCTCATATTAAAGAAAACTGTACAGAAAACTGCCTGATCTTGAAAACACTGTGCAGTTCATCTCAGATGTAGAATTACTGCTGTAAACCATACAAAATGCATATCTATTGAAACATGAACAAGCTTTATAACTTTATGAAGAACTAATTGATAAGCATTTTAATTATTAAGCAGTTAGGGTTAGGGAAATTATAAATGGGATTAGGATTTATACATTTATTTATTTTGTCAATAGAACTAACGAAAAGTTGGCCCCATTTTCTTGTGTTAATTTTATTTAAAACTAATGCTCCTTATTTTTTACCCAAAGAACAAGTTTAAAATTGCACTTTCCAAGTGTAGCTTGATTGCACTATTGAAAATATCCAAATTATACATGAGTCTTGACTTTAAATGCTTTTGTTTCAGTTCAGAATGTACCTGTAAGAATTTGTATGAAAAATGTATGCACTTATACACATTTTGTAATTAATTATTGTTTCAATTCTGCTTATTTTTTGGAAACATATATA
>JADKLZ010081101.1:18278503-18299182 GCA_021533235.1 Biomphalaria straminea
CATACTGTGTAAGTATCATTCATACTGTGTAAGTATCATTCATACTACGTAAGTATCATTCATACTGTGTAAGTATCATTCATGCTGTGTAAGTATCATTTATTTGTTTCCGCGATTAGGCTTCACACTTATATTTATAAGCAGTCACTTTATGGTCAACGCCTTGACTAGATTCACTAGATCTAGGCCAATATCTTTCAGTCAATAACTCTCAACCAATCGTGTTCTTTCTGATAAGGTAACACACATATCTCTCTTGTATGTATCGTTTTCTGAGAAAATCTTATAGTGTAATAGTGTGTCAGTAGATCACATTGTGAACAAAACAATGAACATCTGGAGTCTCATTTCCTAGTAAACATACGTTAATGCACTGCAGTCATACAGGTTTTTTTAAAGATTATATGAAGTGGACATTTAATTATATTCATAGTGTAGGCCTTATTGGTAAGTATATTTTTTTAGGTCGCTATTTTTTCTAAGTGTCCATTAGTGTAAGTTATATCACTTTATCTACTGCCCTGATATTTAGTTTAAACACTTTATTGATTTCTTCTCTATTCTACGGAAATAGGCATAAAGTTAAAAAAATAATTAATCCAGCCAAATCTTTGTTTTGATGCATAAGACAACTAATGGGGATCCGGAGCTTCTAAGTGGTTAGGTGTTTTTTTTTATTGGTAATGGTAAATATAAACACTCCTCTAACTATAGAATGCTTCCAATGGCATGCATCACAAAAAAGCTATGACAAGTCACAAGTCCAACTCCTAGCCATCACGTGTGGCTCAGATATTGGGTCCAAAGGAAATTTTATCAGGGGCGAGTAACTAGAGCCCTAACCAGTAAGCTTCGATTAGGAGCTTACTCCTTAGCTCTGGCGCAAAGACGGCCTTATCACAGCGCGGGGCCCTGAGGGAGTATCATATGCGGGGCCCTTATATGTATGCCTTTAACACTGTGCTCCTTATTTTTACTACTAAACATAGTACCCTACGTAGTTACTGTACTATTGGCCTTTCACTAATTACATACTGTGTTGTAATTGTTCTGCATGAAAGATTTTGCCTTTTAAGGTTAATAAAAGTAACTAATGATTCAGAAACATTTTGTATGAAAAATCAATAAACTAGAAATAATAATTTCTGCTAAGTACGCTAAAGTCAGAAAGTAACTATTAATTACAGAGGAGAACCAGAACACTTACAATAACCAATATTTGCTAATATTGTCACAGATGGATTCAGTCACGAAACTTTCCTGGCTTGTGGCTTTCCTCTAATAATAATATTATGTATCTTCTCTCCGATGCTCGGCCCGAATGCTGAAGCCAAATTGATATTCTTTAAGAACAAGGTGTGCGACAGTTATTCCTTGCCGTTTACAGATCTATAGTTCGTCCATCGTGGTTCGATGATGACCACTTTGTCATCCAGTGGGCTGAGGGCTTTGCACTGGGGTTTTGTGCCTCCTCATGTGGCTGGTGAGACCTATGCGAGCCCGGAATGTTCGGCCGCACTCTGGGCAGGTAATTCCAGCTGGAGCTAGTGTCGTTTGCCTTGCTTTCCTTCTCTGGCGTTTTTCTTTCGCAAGCGTTGTTCTTTTTTCCTCAGCAACCTGAGCGCCGGATCTCACAGCGCGGCGCCATGATACTCTGTCATGTGCCTCTGTCTCCCAGGTGCCTGGGTCAATGTTGAACTCCTTTAGAGATGCTTTGAGGGTGTCTTTGTAGCGCTTTTTTTGACCACCTTGCGAGCGCTTGCCTTCTCTTAATTGGCCATACATGAGACGTTTTGGGATGCGGTGGTCCTCCATCCTGCACACGTGTCCTGCCCATCGCAGCTGGGACTGCATCAGGATTGTGTGGATGCTTTTCAAACCAGCTCTTTGAAGGACTTCAGTATCTGGCATTCTGTCCTGCCATTTGACATTTAGTATTTTTCTTAGACATGTCATGTGAAAGTGACTTAGTTTCTTGGCATGTCTTCTGTATACTGTCCATGTTTCTGAGGCATAGAGCAATGTAGGTAGGATGACGGCTCGGTAGACCCCTAGCTTAGTGTTTGTGGTGATACCACGTCTGTTCCAAACATTGTGTGATAGTCTGCCATATGATGCACTGATCTAATCTGTTTACAGATCTAACTTTCACTGAAAGGCTATGCCTCAAGTTAAAAAAAAAGGTCCATCATTTCTTTTTTGTTTTTGTTTGGGGGGGGGGGGAATAATTACGTCATCGCCAAGTATTCTGGATGCTGATTGGCCGAAATAACTGTATAGCACATTAACTGGTTCAATCGAGACCAATCGTTATAGAAGACCTCAACACTGACCAGCGACCTGCAGCCTGTATAGACCAATAGCTCGATGTTCCGTTACAGGTCGTGATATTTTTATTGTTCTATATATAGTATGCAATCGTCTGCAACTAATCTGACTTTTGTTCCTGAACTAATGCAATTAGGTAAATTATTTATGTAAATTAAAAATAGTAGTGGACCAAAGATTGTTCCTTGAGGTACGCCTGAGCTTACTGTTATTGGTTTTGATTTAGAGCCATTTATTATTACAGTTTGTTCTCTCATTATCAGAAAATCCTTAATCCACTGATGCAACGGACCATCAAAGCCAAAATATTTTAATTTTAAGCAAGCTATGGTATTGAACTTTGTTAAAAGCATTGGGAAATCTAATAAGATAGCATCTATTTGCTCACTATTATCGAAACCAGTGGTTTTCATAGATTTTTCTCCTAGACTCCTTGCCTTGTTTTCCAGTTTTCGGTAGACTTACTAGACCCCATTAATTTTTCGGAAAATTAATCAACTTCAAATTTGTTTTTCTCACAGATTTCTAAGCCATAAATATAGGTAAGTGTAAAACAGTTTGTAAAACCTCTTCAATGGTTGGAGAAAAATTAATAGTTTGCCTAAACTGTGCAGTTTTCTGAAGTTTGATATAGGTTAAAAATACTATTTATAGTAACAAGTAGCGGTGACGTCATACCAAAAGTCACTATTGACATTTTACTTTTTTAAAACTCATTTTATGCGTCTATAAAGTTGTTTAGAAACTTTCATGGCTGTGAAACTATTTTAAAATATAATTTTTAAGGTGAAACCTCCCCTTAATCAAACATTTTGTCTACTGTGGCTGTATTCTGAACTTACAATGTTCAAGAGACGAAGAAAAAAACTATTTTACAAATCGTACAGCGTGTCATATGCAACTAGTTTGAAATAAAGTCCTAGATTTGTCTAATGTTGCTAAATACAAACTGTATCAGAACATCATTCTATATTTAAAAAAAAAACTTTTATTAAAACAGGTGCATATTATAGCTACAGACCAAGTGATCGAAAATGGCAGAAAATACTTCAATAATTGGCAATGAAATCATACGAAAGTATAAGGTACAATCTCTCTCTCTTTCTCTCTCTCTCTATTTCTCTCTCTTTCTGTCGCTCTGTCTCTCTCTCTGTCTCTCTCTCTCTCGTTCTCTCTCTCTCTCTCTCTCTCTGTGTCTCTCTCTTTCTCTTTCTCTCTCTCTCTCTGTCTCTCTCTCTTTCTCTCTCTCTTTCTTTCCCACTCTCTCTCACCCTAACCCTAACCCAAATTTCTAAATTTGAAGCTTAATTTTTGTATTTTTATTTCTTTAGATGTCACTTGACAAAGACTCTGACATTGACCTACTTCTGATTGGAAAAACTGGTAACGGAAAAAGCTCAGCAGGAAACAGTATTTTACGACGTCAAGTTTTTGAAACTAGCGCATCTATGAATTCCATTACTACTGGTGTAAATTTTGATTTTTCTGAAATTGATAACCGCGTGATCAAAGTTGTGGATGTCAGAGGTGTTCAAGAGACCCGCGAGACTAAGGCGAAGTCTATTGCTTTGTTTATTCGTGAAATGGAGCACGCCGTAGTTGCAAACCCAAGGGGGTACCACGCATTTCTGATCGTGTTGAGATTCGGCGCGCGTTTTACTGAAGAAGAAGTGGATACAATAAAATTTTTAAAGGCAGTGTTCGGAGAGACATTTGTTAGAGACTTTTGCATCATCGTTATGACGTTTGGAGACTTGTTTGAAATAGAATGTGAGAGTCTGTCGTTTAAGGAGTGGTGTGAACGAGAAACTGGATATTTCAAGGAGCTTTTGAGTGAATGCAATGAGAGAATTATTTTGTTGTATAATAAGACCAAAGATGCAAGTGTTAAGATAAATCAAGTACTTGAACTATTAAAATTAGTGGACCAACTGAATGGTAAAAGATATAATGATGAAAACTTCAAGCTGGCGAGAGACTCCCAAATAAAACTTCAATTTAATTCTGAGGTTGAAGACCTACGCGAGAGGGCTTTAATGAAAATCAGTCTAATATTTGAAAAACTTGAGAGATGTCAAGGCTCCTTCAACGAAGAAATTGAAACTCTTGAAATGATTTTAATTGAAGCTGAATCTTTAGAAATATATCTGACAGAAGCTGACAAAGGAACCAAACTGCTCCAGGAATTGATACGCGATGTTCAAAACTTAAAATCAAATATTTCTTCAGAGATCAAGGTTAATGTGGATGTCAGAGAATGGAAAGAAAATCTTGCTGGAAAGTTGAAAAAGTTGGACGAAAAATGTGCTTTCAAAAAAGAGAAATTGAAAAAAATTGAAATAGATAACGAAAAGGTCACTAAAAATGTCGAAATGAGAATGCGAGAAAACAAAAGGTTGGAACAAAAACTCGAAGAGTTGGATAAACAGCTTAAAAAAGAAAAGTCGGATTATGAAAATAATTTCCTAGAGAAAACTAAAAAAATACGTGAGAACATAAAAAAAGAAAGACTCAAGTTAGAAGAAAATTATAGGGAAAGGAAATCCTCTTTTATTTCTTCCCTCACCAGAATTCTGCAAAGTTTCACATTAACATTTCTTTCATTGTTAAAAAAAATATTTTATTGAAAAGAGATACAAGCAACTAATTTTTTATTTCGTGTTTGGTGGATTGTGAATGTCGCGAGCGAAGTACAATGAATCCCACTACTTATTAATTATTATCCTTTTCATTAAAAGTAGATATCTCTTCTGAACTTTTTTTTTTAGTGTTTACTTCAGTTGTATTCATGAAATTAATACTTAAATACAATGGAACATGTTTTGTTTTACTCTGATGGTATAACAATAACACTCAGCTTTTGAATGTTTAACTGTTTCTATGTAATTAAACATCTCGTTATGTTATTTGCTTGGCATATTTTGTTTCTAGTATGTGTGTAACACTGAGTCACTAGCTCGAACTGTTTTATCTTCTTATCTTATATAATACATTATACACTTTGTCCAAGATTGAATTGATAACCGACATGTCTGGTTGCAGGGAATACGGTGCTAACTGCATTTTGACTTGCCCAAAATCTAACATCACACTCTACTGAGCATGAGCTAGTCTTAGCTTTAGCAGGACATTAAATTACTAATAATCGGTAATTTTATACACATCATATATATCCCTGCGCTATTTTGTCTTGCGCTATTTTGTCGGGAAATTTCGCGCTTTTTTATCGGCGCCATTTTGTCCGCGCTATTTTGTTGGCGCTATTTTGTCCGCGCTATTTTGACGGGTCACCCGCTGAAATACAACTTACGAATGACTAAATTAAAGAGACAGGTAGGATTTCACGGTTAAAGAACATTATAGATTGCCTGTTAAATACAAAAGGTGGGTTATGAACAATACAGAGAGGGTCTCGGATTTCCATATTTTCGTAAAATAATTAGAAAATAATATCAGTACTTTTCGTCGAGGAAATTTATTGCTCGATAGTAGTGTTGGAAAGCATCCTTCCTGTATACTCGAGGAACATATGGTGTCGTTTGGTTGACTACGAAATATTTGTTACCTGCTCTTCACATATTTGCTATGAATTTTAGTGTACATTAAAAATGCAATACTTATTTCATTTCCTTTAATACCATTTTGGATATTTATCATATATGTATGGGCTTTTTAAGATGATTTAACCATGCTCAATAACATAATTACAAATGTATGTATATTCTCATTTTGCGATTGTACATGAGCTAAGTTCCACTTACATTCTTATGTTCAACAATTTACAGCATTGACCGCCTCTACTCGTATAATTAAATTGATTATCTCCCCTATTGCATGTACATTTCAATAGAGAAATTATTTTGTGTTAGCACCCTTGATATGTAACTGTCCGGTATACTGTATTGTTTGTTAATCAATAGTCGTTTCGTGTATCCTTCTCTTTTTTCTATCACAGAGAGCTTTCATGCTAATTAAAAAAGCATCGTGTATTACTGAAGTACAGCTACCATCTCTTGAAGAGCTTTTCCAAGAAAGATGCATTTCCAAATCACTCACTATTCTTAAAGACAACCTGCAGCCATTAAACCATTGCTATATAAGATCTGAACGAAGTGGTCGTCTCCTTTCCATAAAGACTAAAACTGAAAGATTTAAAAACTCCTTTGTCCCACTTTTGGTCAGAGTGTTACGAGGTCAGCTGTCATCGAGAAGTACATAGAAGTCAAATTCATAAAGCGCTGGTTTTGGATGTGTATGTGTGTCCGTATGTGAATGTTGTTCGAATTTTTCATTAACATTGTTTTTGTACAGTAGTTAAGCTGAGGTTGTCAATTGTAATCAAACTGAATTTCCATTAGATTGGATCAATAAAATTATCTTATCTTAACTTATCCCAGACTATTTTAAAATTCTTTAGTTGTAATTGTAGTTCTAGCAGATATTGGACATAGATCGAATGCTAGATCTGAAGATTCCCTTCAAAGCATGGCATTGATGAGGTATCGAAGTGATTAGTGCTAGTTCGTCTACTGTTTGTTGTTGTTTTTTCTGCGTAATATTTGCCCAAGTATGTATTAATTTACAAACTATTGCTAGCCTTTTTTCATACCTGCTTGTCACCTATTTGTCATCTACTTGCTGTGTGCCAAGATTGTTGCTATGCACATCTTCCTGAATAGACTTAACGCTCACCAGCTTAGAGCCAACAATGTTACCAGCGCTTTCGTGAGCCCAGCTTGCTACACTGGAGAAATGAACAAGATAGAAACACTAATGACATCCTATTGCTCGCAGTTTATAAAAACTTAATCTAAATCTGATCCAACCTTTTTATATAAATAAATGAATATATATATTTTTCAACACGTTCTATTGAAAGTACAGAGATCTTCATTTTATAATTTTACAATTAATAAATATTGTGTGTAAATTCGACATCTCTCTCTCTCTATGGACTATATATCATCTCATGGAAATGAGATGAATGCCTGGGCATATGTTGTGGTCGGAACAATGTCGCCCACACATCAGTTCCCCCCTCTCCACGCAGCTGATGTATCCAAAGGAACGGCAGTGCCGATACAGTTTGGGGTCAGCAGCGTCGCAGGTTCTGCCAGAGTGTAGCACCGGGTGCTGCAAACTGCCTTAGGGTCGCCAGCTCCTGATTTTTCCTTAGGGTTGACTCCCGAAGCCTTTCCCTTGATTGGGTATAGCTGCAAGGCAGCAGAGGTTTGAATTCAGAGTTTTCCTTCTCCTAGGTGAGTAGCCTGCTATAGCTAACGGGCCCCTCCTGCCCGAATTCGACATACTGTTTCATTTACTAATTGTTTGCCTCTAGTGTGCCTGTATCCATATAGACTATGGTTAAAGTGCAAGTGTAAACATTTAAACATATAATAGACACTACATCTCTAACAATGAGGCATATTTATGTTCGTTATTTCTGCCAGACGTAAAGTTTTGACTTCAATTTCTAAAATTAAAGTTACGAAAGTCGATTTTGCACTTTTGTATTACTATGTCTGACACGATCAATGCCGCGAAAAGAGACTCAAGAAGCCATAAATTTAATTCTATTCTAAACTTTTTTAGCTTTTTATAAAGCGCAACTTTCATGCTCTTAGCACGCTCAGAGCACTTTGGTCCAATCAGCTCTGCTCGAGGCGGGTGTCGAACCTCGAGCACCCTTGACAGTCAAGTTCAAGTCTATTTAGCCTATCGGCCACTCATCCCAAATATCGTAATTGTAAAGATTGTAATAAAAGCTACATTAATACTTGTAATAAAACAGTATTAATACATTTATAGCCAATAAACCCTTTTTCATATTTACATGGCATATAGCATCTCTGTTAATTACTCTGTCTGGCAAAAAATTTGTACAGGCTAATGCTCCCATACAAAATTTCGGCTTAAGCAGAATTTCGCACAGATATTTCACACAAGAATCAATTTAAAAAAAAAAAGTTAATTAACTAAAAAAAAAGAAAGTCCCCTTTCATACCTTGTGTTCTACTGTTCTATAATTCTGAGGATGTAAAGTTAATTAACTATTAGTAAATAATTATTTTGCGTGGTATCTCGTACAAGGGAAAGAATTATAGTTTACTAAATTGGTGGTATAATCTGGATTACTACCCTTTATAATGTGACTGAACCTTTAGCAACAGCTGCTCTGCACTTTCTCCGTTTAGAAGTACTGAGCTATTCGAATAGTGGCTTTGATAACATTGAGCATGTTGTTTGTTTTCATTAGATCACATTTTATTACTCCCTTGCAATTATTGTATCGGTTGAAATGAATTTATTTTAACATTTCAAACGTAATGGGTTTAACAATCATAGTAAACGTTTCCCATTCAGATCTTGTGGTCTAAATGCCATCTGCTCCTGATGGCCTACGGTTAACGATGGTGTCATGTGCAGTGGCGTACCGAGGGTGCCAGGCGCCCGGGGCGGCATAGTCTGTTGGCGCCCCCCACCCCATTAGTATGTGTAATCTATATATGCATAAAAACAATCACCAATCAATAAATTAAAACAAAGTTAATGAACAATCTGAAGCAACATACAATAGTCGTCATAAGACTACTTTTCGTGTTCTTGCACTAGCAAATTTGTCAATGACATCATCAAAATTTATTGTTTCGACCAGCTCCTTTTCTATGCTTAGCAATGCCAAGTCTGACAGACGCTCCTGATCCATTGAAGCTCTCAAGTAAGTTAAAATGAATTTTAATTTACTAAAAGAACGCTCACAGCTAGCAACTGACACAGAGATTGTCAGCATAATTTGCAAAGCAATTCGCAAGTTTGGAAATATGTCATTGCCATATGAAATAATAAATGAAAGTAATTCTAATCGGCTGCTTGGGGTAGCATCTGGCCGGATTTCAGCAACATACTGCAGTCACTGATTTCTACGAACAGTTCAGTTCCATCGATATCAATTTTATAAAAGTTAGCCAGCATAGCACAGTGCTGTTGAATATCATCAGAGGTATCATTAGTAAACAATTTGCTGATGTCGAATAGAAATCCAAACTTTTCATCTAACGTCTTCAGACGACCAAATCGTGTTGTCATCTACTGGATTAGTCTATCAACAACTGATTTCATAATGCGAGTTATTTCTTCAACCGCACCGAGTCCTGCATCACGAGCATTTTCACCAGGCATCTGTTTTTGACGTTTAATTCTTCACAAAGAACTTTAGCTGCATTGACTGCAGTGATGCAAACATCTTCTCGAATGCTACTTAGCCATTGCTGCAGTCCTCCTAAATCCAGTGCTGCGTCATGGAAATTCATTGATGGATCTTGCAGTCGTTTTTGAATCCGGTCAATTTTTGACATAACTGCATGCCAGAAATCAAGTAGAGTGATGAAATTGAAATTCATCACATTTTGAAGCAAACTGCATGCATCATTCTGAGTCTCACTAGTTTGAATACCATCTTCATACAGGTTTTCTAACAGCTGTAAAAATCCATTAAACTGTTCGTGGATTGCATTCACCGCATCTTGTCTTGCACTCCAGCGTGTTGGACATTCTCTCTTCAATGTAATTCCAAGCAATTCTTTCATTTTCTT
The DNA here is from genome assembly GCA_021533235.1 of Biomphalaria straminea. Taxonomy (NCBI): domain Eukaryota; kingdom Metazoa; phylum Mollusca; class Gastropoda; family Planorbidae; genus Biomphalaria; species Biomphalaria straminea. The sequence continues at coordinate 18,288,424 of JADKLZ010081101.1, forward strand.
CCATCAAACAGTTGAAGCACTGAAAAAACGTAAATTTTCTCAACTGTACCAAAAAATGTAACAACAACTGGATCCTGTTTTGCAGCATGTAATCCAGCTCAATTCAAGCTATGATTGTTACAATTAACAAACGATGCTTGAGGATTTCGAATGGCAATTCTTTGTTGGAGTCCGGACAGTTCTCCTGCCATTACATGGGTGCTCACCCCTAGTTTATATAGAGCGTGTTATACCCATTTTGGCACCCCCCTACTCTCCGGCGCCCGGGGCGGATGCCCCCTCCGCCCCCCCCCTCGGTACGCCACTGGTCATGTGGCAAGAGCAATGACCAACCGCCTTTACTTTACCCCAACTAATGTCAGGTAGCCGTTAGTTATCCATACACCCGAGTGGCACTACAGCTCAGGGAGGGCCCCTACCTACCCTAACACATTCTGATCTATGCTGGGCTTTACGTCTAACGCCCTGACTCCTGGCTGTTGTAGGTCTGCCTTTACATGAGGCGTGAGCAAATTATGTCCCGCAAACCACACGCGGCCCGCAAGAGCATTATATATCATCTAATTAATATAATTAATATAATAATTAATTAATAAATATTCTTTATAAATGTCATTCTAAAAAGTTTAAAGTAAATGAAAATTATATTGATTAACAATGTCGGAATATTTGGTTGAACACACAAACTCAGGTCAGTAGTTATTCAGAGCTATGAAAAACTTAATTAAAAGTCTTAAGTTGGCATGGAACGATGGATTGTGCCAGTTATTGGATTAACAAAAAATTGGTTTGTTAATACAATTAAATAACTATGTCCCGAACATTAGCTCTTACCTCTACACAGGAAGGTCTGTGCAACGTTGCATTCTTGACCCAAATATATGTTATCAGACGTATTAGAGCATGGGGTATTAATTAACCAGAATTGGTACAGAGAAGTAGACCACTTAAAGATTTCTATATTAAACATTTCGATGTTCAATACCACAGTAGTACCCAGAGGCGGACTGGCTATATGGGCATTCGGGCAAATGCCCGGTGGGCCGGTACCCAAATGGGCCTTTAGGGCCACAGAAGGGCCACATTGATGCCACTATGTATTACATTTTTAAAGGTTTTAAAATATACTCGTATAAAACGGCCCTCTATGTGTCGTGTTAAAAAATCTCTATACAGTGTAATCTAACTAATTTTCTGAAATAATGTAATAGCCTACATCCGTAGACAGTGTTACTAGATCTAGAAGGAGTCATCCTTTTAGGGGCTACACACTTAGCAATTAAAAAGCAACATAAGGCCTATACTTCCCATCAAAACTATAGATCTTTCTGTATGTGTACCGGTAGCGTTGCTCAAACTAAACACAGGGCCGGATTAAGCCAATTGGGTGCCAAAATTGTGGAACCTTTAAACGCAAATGCTATGCAAATGTAATGAATTGTACAGCCATTTAATGTCACCTCGACAAATTAGCACTATTCACAATTGTTTTCACTAGCAGACCAAAACGGAATTGAATTTGTCGCTAAGCATTAGTGCGTTACGTAGCACAAACATCTCGTATAAAAGTAAAAAAATAGCACAAAATGCCTCGAAAAAAATAGCACAAAATTGGATGGGGATATTTTACCCCCAGGTTGTGGGACCAAGGTTAAATAATGTGCGATTCAATATTACATTTGTGTTTGCTAATGTCATGTCGATTTCGCGCGGCTACTGGGACAATATACACATTTTTCTTGCGGACTTGTGGTGCCCCCCAAACGCTTGGTGCCCTAGGCATGTGCCTTGTTTGCCTAATGGTTAATCCAGGCCTGACTAAACAGAATGATTTTGAAGACAAGTAGACCTTGAATTGGATCCCCATTATATGCAATTTATGGGCCTGATTGTGTAGAAATGCCCGGGCCTATTGTGACACCCAGTCCGCCCCTGGTAGTACCCAAGGGCTTAGAATGGGCAAGGTATTGAAAAGAGTATGGGATCTCAAGAAAAATATTGTTCCTTGACTGTGACTTTGTTACTAATATTTCTAATGAAATGTAGAAGTCAAATTTCATTTTTGTAATTCATAACATTGAAATAGTCTTTAATCACATGTAATATATGTGCATATAAAATCTTTTCAAACTAAGCTATTCCAGGGGCGTCTTGAGCATTGCACTGGGCTCTGGGCGAGTGTCATTCGCCGGGCCCTGAGCCATATTGATAAACTATATATACCGTACCACATCACGCTAACGGCCAATCCGTTTCTAATGCTGTAACAATAACAAGACAGTATGTCCGCCTTAACTCATTGACACCGAAATTATTTTCCACGTTTGGACGGAATTTGTAGCTTTATATCTGGATAGAAATAACGATGGGAGCGTCTTTGCGAGGTCAAAGAGTTAACGCTGTGGGCCTTTCTTATTTTTGTTACAAAAGATAGAACATTGCGTACCCATTGTTGGCTTACTATTGGCTGCACTGAGTGCTATATATACTGTATTGTAATTATTCTGCATAAAGAAAATTCTTTCAACTTTAAAAAAAAAGTTTAAAAAATTACTCTCATGGCCAAAGCCTATTGGGAAAAAAACACATAGGCGGAAACAACCAATGCAAATATGTTATTTCGTATATTAACATCGACATCTAATCGGATTTTATTAGGAAGATGTGTGGTGATCAAGTTTGTGACATTAAAATATCCCATCGCGGGGCCCCTTTCAATCGCGGGGCCTGGGGCGGCTGCCCCACTTGCCACCCCATAAGGCTGCTACTGATTCCATGTCTCCCCGGGGGAGTTTTATGGATATTTACTAGAAGCTACATTTCCACACTTAAAATCTTTGGTGCTAAACTTTTTCGAATTCTTTGGGTCCACACACATCTTTAAACAAGCCCTTTTATGTTTAAAAATAAACACGAGTAGGGACAGGTCGATACTAACCTACTGACAAGTTTTAAACAGTTAAATTCTTCACATTAATTAGAACTAGTCGACCGGCGGCATAGCATACGCCGCTATTTTGCAGGGCAGGCCTTAGGCACTGCAACATATGCGAATCAGTAGGTCCCGCACTTTCTTTGGACCCGTGCTAAATTTTAGGTGTATAAATTATTAAATTGAACCATTTTATAACATATAACAGATTTCCCGCGGCCTTTTGATTTACCAGGAGCCCCTGGAAATCTCCGGAATGTTATTAAATATACGCCTACGAAAAAGTCCTGGAAATCTCCGGAAATAGTGCGTATTGGATTTGGATACATGATTTTCCCTTCACATCATGCTGCGCCATGGGATCTTCCCATTTACTTGGTATAAGTAAAGCGAATGCGTGAATTCATGAATAACAAATTCTATGAATGAAGCTAAAAATAGCCAATTGACCTTAATTTACGCGATATTAAGAATAGAGTTGCACTCATGTAACAATGCTTTAGAAAAACAAATTTAATGTTAATTTGATTAAAATATGATATGAATGGACTATAATTAGTATGTTCATGTGCTAAGCATGAAACTATCTTTGCGAAGAGAATTTCTATAATCTTAGAGTCAATTCGAGTTTTAGATCTAGATCTAGATCTCGGAATAGAGAGATGAGTTACCTTTCGTAATCATGTCTAATGAACATATATGCGTAATTAAAGTACTTCTAAAGTGAAACCTCTATCTGTGTATTGTTGTTCTAGTTTCAATAGTCTTACGACACAGTAATCTGGAAATACTTAATATTATGTTAAAAATTGAGAAGAAGAGAATTATATAAACACCACTTTCATTCACAAACTAGTGCGGATTGGGATGCACCAATTTCCATTCCCACCGCGTGCTGCGCCATGGGATCTTCCCATTTACTTGTTGCTTGTGTGTTGTTGTTTGAACTTTTGAACTCGTCTTTTGAGAAATATATATATAGATAGATTGTACATTGGTAGTGAAATATTGTGCTGCAAAAGACAATACATTTAAAATTTTAGTACACTTAGTTTCAAAACTTGTTTCCTCAGTATGGAGTGTATTATACATAATTAGATATCGCATTTATCAACGTTGTAAGTACAAATTATATATATGCGGCCCACATTTAGAAAGTTTTTTTTTAATGAGTCAATTAATAGAAATAGGTTGCCCACCCCTGCTCTACATCATCAAGCCACCTGCCTGCACACAAATAGGAAAGATATACAATAGATAAATAGATAATCAAAAGATAAATTTAGCTTAAACCTTAAACTAAATGCATGGTATAGAAAACTCTCCGCTTGACCTATCTTATTCAGCAGTCAAGGTGAAATAACACTTCTGTTTCAGCTGATATATTCTCCGCAGGCCCACACTAGGCACCCAGGCGTGGAACTCTGCACAGTTTGTTTGGCCTTAAAAGGCACGAACTTTGTCAAGGTTTTATATTTTTATTTGCGTCTATAATTTAGTTGTCCGCCTTCAGTCGTAGAACTACTGTCATTAGTTAAAATGGGAAAATCCTATTCTGAAATTCATTTTTAGCGGCCCCCGAAAGGGGAAAAGACGCTATTAGTTTTGTGTGGCCTGTCTGTCCGTCTGTCTGTCTGTCTGTCTGTCTGTCTGTCTGTCCGTCCGTCCGTCCCGTTTAGTGCTCAGAAAGTAGAAGAGAAAATGAAAATCTGACATCACGATAATATAGAGCATTCAAAGTTCTGATGCAACGGCTACTTTTTTTTTTTTTCTAAAAGCTCAAAATCTAATTTTTAAAAATATTTTATGCAAACAGTATTTAAAGAGAAAAAACCTAATTAGTATGCAATATAAATGAAACCTACTTTAAGACAATTAATAATCTAATATACTGCAAAAGATTTCACATTTTCTTTTGTTCCAACATACGAGTAACATACCAGTATTTACTCGTAAAGTAATCAACTCATGTTGCTTTTCATCGTTGGAGCTTTTTAGATTTCGTTACTCTTCATTGTGTTTTGATTCGATTTGGATATTAAGTGTTGTTCTGTGTTTTTCTGTGCAAGGAGCACACTATTTTTATTCATTTTCTGTTTACCTTTTTTTAATTTCTTAACTTGTTGTTTACTAACATGTCTATTAAGACATTCTCGATTGAGAAAAAGGATCTGGAGGGAGGCCTCGTCCATCCTCCGGGGACCCTTCTTCTCAAACTATCCGGACAGGGGGCAGTCAGAGCCTCGATGGCGACCATCGTTGCCGCCTTGGGGCTCAGGCCGGAGGAGGTGGGTCCCCTGTACCGGTTCGAGAACCCGTATTTGTGGTTTCTCGGCGTCTCCTCACCCGCGGTGAGGGGAAAGATACTGGGCCGAACCTTCGGAAAGGAAGACACTTTCAGGGTGGAGGTGACCACCCTGGAAGAAGAAAAGATCAAAATCACCCTCCACTGGGTGTCCCCCCGCATCTCTAAATCCAAAATGGAAGAAATTGTCAATAGTATGGCGGAGGATGGCTCCAAAGCAGAGGCCCACAAAATAGATGGGACAGACAAGTGGGTCAGCTGGATCAGACCAAAGAAGGGAGCTGAGCTGCCCCATTACATACAGCTCAGGTACGAGGATGACCCGAGAACATATAAAGTACTCATTACAACCCCGGGGAGGAGACAACAGTGCTGGCACTGCCAGAAGGAAGACCATTGGTCAAACCAGTGCCCAACCAGAACCACCCCTAGGGGTAATAAAAAAGAAGGGGTAAAGATCCCAGAACCCCCCAAAACATCATACGCTACGGCCCTAAAAGGAGGGAGTACAAAGAGTACCCAGGAGGGTGGGTCGGGGGAAGAAGAGGGATTTAGGGTAGTGGAGAGGAGGAGGAAGGCCTCAGATGGGCAGGGAGGAACTGGTAAGGATAAGGAACTAGCCCCCTCCCCCAAAAAGGTAGAAAGAGGAGGGAGCGCGGGAGGGTCAAACTCCCACAAAAGACTTAAACCAGAAGAAAAATTAAGATCGGAGCCTGACACTCCGACCCAAGTAAACAGAAAGAGGACCCTGTCGTCCTCCTCCTCTTCACTGTCTGACGGCCAGTGCGGTGAGGCAGAGGTGGAGGAGGGGGGCGAAATGGGAGAGGAGGGAGAGAGGGAAGTGGAGTTTCCCGATTCTCCAGGTCAATTGATCATAGATGAGGGGGATGACCCTGACACACACTCCAGTTCATAAACACAAAAAGCAAATCAGATTAGTGGACCACACACAGACACACAAACACGCACTCATAGAATACGATAGAATGTTAACACGCACACACAACAACCCACCCACACGCAGACATGGCAGACATCACAATTCTCTCTCTAAATATCAGAAGCTTAAAGAACAAACACAAATATTTAGTACACTTAGCCAACACCTATAAAACAGACTTCATATATGTTCAAGAGACAAACACGCACACACGATACCAGGCAATGAAAATCACATCAGACATGGGTTTTGCGGGTGGGTACTTTAGTTTAGGGCAGAATAAAAGAGGGGCAGCTATTTTACAGACATCTAACAGATTCAAGGTTACATACACACACACAGAAAATAACGGTAGGGTAGTCATAGTTAAGGTAGAATCACAAAAACACGCATACACTCTAGTGAACATTTACGCTCCAGCTCAGAGTGCAGAAAGGCCTTTGTTTTTTGAAACTCTGAGCGAAGAGCTACACAGCAAACACGTAGGGGAAAAAATAATTTTAGGTGGGGACTTCAACTACATAGAAACGCAATTAGACAGGAAACACACGAACACGCAGGGTCCACCCCCTCAAACCCAAACTCAAACTAACGACTATCTCAAAGAGATAAAAGTTCAACATCGAATAGGAGACGCTTACAGGGGAGTGTACCCAAAGGGGAAGGATACTACAATGAAACATAGCACACACCCAGTGGAGGCTAGACTAGACCGGTTCTACACGCCGAATGACATTCAAATTAACGAAATAAAACACCTGGACGAGACATTGACTTACACAGACCACAAAGGAGTATTAGTTAAAATAGAGGGAGAGAATAAGGAGGTTAAAAAACAACGAAATTTTTGGAAATTTAACAAAAGTCTGCTTGAAGAACCGCAAATCCAAAAATCTATCGCAGACACGATCCAGAATTGCATAGGAGAAGAGGGAAACGAAGGGGAAATTATACAAATGTGGCCGGTACTCAAAGAGTCCATTAAACAACAAGTGATAGTTTTAGCAAAGATTAAAAGTAAAAAATTAAAAGACGAAGAGACAAGACTTAGAGACAGATTACAAACAACAACGAACGACATTGACAAAATAGAACTACAAGGACAGTTAGAAGACATATATAAGTATAAATATAAAGGGGCAGAAATCAGATGCAAGTACCCAAGTTTATCGGAATCACCAAACAAACTATATTTATCAGCAGAACAGAATGTACAGAAAGACAGGACAATTACAACAATAAAAGACACTGACGGAGAAGAAACACAAGACCACAAACGGATTAATGATATATTTTGCAAATTTTTTAGAGAAATATACAAGAAAGAACCGACAGCAGCAGACGCACAGAATTTTTTCTTAAACAATGTTAAAACAATAGTAGACGCAGACAAAGAAACCGCAGACAGACCCTTCACTCTAGCGGAACTGAGGGCTGCCCTAGACATGACCCAAAACGACAAATCCCCAGGTCCCGACGGTTTAACATACGAATTTTACAAAGCTTTCTTCCCCCAAATAGGACCGTTACTGATAAAACTATACACAGACATGTTAGGGAAAGGACAGACACCAAAAGACTTTAACCTCGCATACATTACTCTACTACCCAAAAAACCCGAAAATAACACCTCACCTAGCGACTTCAGACCAATTTCCCTATTAAACACAGACTACAAACTTATGACCAAAATGATTTTCCTAAGACTAAAACCCATAATCCCACTCCTAATAGGACAAGACCAATACTGCAGTAACCCTGAAAAGAATATTGACGAACTAAACCACTTTTTAAGAGACATTATTTATTACTGCAAGGACAAGGACTTAAAGGCAGCCCTCATGTCCGTTGATCAAGAGAAAGCATTTGACAGAATTGACCACGACTACCTTTTTAAAGTACTACACAAAACTAACATAGGCGAGACACTAACGAAATACATCAAATTAATCTACACAGATGCCGCAAGCCAACTGATCATAAACCAAAAACTTAGTGATAGGATCCCCATAAGAAGATCAGTCAGGCAAGGGTGTCCCCTATCCCCCTTCCTATACACCCTCTGCCTGGAACCCCTGTTAGAAAGTATAAGATTAGACTCAGAAATAGTAGGCATTAAAATCCCGGGCCCCACCCCCTTAGTTAAAATCAAAGCATATGCAGATGATACCACCCTGTTTCCCACCTCAGAAAAAGATGTTAAAAAGATGATAGAGAAATTTACACTATTTGGGAAGGCGAGCGGGTCCAAAATTAATTTTTCCAAATCTTCCATCATGTTCCTGGGGAGGTGGGAGGTCCCCCCAAACAAAACTCACGGGTTTAGAATAGAGACAGAAATAAAAATATGCGGCATCGTGTGGACCAGAGACCCGACACACTACGTGACGAAACAATGGGACGCTATTATTGACAAGACAAAAAACATTTTACAATTATTTCGACACACATCATCCACCATTTTTGGCAGAGCCATTTTAACCAACAGCTTAATTACACCCAAAGTCCTTTACCTGACCAACGCTGTAGAGCCACCTCCCAAATTCATAGACAAAATAAACAAAATAATTAGGAAATACATTCTCAGAAATACAATCACAAACATAAAACACAACACACTAATTCAAGACAAAAAAGACGGGGGGATTAGCCTACAAGACATAAATACAAAAATAAAAGTACAAAGGTTAAAATATTTAGGAAAAGTAGTTAGGTCCCCCGAAAAATTCCCCTTAACCTTGTACTATTTCGGCCTGAGGCTAAACAAAATTCTTCCCATCCAAAACAACTACCCCCATTTTTTCGGCACACACACTCACCCTTTCTACAGATCACTAGCTAGACATTTACAAAACAATGAACATTTAATACACCACACATCCAAAGACATCTACACAGCACTTAGAAACAAACTCAAAGAAAATTTAAAAATCAGAATAAAGTGGGGGAGAGAACTAGGAATAACAGTCAACACATATACAGACACATTCACGCACTTACACAACAAAAACATAACACCCAAAGCGAAGGAGGTGGCCTACAGGCTAACTTACAATATGACCCCAATTAAATTTAAGAAGAGAAATGTACACACATGTGCCTTATGTCATGCAGAGAATGGGGACAATGAAAATCATTTGTTCTTACAATGTAAAATGTTCGAGAATGTCAGAAGTACTATGAGAGACCTTTTGAATGCAAATTGTAAATGTAATGTTAATCTTAACTTAGCTATTGTTCTTAACAAGTTACCTATAAAATGTAAAAAGATTCATATATTTAATTTAATAATAGTATCAGAATACAGAAGTCTAGTTTGGCGAAGTATAACTAAAGTTGTTCATGATAATATATCTGTACATCCCAATAAGTTAGACTTAATATTTAGGAAAACAATTGAACATAGAATAGATAATATCAGTTTTTAAAAGTGTTTAAATTAATGTACTTCATAAACCTACTAAACCCCAGCTCTGTTAATTTTTTTTTTTTTTTTTTTTTTTTTTTTTTTTTTTTTTTTTACTTCACCGTGACATTTAATTTGTTATTAAGTAATATATTAATTAAGTTTTATGTGAGCACGTAAACGTGTAAGGACCCTTTTAACAGAAAATTACCCAAGAACTGTTTTTTTCTTGACGAGAAGTAACACCTCTACAAGACTAATTTGTTTTTTCCCTGGTTACGTTCCTTTGTACACGTGATCTAAGAGAAAAGAACTCTTTTACTTTTGAACTAACGTACGTACAAGGACAACGCTTGGAGAACTAGGATCTGTCCCAAGGGTGATTACAAGAATAAAACAATCGCCAGACAATTTGGACATATCATCTATTCCATAAAAAACAATGAATTACAATAGTATTATTATTTTTATAGTATTATACTAAGTGAATGTTTAAAAAATTTTCCAACATTTCACTGACTCTAGATCCATGTTTGTTTATGCTATTGCATTGTATCCCTAACCTATCTATGTTACATATTTCTTATATCTACATTTAACGAAACTTAGAAAGAAATTTTGTTACATATCATACTGTCAAACATTATAAGCAAAACACGTACACCACAGTTATATATCACGAAACTAAGAACTGAAATATTACCACCCCACAACACTAACGTCAGAATGAAGACTTTTCAAAAATGAAGCAGAACTCCCCAAATTCTGACTCTAACAGACGGAATTGTCACCTTGGTGAGGAGGGAGTAGTGTCCCTGGTCTCAAGGGAGACAATGAAAAATTGTCAAAAAGGGAGAGCCAAAAATTTTAAAGGACACCAATCTACAAACATACCAAAAGTATGAGAAAGTATGTTCGTGATATTCATCCCTTTATTCAAGTAGTATAATCTACAAACATATTGTTATCACTGGTGAAAAGATCCTTAAACTGTTTCTTGTACATCTGTTGCTTATTACTTGTTACTTATATGCATTCATTCTATTGACATGTTTTCCATTTAAATATATGTATTTATATTGTTATTAACAGTACCAAATAATATAAGCTTACTTATAGAAATAGAAATTTGTTTATATATAAAAAAAAAAAAAAAAAAAAAAAAAAAAATAAAAA
>JADKLZ010081101.1:18306267-18321690 GCA_021533235.1 Biomphalaria straminea
TGCTCATTGTAAGACTAAGACTTACTATACTTAGACTTAGGTCCTCCCTCGCCGTTCGGGTCATACTTTTGGCCCTTGCTCATTGTAAGACTAAGACTTACTTTACTTAGACTTAGGTCCTCCCGCGCCGTTCGGCGCATTTGGGCGGCAAGCTGTCTCCATAAGATCTGTCATTGGCAATATCTGCAGCCTCCTCCCACCTGGTGTCCACTGTTCTGAGGTCCTCCATGTAAGACTAAGACGGTAGAAAAAAAAATTGACTAACAGAATGACGTGATATTTTTTTAAAAACAAGAACGCTTTAGGATTTGATAGAGGGAAGACGTTTTTCCTATGACAGCAAGAATAGAAGTAGTTTTCGGACATAGTGGACATCGGACGATTCCCTTATCGATCATTAAACGTATTTGTTAATCAACATCTGCGTGGACTACATATCTTGATTAATTCGGCCTTTCGCCGGTGTTATTGAAGCAGTTTGAGTTCATTGTTACCTCCAGTTGGACTGTTGTATTTCAAACACCGGGCGGGAGCCTTAACACTATGAAACCTACTATGCAGCTCGGCAGCTTGGGAATGTTCAAGCACTGAGCTAGAATTCAGGTCGTCCCCCTATTATTGTTTTAATTTTTGTATAACAGCGTTTAAAAAGCGATCACCCATGTACCCCCTTTTTTCTCCACCCTCCATTACCCAACTGATCCAAGCAAGCCAAGCGCTTTATCACGCCACCTAGGCGCCTATGCATGATGCGTGTAATTGGGAAAAACATTTCTTTAGTTAAAAATCATCTTTTTTTTATCGCCATGACATAACAACAGCAGCTGCATTACATCTAACGGGAAATCCACAATTCTTTTATTAGAAGCAAACATTTGTGAAGAAATTAACTGCAGTCTCCAAATAAGGATATAAACTACTTGTTTTTTTTTTCAACAAAGCATTGGGAAATTCCAGTTCAGTGTTAGATCTATTTTTGGAATTGCCGACTTGTATAAAAAATGCGGTAAAGACAAATTCTGATTTAGTTTTCTAAAACTCTAAAGTTGAATTTTCAAATCGACATTTCAACTGATAAATTTATAGACCTGCTTAGTAAGCCTAAAAAGGTAAGAAAAAATATTTGTATATTTATCGTACATTATAGAACATACTGCCCTCGCTGAGACGTAGTTGAATAGTGCCAACAAAGTGATGCCTGTGTTTCAACATCGTACATTTAAAATGAACAAAAGGCAAATGTTGTATTGTATGTTTCTTGAAGAATACATCACCTTGAGTGACCTTGCGTGTCCTAGACCAGTGTATCTCAAACTGTATTCTGTACATTTTTGTATATACAGGGTGCGTCAAATAAATGTATACACACCAGGGGCGGACTGGCTATATGGGCATTCGGGCAAATGCCCGGTGGGCCGGTACCCTAGTGGGCCGGTCGGGTTACCTAAAGGGTCTCATGAATGCCATTTGGTCACATATTGAATTGTTAAAGGTATTATAATATTCCCTTACCAAAGTAGCCCTCTGAGCGTCGTGTTTAAAAAGAATCTATTACAGACTCAACATTGTAGGTCCTAATACTAATTTCTTTTAGCATATTTTCCAAAATAATCTAATAGTCTACATCCGTAGGCTTCATCTTTTTCGGGCCTACACACTTTTAGCGATGAAAAAGCAACATAAGGGCTAGATTTCTTATAGAAATATACAGCATGCTTACAGTTATGGATACATGGATACACTTAACATAAAGATTTTCTGGATAATATTAATATTTGTATAATATACAATTAATGGGCCGGAGTGTTATAGAAATGCCTGGGCCGATTTTGACACCCAGTCCGCCCCTGATACACACTATGAACTGTCATAGACAATTTATTTCCAGTTCTACAATGCTAAATGTCTGTGAGAAATTAATGTTAAGTTTCTTCAACAAGTTGCATCAGTGGCAAGTGAATAACTGCAACATGACGGACGTGAGTTTGACCTTTACATCATCTGCCCTATAAGGTCTGAAAGGGTAACAATTCTATACCTATGTCTTTCTTCTATTTAGTACTATAGGGACTTATATGTCAAGTTTTATTAAGAGTGGTGTTTTAGTATTGTATTGATTTGGATTTTTATGGTAACATAATACATATATACATTCATACATGGGCCTTACTTTGTACTTATATTATATGCATATATATCTACATGGCGGTAGGGGGGGAAATCACCTCCATAGGAAAAAAAATCTTTTCTACGCAAATGGGCAGAGTTTAAAACAATATTTTCATGACTTTCCTCCCTTTAATTAATTCATTGAATTTCATTTTATTGCAGTTGCATTGAAAGACAAACAGAAATGAGTGAGACAACTGACCTTGACCTTTTGCTAATTGGGAAAACGGGAAATGGCAAAAGCGCAACGGGAAACTCCATTTTAACGCACAAACTATTTAAACATAGCTCCTCAGCAAATTCTGTAACTACAAACGTAAAAGAAGGCTTCGGCAAATATGGAGATCTTAAGATCAAAGTTGTTGATAGTCCAGGCGTAGGAGACACCAGAATGGATAGCCAGAAAGCTATATTGAGGCTAACGGAAGCCTTGAGAAGAGCGATTATAATAAACCCCAGGGGTTATCACGCCTTTCTAATATTGTTAAAGTTTGGGGGGCGCTATACAGTAGAAGAACAAGATGCTATTAAATATCTCAAGGGTGTTTTCGGCGATAATTTCGTTCGAGAGTTCTGCATTCTCGTTATGAGTTATGGAGACAGCTTTAAAACTGATCCAGAAATTGGTGATGATATGACATTTGAGAAATGGTGTGCCATTCAAAAAGGCCCGTTGAAGGAGCTGATGGCTGAATGCGAAAACAGGATTGTCCTGTTTGATAACCGCACTAAGGACGCCAGAGAGAAAAAAGCTCAACTGGATAGATTGATACACTTGGTAAATAATCTCAAGTCTAGAGGTAAACGTTATACTCATGAACTTTTCGAAGAGGCAAAAGAGACCAGAAACAAAATACTTGAAGACGCCAAGGACACAATCATACAGGAGAGCATTTTGGTTGAAGCAACATTCATCTTTCAAGAATTTGAACAAATTCAAAGCTCTGTTGAAGGTGTCGATGTTAAACTAAAATTCGAGAAACTGAAGGAAAAGAGTCAAAACATTTGTCATCAAATTCGAGCTGGAAAATCGCCCGCCATTACAACGTTGCTTCAATCCTTAAACTCTTTGAATAGAATTATAGATTTCCAAATTCACTTTCACGAAAAGGTTTCCCAAGAAAATGTTAGACACAAAGAAGACATGGTAAACCGTCATAAAGGAGACATGGTAAACATGTGCTCAGAGTTCAGTAAAGTTCTGACAGAAGTAAACAATGAGGAAGAGGGAAACCAGACATTTAGCAATGTACAAGCAAGCGATATTCAAAAAGATTTAGAACGCATAAAAGAAAACGGTAATCTAGTAGAAAAAAGAACAGCTTTTGAAAGGCTTCAAAGGAAACCAGAAGAGATTATGGCAGAGGATCCAAATATGTGCCCAGAATGGAGTAAAGCTCTCACAGAAGTAAACAATGATGAAGAGAAAATCCAGAAACCTAGCAATGCGCAAGCAAGCGAAATTCAAAAAGATTTGGAACGCATAAAAGTGCAACGAAATCTAACAGCAAAAAGAGCGACATTTGAAGAGTTTCAAAGAAGAACGGACGAGGCGGTGGTAGATGAACCAAACATGTCTCCGTATGAAAAGAGCGCATTTAAACCAAAAGTAAAACCAAGAAAAACAATTGAGTCAACTAAGAGACTAGTTAACACCTTAGAGCAGCGAGGATCGCTTATCGAAGAACAAGAGCTTGTGCCGCAAGAGAGTAAGAACACTCAAGAAAGTCACCAAAACATAAGACGAAGCCACGTTGAAAACAAGACAACACTAACACCAAATTCGCCGAAAGATAAATGTTTTGAACAGATAGAACAAACGATAAATCGAAACAGAGAAATGACATTTAGAGACATGCAGTCAAAAACAACAATATTGCCTAAGCAGTTAGAAAATCAATGTATTGCTGGCAAGGAAAACAAAACCAACCAAGAGAAACAATGTCCAGAAGTTAACATTGCCGTAGCTCATAATGGGGAAAAATCCCAAATAGCTCAGGAAAAGATAGACAGACAGTCGCCGGAAATGAAAAGAAGAATAGAACAGATGGAGAGAATGTTGGAGGAAACAAAACAAGCCAAAGAACTTTTAGGAAAAGCCATCGACCAAAACAATGAAAGCTTTCTGTCAAGGGCTTGGGCTTATATCACTAAACCCATTCGAATTGTAGCCAGATGGATTGCGTCACGTTTTGATTAGACTAAAGTCCACAATAAGGGAGCATCAAGTATACCAAAATGCTTTGTAAATCATTAAAGGACCTTAAATTACAAATATTTGGATGTTCCTTCAAATGTAAAGATTATTATGTCCTGGTTCAATTATTTTTCTTTAGAGTGTCATAAAAGAACAAAAAAAAAACTTACAAGTACATTTATTCCTATTATTTTGCTTTATCCCTTCTTCGCCTACGATGTAAGCCAAACAATGTATGGTGCATATTTTATTGATTGTGTGGCAACAACGTTGTCCATGATTAATTGTATGACAATAATATTTACTTTTTTCGTACTGGGTGAATAGTACCTCCTGATAATGAAGATCTGATGATTCATTCAAACAAAACATTTGTAATTATTACACAGTTTACATCTTGAGAATGTGACATTTTTTCTCGAACAAGGAAAAGAAATTTTCATTGACTGATAAAGTCGTATAATTGGAATTAGTCCCCTTTATTATTTGTAGGGAAAAAAATGTAAATAGCCATAAATGACTATAAACCTGTTTTCATAAGCATCTCCCTGATGGATATTGTATTGGCCTGATGAAACAATTTAAGGAGTTTGAATTCAGGTCGTTCGCATTTTTTTAAATAAATACTTTTAAAAAAGCGATCACCCAGATACCCTCCTACCCTTATTCAAAATGGCCTAGACAAGTGATAGGATCATTGCGTGCTTAGCTAAAAGCATGAAATGACGCTAAACAAAAACAAATATATGGAAATACTTATAATTGCACCGAATTATTATTGTTAGTCTATATCTATTGCAAATTTAATTACATGACTTATCAAAACTATTTGATACAACACACTCAATATAAGCTTTGTTATTGTAGAAGTATTCTTGCGTATTTTGCTTGTTGTGTTGATATTTACATTTTTTATGTATTTTGTAAAATAATGTGTACGCTATAAATGTCGTTTTATGTTGAATGGACAGTAGAACCGCTGGATAGTCTAAGAGCTGAGCCGGAGGCTCTTCGAGCTCTAAGTTTGAAAAAAAAAACCTGTCTGACCTCACGACAGTAGAACCTGGTTCTAACAATGTACCTAGAAATTTAACAGGTGATGAATACCGCGAACAAAAGTATTACTAGCTCGTTTTAGGTTTAACCTTTATAATTCTTCAAAGTAAAAAAAAAGAAATTTAAATTTGGCTATTACGAAAATGGCGAAGTCAGCTTTAGTGTACCGATAACTGAGCTGTTTATTAAATGTAACGTTTCTTTCAGTTTATTGATAGGTTATCTTAGCTTTTTTAAATGTGTACGTAAATTTAATAAAGATTACATCTAGATCTAGATTTAAAGATCTAATCTTAACGCTCTAAATAGGAAGTCTAAACCTAGATTTAGTTCTACAAGTCTATAGGCCTATGATAAAAGCAACAAAAGGTAATTACACTTAGAAGCTCGGGCTTCGTTGGTACATCGAGTTGACGGTGCAAAGTTCGATACCCTGTTTGAGCAAAACAATTTTTTTTTAAGTTTTTTTTTTTATTTGTATATTTTTTTAAAATTAAAACTTGTATAATTGATGTATTGCCTTTTTAACTCTTTGACCTCGCAACGACGCTCTCATCGTTGATTCTATCCAGATATAAAGCTATAAATTTCGTCTAAACTTGGACAATAATTTCGGTGTCAAAGAGTTAAAATGTATTTTCAGTTGTTGTTTTTTTCTTATGTTAGAATGCACTTTTTAAATCATGTTTTATATCAAATTTTAGACACAATTTAGATTTACATAACCTTTACACAAACCTCTGGGATTATTTATATTATTTGGCATTTTTGACTTACAAAGCTTATATCAACTCTGTCTATCTGTCTGTTTATCTGTCTGCATTGTAAAAGGTTTGAATATGTTGTTTCTCCTTCTGATTCTCGGATCCAGTTGAATCTTTGCTCAATTATTCACTGTACCTGACAAGACATTAAACAAAAAAAAATATTTAGCCAATTAGTTTATTAATTATTTGCCTTTAATTATTTAGTTTGATATTGAAATAAGGGAAAAAAAGTGATACTTAATGAGAAGCATTGATGTATATATGGATTTCTTCCTCTCATTACGTTGTGACACGTTTTGTATTCTCCCACTTCCCAGTCTTAGAGCAAGTTGAAATTGAAATTGAAAAATATCAATGACAAAAAAAAGAATAAATTCAAAATAATTAACAAATTTATTTATCAATCAATTGAGTTTTAGCTAATCACATTTCGTCATGAATTAAAATATATATAACATTTAAATTTCACACAAAACAAAATCAATTTTATGGTCTTTAAAAAATATTTTTAATATTAGAGTGGTATTTGACATAGAGGTGTTGCTTTTAAAGAGAATATATAGATATTGAAACAACTTACTGGTATTCATGCAGCTCTTTTCATTTAGAGGGAACCAAAAAATAAGTGGAACTTAAAAGAAGTACCACGACCCCCCCCCCCCGGAGGGGGGTAAGGGTCAAGGGTCATTGACTTGTATAGAGGAATTCAGGTGGCAGCTGAAGGCATCTGATAAAAAGAGCTGGAGAGTTCCCATGAGGCTAGATCCAGATCCAAAAGAAAACAATGTTTTATTATTATTGAAATGAATTACACCAAGTGGAATAGTCGGCAACATCATTACTCTTGTTAGTATTCGTACTGTAGTCCAGTGGCGTAGCATTCATGGCGCGAAGGGGTTCAATGAACCCGGGCCCACGACCATTTAGGGGCCCATACCCGAGGGTGAAACAATTATGGGTCCAGGAGCAACATAAGCTCTGTCTTAGGGCCTCCATGAAATACTTAGTAGCTGCATACAACATATGGACTGATACATACAAACTACTGGATTTCTTTGTCACATAAAATAGGTGTCATATTGTAGAAGGGGCCCATCAACATATTCTTGAACCCGGGCCCAAGGGTACCTTGATACGCCACTGCTGTAATCTGTTAGACGATGGCTTTACAGGATAAAGTTATCTTGTGCTACCTCTGTGTCCTGTTTGTATTGAAATAAAGGCTTGCTTATAATATAACGTGTAGTTCAATGTAGTTTCACGGGTTGTTGTTTTTTTAATCTACTGTAATTTTCAAGCGCAACCAAATAAAGAGGAATCGGCTGTTGGCAGCAGAATTGATATAACATTTTTCAGAAAAACTTTACTGATAATTAGTACAGATGTCAATCTTTCAGTAAAATAAAATAATGCTGGTTCATTATTAAACTTTAAACGAAAAAAAAACTCTTCTTAAGGCCAAAACATCCTTTATACAACTTAGGGAGAGATTATTTTCTCTGAATCACTATTGAATATTACATTATTTTAAAACAAATCAGAAAATCTTTCAACCCGTCAACTCTCCTCCCCCACCCCCGAGAAAGAATCGAAGTTAAGCGAATGTAATGATCTACTAGACTTTATAATACTCCAATTGTAGGTATTTCGATCTAGACTTAGAAGACGATGCAAAGTATTAAATGATCCTCTAATGCAGGATATCCAAGACTTTTTGAAGAAATTTTTTTTACGCTGAGTATCCCTCGCATGTATCTGTGAGAAGAATGAACATAATAAATGCGTATTTTTCAAAAATCTTCTTAGTTAATGAGGTACCCTGGTATGCGAACGCACTATGAGAAACACTGCTTTAATCAATGGCCTACGGACAAGAGGTTTTGGTGAATGGCCACACCCTCATTCAAAACCTAGGGAAGAACTTCCCTTTGATCTGATGCCCGAATGAGCTTGTTGGCCTATACCCCAGACTGGACCGCATGTAGAGATGATAATGATGATGAGCTGCTATGCTCCTATTATTATTGCTCTCTGTATATGGCTCTGTCTAGAGAGACATTGGATTCATCCAAATAAATCAATGACTTTTTTTCTTCACATTTTTACATAACGTGAAACAAAAAAAAGGTTTACTTTACTAAAAGAAACACAAATGTAGGTGAATCTGATATTAACACAGAATAGTTTAACAACCTTGAAAGCAAGTCGGGTTGGACGGTGAATACTTGATTTGAGACACAATCTGGAATTCACTAGACCAGCAGTTCTCAGCCTTTTAAGCTCGGCGACCCCTTTTTACAATCCTCCACTCTGCCACGCCATCCCCCGCACACACACACAGCAATCGAAGAATAGGTAACAACAATCCATATTTTCGAATTCGATGGTCTTTGGTGACCCCTGGAAAATCGTCAATCGACCCCCCAAGGCTGTAGAGAGCCACAGGTTGAGAACCCCTGCACCAGACCAAGGGTCATTGCGTCAAACTTCATGTCGATATTTCAAGATTACATAAAGCGTGTTCGATTAGTTCCCCCTTTCCTTGGTTTTCTACTTGCATTCTTACTGCAGCAGATGTTTCGTTCTGATAATCTATTAAATCTTTTTCTTAGAAATATGTAGGCAAAACAGTAATAACATTCATTTAGTTTTAGTTTATTTCTTACTTTGGAGTATATTTGATCTACCAAACTTATGACTTTATCCTTAATACCATCTGATTGTACTAGCAGGTAAGCTTCGGTAAATGGTATTTGAACAATTTTAGATTTTTATTTAAATTATTATATTGTAAGTTTAATACAGGAGGTATTTTCTTTTTTTTTTATTTATATGTTGTCTTGTTTAGTTTCTTAATTGCTAATAATTCACTTGTCATTATTTCTTTTAAAATAGTAAGAATGCATTTTTCTGATCACTGTTATACTCATGGATGGCTGCCTGGTCGAGCGGTTTGCACGCTGGACTGTCAGTTTGATTTATCGATGGTCCCGGGTTCAAACCTGCCCGCTCCCATCCCCCGTCGTCCTGCGGGAGGTTTGAACTAGGAAATAACTATCTTCAACTCTGAAGGAACATCCGAAACATGTAAAACATTTTTACAACAAGAGTTAATTTTATATATTTATTTCACCTTCATCTTCCAAACCTTTAATCCCACAACACGTTACAACACAACACAAGAATTGTCGACCATTTTTCTCAATTCCCCTCTGTCTTCTGCTTGGCAAAGGACTCATTTCTGTGTTAATTATAACTGTATCACCCTTAGTGGTTAGTACACATCCCAATGCGCAGGGATACTTGAGCCAAGGTAAGAAGTTCTTCATAGTCCATGAACCAATTACGAAACGCCTCGTGAATAGATCAAATATCAATCAGATCTTATTTAAATATCCCCCATTGGATCAGGCTCACACTAAATCTTATCTTCATAATCATCAGCTCAGTGAATATTGATGAATATTAACAGTAAAATAAAATTGAGGCCAAACAAAACAATGACTTACGCCGAACACGTTTATTTTATCGATATAAAAGGAGGGTTGTCGATTGTTTTTTGTTCTTTCTTCTGATATTGTGCTAAAAATATCAAAACCTTGACTCTGTACCTTCATTGCATACCAAACATATGACCTGTAGTTCGACACTTCGGGACTGATTTTGACTTTGTGAGAAGCTCAACTATTTTGTAATGTAAATTTTACTTTATCAAAATATAACCTTGGTTGTGTCTCGAATCGATACGTGTTAACGAAGACCTCCTTCTGTTTCATCCTAGGAACGATTCTTTCAAAAGAGTGTCACATTGCAATCATGGGCTAATTAGTTATAGAAAAAGGTTAAGATAAAAGTCGCGAGCATCAGTTTCTAGAACGAGGTAGCTAAAAAAATTGGAATAGAACTTTCTAGGAAACTAGAGACGAGGTTTAAAAAATTGGGAGAAAATTGGTTGAGGTCTTTGAACTGGTTGAGGTCTTTGAGCTGGTTGGGGTCTTTGAGCTGGTTGGGGTCTTTGAGTTGATCGGGTCCTTGAGGAAGTAGCTGGTCAATGAGTTGTTTAGAGTCAAATTAAAGAAAGAAATTTCATTGGCATGAGAATAAAGTTGTATCAGTAGAACATTGCATCAGTGCATAGCGGTTGGTATCTGTCTAAAGTTGTAAAAATGTCATCACAGTGTAGTTAGGAATGTTAATAGAATTTGTATGTATAATTTCTTATACTCACTGAAGCTTCTTTGATTTATTTGTTCCCTTTTCATAATGAGAGATACAAAATTAGATAGAGACATTTTTTATAATACATGACTAAGGGCTGTCTTATTGGCTGTGTTTAAATTGTCTGTGAATATGGGTGTAGTGAGATGGGGGGGGGGCAGGGCAGGGGCATGTGACCATTGTCCACTGGTGAGGTAAATATATACGGGCGAATGACCCTGGACATTCCGATGGTCTAGACTCTAGAGGTTACTGCGTTACTGCTAGGCTGTTTTGTCGTTTCCAGCGTCACTGGTTCGAGCCTCGGTCGGCGCAGTCCCTTAGTTTCGTTGTATATTATTCACAACTTTCTCTTATTAATAACTTGGTCCCTGCTTCTTCTTTTTAGGTATGTTAAATATGTATTGTTAAGATTCTCCATAAACTCTTTACAAATCCATGTGGCTAAGTCAAGAACCAGACAACTTGGGCTCTGATATAAAACTTTAATGAGTGTATTAAATAATGAAGAGAAAATTATCAAATACTTTACAAATGGGCAGAAGTCTGAATATAACCGCTATACACAACTTATACAATAAATTTTCTTGTTCATCTCTCCGTCCGCCAGACTTGACCCACCTTTTTTTTTTATATCAAACACATAGTTCATAGTCAGATGACCAAAACACTGTTGACTTAAACGGAGAATGTTAAGATCAGTCCTTTTTAAGTACACAACCCTGTGCCACATGTGTCGGTTGATAACCCTAAGGTTACACTGACCAGCATCACAGTCCAGTTACAACAGTATAAATCATTCAAATGTTAGCAAAGAAACATAAGTTTTTAGTTTTATTGCTTCAGTGAATTTGAAGGATTTTTAAGTCAAGTTAAAACTGTATTAATGATAAGTGAAGGAGTTCATTACTGAAAGAAAAAAAAAAGAAGTTCTTTCAATGATGTTTTAACCATTTTATATTTTCCTGGCTAGCTATTATGTTTGTGCCTTTGAATATACAACAAAAGAAAATAGGCATTGTGCTGTCAGCGCAATTTTAAACATAAAATCAGCAAAAACTCTTGGCACTGAAACAGTAATCTAACAGCACACCTAATCTTAAGTCCTGTATATATATATATACCTTAAAATATAATGCTTATATTTTAATTATGCATAGATGTAAGCAACTGTTTCTCACTGTTGTTATTATAAATGTTTTTGTATTAAATGAAGCAAACTTTAATAATCTACTCTTTTTTGTTTAAGCTGGAGATGGATAGTGCAACTGATATTGATTTATTATTGATTGGGAAAACTGGATATGGAAAAAGTGCCACAGGAAACAGTATTTTAGGTTTTAAAACATTTGAAAGCAACCCTTCAACGACGTCAGTTACATCTTCTATAAATTATGATTTCGCCGAGGTTCAAGGACGTAAGGTGAAGGTCGTTGACGGTCCGGGTGTTTTTGACACTGGATTCTCCTCTACCCAGTCTATCGCGTTATTTACACGAGATATGGAGTATGCTATTTTCGCCAATACCAGAGGCTATCATGCTTTTCTAATAATTCTAAGATTCGGCGATCGTTTCACAGAACAGGATTTAAATACGATCAAAATTTTAAAATCTGTATTCGGAGAACGTTTTGTCAGAGAATATTGCATTCTCATAATGACCTATGGAGACTTTTATTCTAAGGACTTACCATAACCATTTACTTCATGGTGTAAAGCACAGAAAGGTAAATTTAAGGACCTTTTAAAGGAATGTTGTCATAGGATAGTACTGTTTGACAATAGAACTACCTGTAACAAAGTGAAAGATACTCAAGTGGCCCAGTTGTTTGCATTAGTTGATGGACTGAATGGTAACAGATACACAGATACAAATTTTCAACAGGCAAAGGAAAGCCAAACTCTGTTGATCTTACAGAAGCAGAAAACGTTCATCTCTGATCAAACATTTCAAGAGACACGATGTGTCATGCAGAAACTTGAATCTTTGCAAAACTCTACCGAGGACGACGAGGATGCTCTTGAAAATCTTTTGTGCAAAGCGGAAGCTTTGTCCACCAACCTTGAGGGCTTAGATAAAACCACTGGACAATTATTTGAGTTGATACAGGTAGCCTATGAGCTCGCAGAGAACGTGTCAGTTGAGATCAAAGTCAATGCCTCAATGAAAACGGCGCGCACGGAGTACAACAAGCATCACGCTTCGGTAAAATTTCAAAATGAAAAAAACGTTGAAGGCATAAAGAACAAGTATGCCAAACTGAAAGCTGATTGTCCAAACGATGAGGCAAAGAAGGAATCACTAGACAAAGAGCTTCAAGAAAAACTTCAAAACATGGAACTTGAATTCGATGAGCAGTTTAAAAGCAATCAAGAGATGTTTCTGAAACGAAAGAAAGAAGTAAGAAAGAAACTAAGAGCTAGTTGTTACAAGCATATTTGGAAGCTGAAGAAACTTGAAAAGAAATATAGAGACATTAAATCATTCACTACACAGAGTTTATTTTCTACACTTGTAGAGACTATTCAATGGCCCTTTAGACAGTTGATGTCAGCTGTACTCGGAAAAGTTTTTAAATGTAATGTATTTGGATGTACTTCTAAGCAATAGTGCTAGCTGCTTTTCAATATGATGGACTTTCTATTTAGAATTTATAAAAAACATAAGTATAGTATATCTCATTTCGGGATATAAGGAAATGTAAAAGAATATCAAGTCTCATCAAAGTTACAGAAGGCGCTATAAAGCGGAGCGGTTAAGCGCTTGGCTTCTGAATCTTGCATGCTTGATTCGAATCCGGGTGAAGACTGGGATTTTTAATTTCTGGAGTTTTGGGCGCATGTGAGTCAATGGGTACCTTACATTATTTGGGAAGAAGTCAAGGTCGTTGTGCTGGCCACATGACACCCTCGTCAACCGTGAGCCACAAAAACAGGAGACGCGGTTGCTGAGCGGTAAAGAGTTTGGCATCTGAACCGGGGGTCCCGGGTTCGAATCCTGGTGAAGACTGGGATCTTTGGGCGCCTCTGAGTCCACCCGGCTGTAATGGGTATCAGACATTAGTGGGAGAAAAGTGCTGGCCACATAACCCTCACGTTAACCGTAGGCCACAGAATCTGCTTACCTTTACATATAGACCACAAGGTCTGAAAGAGGAACTCTTACTTTTTTTTAACAAAAACAGATCACCTTTGCATCATCTGCCATACAGATTTCAAGGTCTGAAATGGGCAACTTTACTATCAAAGTTACCAGCGGATAACGTTGCCAGCCTACAAGTTCATAGTTTGAAAGCCTAATAAAGAGTGGCTTAGTTCGTTGTCTTGGTTCACACAATCTGTAAGACAAGATTCTGCCTACCCTAGTGGAGCTAGAGCCTGCAGGCCTACGTAAACACATCCTTCAATTCAAAACTTTCTTGAGAATTCTTCTTTCATAAGTATAAAGCTAATTCTCTGTTATATTTTGTGGTCGTCCAAGCGAGATATATAGGTAGAGAAGGGCTGGACACTGACCATGTGACCAACCAATAGCTCGTTGTTACGTCACAGTTCGTGATGTTGGACATGTGACGTGATGATTGTATCGTGCATTGATTTATATATATATATATTTATACTGCAGAAATGTATTTATTTTTTATCTTAAAAAAAGAAGATTATAAAAATATATTTCTAATTGACGTCTCGTTTAATTTATTTACTATTAATAGTACAAATGTCATTTTTTGTTTTAGAGAAGATAAAATACTGTTGTACAAATTTTGAAACAAGATTTAACACGCATATTTAATATTATTTATAACTTATTATCACATGTAGAACTACAATATGCAGAGGTCAATGTTGATTGTAAATCGCATAATATTGTAATAAATAAAAGGGAAGCAAGGAAATGTCTTCATTTAGAGGATAAAATACATATAATCAATTCGCTCTAGCACAGCTCCTTCTTTAATTCCGTTCTTTCTTCAGTGTAGACTCTCATTCGTTCCAAATCATGTCCATACCACTGCACAGAGGGCACCTTCTGCACTAATTTGGGCTATAGCAACAATATTAGCCAGTGCTGTGATTTATTTATCTTTTTTTTTACTAGGATGAATAGTGTGCTCTAGGCATTGGAGACAAATTTCACAGCCCTTGTTGCAATAAAATGCCTCGAAAGTGGAGGAATGCCAATCCCTTTTACTTATAAAAAATACACTCTTCTTAGTATTAGAAACGCAGAAAAATTGTTCGCAACACAGTGGTTCAAGTCCGGACCTAGCTTGGGAGGGGGGGACATTCACTGCTTTATGACCACTTAGCTGATGGAAGAGGATGGAACAGCAACCTTCTATTTCTCAATTTACACCAGAAATAACTTTTTTTTCTAGAATATGAAACACTAATTCAGCTGATACCACCAGGCTCAGTCAAGTACAATGTCTTTCCCTTCTTCGACATACCAAACAAAAAAATTAATTACCAAAAGGGAATTATCTAATTAGTTAATTTTTTTTTATTCGTGTGTTGTCGGGTTAAATTTTCAGCTTGATCCGAGGTCTAGTGTCGCGGAAATAACATGTAAAATCTTTTACCAGACAGACAGACCGACAGACAGAGTTGTTATAAGCTTTGTACAAATTTCAGTACGTTTCAAAGATATAATAAACATATTTATAATAATAATAAACAAAACAGAACAATGTTACATGTTATTTTCGAATTATTTTTTGTTTTAGTTTTTTTCTTTAATTAATACAAATGAAAAGGAGAATGAAAGAGAATAGTGAAAAGAGAGGGAAAGAAAGAAAAGAGATACATTTGGTAAAAGGGGGGGATTATATCAAAAGAGAGAGAGAGAGAGTATAATTAAATTTGTATTGAATAAATAAGAGAAATGACATATAAAGACAAGTTGAATAAGAAAATTGTGAAATAAAAGTATGAATGTAAAAAGAGAGAAATAGAAATAGACTAACAGAAAGAAAGGGAGAAACAAGGACATATAGATAGCCTATGTTATTACTA
>JADKLZ010081101.1:18328106-18338276 GCA_021533235.1 Biomphalaria straminea
TATATATATATATATATATATATATATATATATATATATATATATAGTTCTTCCATCGTGGTTCGATGGAGACCACTTTGTCATCCAGGGGGCTGAGGGCTTTGCACTCGAGTTTTATGCCTCCTCATGTGGCTGGTGAGACCCATGTGAGCCCGGAATGTTGCAAAGAACAAATTATCAGACGTCGAAGTAGATATCCTTCAAAGACGATGAATCTACATAAGTCACACCCTCGCAAGCCTTCATCTGTAACACCATCCTCCCCCCCTCCCCCCGCAGGAAAGAGGAAGTTAGGACGTTCCAGGAATGCATGGCGCTTCGATTTAGCAGCAGATATTAAGCAGATGGGCAAGACGTAGGGACAGTTGGAGAGACTTGCACAGAGCCTAGACGCCAGATGGGCAAGACGTAGGGACAGTTGGAGAGACTTGCACAGAGCCTAGACGCCTGAAAAAAGCTGATTGGCGACCTTCCGCCCCCGAAACAGAGAGGAGATGTTGGTAAATCAGAAACACATATTGAAGGAAAAAAAATATGGATAAAACAAAGATAAATAAATTAAGATAGATACAATTAAAGATACAGAGATAAATAGACAAAGATAAACTGAGAGAAAAAACGACTCACTGTGTTTAGCAGTCACTTCACAGCTAAAAAAGGCCATAGAATTTTGACTTCAAAGTTTCACTAAATCTTCTTTTCAATCTCTCACGCTTTTTATTTTTGTATGGTTTCATTATATCGCCACCACATTTCTTTATATCGATTTCACTCCCCTTCCTCTCTTACTGTCTTTATTTAAACTGCTTAAAGTACCGAAACGGGATCTTCTTACAAATCACAGAGTAAAACAAAGAGAAGACTCTTGGAATTAATGTTTAGCGTGACCACCCCCAATAGCTCAAACTTTGAGAAAGAAACAAAGTTACTTCCATTTCGATAAAAATAATGAGCTTAGAAACTTATATCAATATATTTTTATTCTCTAAAGCTTAACAACAAATTTTATCCTCTTTTGAATTTCGCTCACTAGTCTTTTAAAATTAAAAAATATCTACCAACCTGGTCCAGCTTCGTTAGTCACGTTACACTGGCCATCTATGCAGTTATGCCACAGACCCATAGAGTACCAAGTAGTGTCATGGGCCTTGGTGATGTTAGCGTATGTCCACTTGGGGGTGGCCGTGCCGGCGATGATCAGTATCAGTCCAACAGCTGACAGCATACAACAGCTGATGTACAGCGCGGACTGTTTTGAAAACAGCATTTGATCCTCGTTGTGTCTTTCGTCTTTGCTGTCTCGAGTCTAAACGTTAACCAGGATGCAGTTATCTTTGGCTTCATATACAAGTCATTCGAGAAGTGAAGATTGGATGCTTGTGAGAGACACTGAAAATATATCAGTGGGCCATGTGTACAGGAATACTATAGCTTCCAGATATGTGGGCCATGTGTAAAGGAATACTATAGCTTCCAGATATGTGGGTCCTATTTACAAGAATACTATAGCTTCCAAATGATGTACAAAGGTAAAAACAGTTTAAAATTAACTTCGAAGTAATATAGATACAGGGTGGCCAAGATAAAAGAGGCTTGGTATGATTAAAGGACATTATGTGATTGCACTCGTGCGCTCGATTCAACTATCATGTACAACATAACTCCAGGCTTTCATTATCTTGGCCCCTCTGTTCTCCTAGACTCACTACAGGGACAGGCTGATTAGAAGGCAAGGGAAATATAAACAAATTTGTTCTTAGGGATTTCATTCATCCCAAAATGAGTCTGGTGTTACGAAGCAAAGGTGTGTCAACATAGTAAAGCTGGATCCACAGGTAACAATGAAGTGTCATTGAGAAATAGATAGATGCTCAAACAAAGACAATTAGGTTTTATGGACGAATTGGTTTTGAAATTTTTAAGAGCTCTGGTGTGTCAGTTTCGTAAAGAATATTTAAAAGCCCATAATTTGTTAGAATTTTCTAATGGCTACGCATCTATTAAAATGCACGTAATTTAAAATACACGATTAGATATTCTTGGTAAAAGCCTAAGTAGATAATTGAAAGAATCATATTTTATGCTGGAAAAAAAGCTCACATGAGTTTGTAATAGAAAGATCCAAAAAGAAGAAAAATATTAAAAATTACGTTTACATTGAGAAGAACTCCACGTTTACAACTATATGTCTCAATAATGTAGAAGTTATAATTTTAATACCAATCAAGATAAGTAATTACCAATAATTAATTGACAAGTTGTTTCTTAATTGATTCATGTTTTGTTAGGTACAATAGATAATTGTTTTAAGTTTCAACTTGATCCAAGAATGGGTGTGGAAGAAATGGTGTGTGCGAATATTACACAGTATCTAAGGGGGCAAAACCTAAAATATTTAGCCATATCTCCGAATAATGAAGAATTAATTTCTCCTGCCGGTATTAAACAAAATAATTAATTACCAGTAATTAATTGACTATTTTGTTAATTCTTTAAAATTTATACATGTACTGTCTTCGCTAATGAATAATTGTGCAAAAGTTTCAACTTAATCCGGAAACGGGTGTGGGAGATAACGGGTTCAAACGTTTTACCAGACAGACAGAGTGATTTGATATAAGTTTATAAGTTTGAGAGTCCGACAATTAAGGATGTATGTACTACTTAACTACGCAGACCGTTTTGAACTGTACCCTGTACATCCGCAGTTATAGATCTAGCCGTTGTGAGCTCTAAGGTCACAGCTATTACTGCCTAGCCACGTGAAATCCGCTTTACTATTCGGCGTAGAATACAAGCGTTGTCATTATTCTATTTCTATGTTTAGATGTCAAAATAGGCATATTTTAAAAAGTTTTTGTATGCTGTTTACAAAAGAAAAATAAGAAAAAAATATATAATTTAGAACTCTCACCACCGATAGGATGGGATTAGGTAAGTAATGAAAAGTGTCCTATTTCCGACTATCCGATCCATAGGGGCAGATGATGTTAAGGTCATCTGTTTCTTTGGCCAACGGTTAACGATCAGGGTGTTATGTGGCCAGCACAAAGAGCAACTGCCTTTACTTTCGCCAACTAAAGTCAGGTACCCATTATAGTTGAGTGGACTCAGGACGCCCTAAAAATCTCGAAATTCAAAATCCCAGACTTCAGCGGGATTCAATTCCAGGACCTCAGGTTTGGAAGTCAAGCGCCTAACCATTTGACCACCGCGCCCCCGAAAATGAAATTAGTTCTGACCTAATTACACAGTCAACAGGTTGATGTACTTTATGCTGTTTACAAAAAAAATTGTTTCGCCTACCCTTTAGAAGTTGAATTAAATCTCTCGCCTTCCTCTGAAGAAATGCTATTACCAAATCATATGGTTTACAGTGAACTGCTGTGTAAGTTTTTGCTGGTGTTGGCGTTACACATTGTTAGAAACAAAAAGACTTAGTGGCCATGAAGTGTGTTCTCTTGTGTCCTCTTATCAAACAATACACACATTTCCAGGTTTATAACCGAACAGACTCTAGCGGTCTGGGTAATAAGCTAATCAATAGAGCCTGGGGCATATTATTTATTATTGATTCATTTTTGTTTATGTGATTGGTTAACGAAGAGAACAATGCAAATTAGCATAAAATCGATGGTCATTTCAAGTATAATATTAAAATTGTTGAAATACTTTTCGAAGGAGTCGCGGTGGCTGAGTGGTTAAAGCGTATGGATTCTAAACAGAGGGTTCGAATCGTGTGTTGTTAATTTTTTTCATTTAGGGTGCCTCTGAGTCCGCCCAGCTCTAATAAGTAACAGTTAATAGTTGGGGAAACGTAAAGGCTATTTGGTTGTTGTGCTGGCCACATGACACCCTCGTTAACTGTGTATCCGTGAGCCAGAGAAGCAGATGACCTATACATAATCTGCCATAGACCTCAAGATCTTAGAGGGATAATTTTTTGTTTGCTTTTTTTACTTTATGCCTAAGGAACCAATTATACTAGTGTGTGTATGCTGCATGTGATGACTATGAAATCTCGTCTTGTACCTTTTTTTTTTTTTTTTTTCAGAACTAAATCAAAGCTCTCTAGCTAACTGATGCTCGGGCCAATTCGACCATTTTAATTTCCAACACTCGTGTCGTAGGCTAAATGAACATAAGGTACAGAAACGAAATGAAATTGACCTGAAACTATTTGATTACAAGCTCGTGGATAAGGTACTTACGTTAATTAATGGGACATTTCACGTTTTTACGCTCTCTTTACACTGTATTTACAAATCAAACATGTTGGCTCTCTATCATGATCCACAAAGAAGTTAATATCTGTTCTCTTTTATCCTTGTACAGTCTACATTCAGGGTCCCATTCAATAAACGCTAAAATGTTGAAGGTAATGGTGTCAATCCATCGGATAAATAGTGAGGTTGGTCAAGATACATTTGTCTTGGGAGATGGTGGTGGCGTGGCAGTTCCAGTACCACCTCATCGTGTTTGTCACGTAAACATCCCTGCTCTCCAGAGGGATGGCCAAGAGTACTGGTTGCTTGCCACTGATGAATGAGCAGTCGGCAAGTGTAAAAGTCAAACCAAAGGGGTTATGTCCAGCCCCCCCCCCACTGTGGGGCCCCGGGCAACGGTGAGTAAGGGACCTAACGGGATCTCCGAAAAGCGGATAGCGCTGGACACCAACTCGAGGGTTGGTCGGGTTCTCATGGGACTTGGCTGATTCGCGGGTCTCTCTAATGGGCAAAATTGGGTCGACTGGCGCGGCCTTCGCGGGCTGCGTCGGGAGGCTCTTTTGCGTCCATGAGCTAGGCTCTATCTAGCCCGTTCCCTGACGTTGTAGTAGAGGATCGCGTCGAACCCAGTGACAGATCTAATACTGGGGATATCGAGAAACCTTCGTCATACCACTCCCCATTGTGGGAAACTCTTAGCCTCTCAGGTGGTGGAATTTTCTACCTTTGTGCCGACATTTTGGCGGGCCAAATGGAACCAAGTCCCAGGCCGGATCTGGCCATCGGGCCGTATTTTGGGCATATTTGCTCTAATTTATTAAATAATAGAGGGCGCGGTGGCTGAGCGGTAAAGCGCTTGGCTTCCGTACTGGAGGTCCCGGGTTCAAATCCTGGTGAAGGCTGGGATTTTTATTTCGGGATTTTCGGGCGCCCTTGAGTCCACCCAGCTCTAATGGGTACCTGACGATAGTTGGGGAAAAGTAAAGGCGGTTGGTCGTTGTGCTGGCCACATGACACCCTCGTTAACCGTGGGCCACAGAATCAGATGACCTTTACATCATCTGCCCTATAGACCACTAGGTCTGAAAGGGGAACTTTACTTTTTACTTATTAAATAATAAGTTTGGTATTTCTAAAAGGTTGTCGTTGTGTGTCTTCCTTAAATTGTCTTAGGGCTCAAAACTCTTGCTAAAATAAAAAAGAAGAAAAGAAAAATTGAAAATAAAACAATTAATAGTATCTATTACCTTTGAACTTTCTCTTAGTATTGCTACAGTCCTCATTGTCAACATGTCAGCTTTGGTTGTGGCAAAATATGTAGGTCACAACTGGCCGAGGAATTCCAGCTACCGTCGCCTCAGCGTGGCGCCTCTGTGGAAGCGTCCGCATAGGGAAGTGGATACGCTAAGAACGGTAGCACACAAAGCTCTCAGTGGGCTACCACACGTATCCTCGAGAGAGGGTACATTACACGTAGTAGGTATGTAAGAAAGACTCGCTAACCAGTCCGAAACCCCCACCGATCCGTTCCCTAACGGGGGCCATACGGATGGTGATGGACCCTTGCACGGGTTCGGTGAAACAGTATAGGCATATGGAGGCCCCCCCGTGGGCTCGGCCTCCGGCCTCGCATGGGAGGGGGCACTCGTGCGGGCTCAAGGAGCCGTGTTCTACGACCAAACGGGTGTGATTATTTGATCACCTAGATCAGTGATTCCCAAAGTGGTCCATATGGACCCCCAGGGGTCCACGAGGACTTCCAGGGGGTCCATGACATCCAAATGGGGGTCCGAGAGAGTGGATCTCATTTAAGAAAGAATTTAATTGAGTTTAATATAAACCTAGTATTAATGGAATCACCTAGCTATTGTATCATACAAATATACATTATGTATACTTCATTATAGCTAGGCCATTAAATATACATATAACCATATTACTGAAATGAAAAACATATTTTACATTTTTATTCCAAAGTGTTTAGTGATAGTAAACGATACATATTTACTGTTACATAATGGGTTTAAATTTCAATTTTGTTAATAAATTAAAAAAAAAAAATGAATTGAACTTTAAATGTTGTTTTTAATTATTTTTTCACTCCTCGTGTCACTGGTTGGAAATTATTTAAACAAAATCTGTAATTTGAAATTGATGAATTTTCAAAATTTAATATAACTTAAACAGGGGTTCACGGAAAACCAGAAAACATGTCAAGGGGTCCACGAGACAAAAAAGTTTGGGAACCACTGACCTAGATGCAGGGGAACTCCAGACAGAGAGGTCGGTGAAGAGTCAATCTCTCATCCTGGCCATGAGATAAAAGCCTTTCTCCGGTCACATGGTTCAATGAAGTCTTGAACCATGGGTACGTGACGTTTTGGCGCCGCCGTTTTGGCACCGCCGTTTTGGCGACGCCGTTTTGGCCCTAGACGTTTTGGCGCCAGCCGTTTTGGCGATAGGGACGTTTTGGCGCGAGATATAATTTGACGATAATTTATATAGCTCGTAGCTTTTATAACAATGTTTATTTTACTGTACCATAATATTGTATGTATAGTATGAATTCTAACACCGTAAAGCGATTATTTTTTTTTTTTTTTTGTAATATAAAGGTTTTGCTTCTTTCATGAATATTGGCCAATAATAAGTCAGATTCCTAAATGGTAATGACATGCTATCCTCTTCCTTTTTTTTTTGTATATGAGTTCTGCTAATCGTACTGGATGACATTTTCCTATGTCTTTCTAAAAGACATATTTGTTTATTTGAAATTAATACTGAATAAGTACTAGCTAAGTGTCACACTTTAATATAACGAAAAAAGCATATTTACATGTAAAGCTTTATTACGCAGAATGATGACACACATAGTAAAAACCAAGACACGGAATGTGGTCAGTACAAAATCTAACGTGAATCCACAAATGGATAGATACAAATTCACGACACTAAGATACTTTGAAAAGATATATTTTGATAAATTTGGTAGGGATGTTTGGTTGACACATCTCGCATTGACGCAGGTATAGTTAAACAAATGAAGATAAGACTAGCACCGAGCACTGGTCGTTGGCGTCATGCGTCTGGCGATTATCTATTTGGGACTGGTCACTACCTGTGACACCTATCCCCCCTTCTCCTCCCGCTCACATTTCACTCCTTGTGTATACTCTTCCCTCCATCCCTTCCCTCTCTAACGCATAAACCAATGTTCATGTAAACAAATAATTGCTTCACTTTTTTGTCTATCATTGTTTCATTTTGTTTTTGTTTTTAATTTTAAAGTAATATCTTTAAAAAAAAAAGTTTATTTTGAAAATAAAAGTGTGCCTCTATGTACCTCTTAATAAACACACATGTACAAGCCAAAATGCTTATTCAAGAAAATGATGTGAAACACAAACACACATTTACATTTAGTAAATGATAAGTCACATTGATTAATGGACTTGTTATAACTCACATAAAAAGGATTTTAGGAACAGATATAAAAATAATTGCTCAAATAACATATAATAATGTACAAAAGGTACTAATTATTTTCGCTTAAATATGTGTTTAAAAATGTATAACAAACAGCTTTTTTGCTATTTTATACCGAGGCAAACACAAAATATATTCTACCCCCCCCCCCCCGCTCCAGCGAAAAAAGTCTTGATAACTTAATAATTTTGACTAGAAATTATGTCTTAACACAAACACTCATGCAAAACATATATATGAATAATTCTTTTTTAAAGAAATAATACAATACACGTACATAATGTACATCGCGCCAAAACGTCCCTATCGCCAAAACGGCGGCGCCAAAACGACCTTCGCGCCAAAACGGCATCGCCAAAACGGCGGCGCCAAAACGTCCTGCTTCGTTGAACCATTATGGACATCTGACAAGGTCACAACTGGGGCCATGTAGCCACGTGATATATTACATGCGTCCTCATCAATTGCACGTTTGCACAACTTTTTTATGTAGAAAATACGCTATCTGTGTATAATGTCTTTTGATTCACATTTTTATTGCATTATACATTTAATTATTTTTTTACACTCCCACTTGAGGAATTACAATTTTACGATTTTCCGTCATTACCATTTCACATCACAAAATTTCACAGGAAATGTACAATTGTGCTTAATATGGAATAATTAACTATATACACTCTTTCGTAATGTCACTTAACTGTAGAAATAACTTACTTATTCTTACCCTTGTGACTCCTGTCAAATTACCATGAGTGAACATTTACCTGTTCTTATACTTGTTTATTTTCAGTAGAATACAAAAACTCGTTATCATTAGATATATTTCAACCCAGATGATTTTTTAAAGTCAGGAAATACTGCTTCTGGCACCCATAAAACTACACCGGAACGACTAAGTTATGTCCTTTGGAGCTGAATCAGCTTCTGCACTACTGCACTAAATGTAATAAAAGTTCCCCTTTCAGACCTAGGGAAGATAATGTAAATGATTCTGTGGCCTACGATTAACGAGGGTGTCATGTGGCCAGCACAACGACCAACCGCCTTTACTTTTCCCAACTAATGTAAGGTACCTATTAGAGCTGGGCGGACTCAGAAGCGCCCAAGGATCCCGAAATAAAAATATCAGTCTTCACTGGGATTCGAGCCCGGGACCCCAGGTTCAGAAGCCAAGCGCTTTACCGCTCAGCCACCGCGCCTCCAGGGCTGTAAGAGAGCTCCCATAACCGCGCTAACAGTTCATGCACAGTTCAATAATGGCGAGTCCCGCTCGCTTAGCCTAGCAAAGTTTAGGAAAATGGCGTTGGTCGCCTGTGAACTTGAACCTAGGCCACGTATTGGACAGTGAGTGAGGAAAATCCAAACCAAATAACAATGTTGGCAATAAAAACATGTGCTTTGACCCTCGCCAGACAACATTTAATTTTTTTTTCTCAAGCTGGTTAGAGAAAGCTCTTGATGGCCTAGAGTTTCATGAGCGCTTGGTTCAAATTTTAATGAATGATCGAAATAGTTGTATGTTCCTAAACAAATTTTCAAGTTATGACAGACCAAAGGGGAAGAAGCACCGTTAATACGAGATGAAATTATTTCTAATGCTTATTTCCCTTTTATTATAGCTACAGACTTTAGTATTGCTCAGTGATTGGACAAATACGGCCCGAGAAATGTCATTCATATGTATAGATAATAATTCATAATGGTAGTTCTAGTTAAAACTTTGAAGCAATAGATAACTGTGTCTCATTTGTATTGAAACAGTGGTCTTTCATAAGGACTATATTACATTATGATACTTGACTTTTGATAATGTTTAATAGTCTTTAGGTTAAAACGTTTCTGGCACCCATAAAACTCTAATATACCAAACTCTGGTATAGATACAAAATAAGTATTATATTTTTAACTGCATGTTAATTAATATTATCTTATAAATATTTACACTCCGAACATTTGAAATTCCTGAAACATTTCCTGCTAAGAGATTTTTGTTCCATTTACTTTTAAATCTTTTATAAAAAAAAACATAATAACATGTGTACGATTGTTTCAAATAACAAATGTAGAATGATTGTTGACACTTATCAATCAGTAAGAGAAATAGTCAACACAAAGATTCTGGCTAAACTGTCTGTCTTTGTGTTTTGACGTAAACTTCAACACACACCTAACAGTGATGACCTTGTCTGTTTTACACGGCTTCATGTGATAACCTTGTTTGTTTCACACGATTTCATGGGATGACCTTGTCTGTTTCAGGTGATTTGATGTGATGAACTTGTCTGTTTCACGCGATTTTATGTGATGACCTTGTCTGTTTCAGACGACTTATGTGATGACCTTGTCTGTTTCACACGACTTCATGTGATGATCTTTTCTGTTTCACACGATTTCATGTGATAATCTTTTCTGTTTCACACGATTACATGTGATGACCTTGTCTGTTTCACACGAT
>JADKLZ010081101.1:18346019-18360700 GCA_021533235.1 Biomphalaria straminea
TATTGGCGCAGCGGTCTAACTACTAAGGAAAGTGTGAAAGGGAAAGAATCATTGATCAAACTTGTACTTAGTGAATAAGAAAAATCTTTCATCAAAAGTCTGTCGCCAATTCTAGGTCAGAAAGAAAAAACATAAACGGAAAGGGATATGAACATCTTCAATATTATGTAGTTGTAATGTGTATATTACAATCCTGAAACATTAAAAAAAAAAAAGAAAATTATTTATATTCATACACACACATATATACATATATAAGCCTGGCCTGCCCATAGTAGATACCACCAATATAGTATCTTTACTTAATCCCCTATGTCTAGTTTCTGTTTACAATACCTATGTGTAGTCTCCACCTTCGTGGTAAGTAAAACCTAAAGCCTGGGTGTAAACGGATCCTTATAACTATAATACTATATATGCAATTTCTTATAAATTTGACCGTTGATATATATCGTTAAGGAATGAATTACTAGCTATTCGTTGACTGTCAAATTTTTTGCAGGGTAGCAGTTATTGCCTCTTAGCATCAGAGCAGTATCAAAATGTGTGAACTATTTCTGATGATCAGTCAGAGACGAAGCTCCGTCTATTTCTTCCCTACCACAAGAGCCAAAAAAAACTCATTAAGTTACATATGAATAGGTTATGTTCTTTGTATTGAGTGAAATATTCTGAAGATTACTCTCCCCTGGCATTTCGCTTGCCTGCCGTAAAATAGAAACTTCTCTATTTAGTCAAAGCCTCTACATGTTTGGTTTAGTGACTATACCAATATCTCTCTGTGAAGACAGAGTGAAACACATACGGACGTCTAAAAAAATGTTTTGTAATGACACCCCACATCCTTGAACTATGGACAACCCAGTGCTT
Organism: Biomphalaria straminea; assembly: GCA_021533235.1. Classification (NCBI taxonomy): domain Eukaryota; kingdom Metazoa; phylum Mollusca; class Gastropoda; family Planorbidae; genus Biomphalaria; species Biomphalaria straminea. Next base: position 18,346,890 of record JADKLZ010081101.1, read on the forward strand.
AACAAATTCATATTAAGTCTAGTGACAAAGATAAAAGAGATAGAGAGACAGGAACACAGGCAGAGAGAAAGAGAGAGAGAGTGAACTGATTGGCTGGAGAGAGATGTTCAGGTCCCATAGTTGTGTACATAACTCAGAGAGGTGACCTTATCATGGAATGGAATTAAAGTTAAATTAAAAATGCTATAAAGAGCAAAAATAAACTCACATTTGAACAAGCAATGCATTTATTGGATGAACCTTTAAAAAGGAGAGGAGATATCGTTCAATCAAAACATGAGAAACCTTAAACAAATTGTTACTACGTGATTATGTGACAAACCTAACGTTAGCAGTCATTTCCTTTATCCCCACATGTTAGTGTGTGAATGTATGTGTGGCGTGTGCCTGCATTGTTAAAGAAAAAAAGAAGGAATGGGGTCTATCTTTAAAATAGAAATACAACTGATCGCTATGTCTGACATAAGTTGATGCAAGGAAACATTTAGGTATAAGCTTAGTATGCACAAAAATAGTCATGTGACATTATTTAAAAGTAAGAGGACAGGCCTTGACCTTTGAATGCGAGTTCAAAGATATTACCAGCAAAACAAAAAAATACATATTAAAGAGGGAGATGGGGAAGACCCAAGAACACCTGGAAAACACAACGTTAAAGAAAACCTTGAAGACTACAAGTGTTTAGAGTCTACTAGATGATTAGGAATAATACGACAGAAGGGCAATGTTGTAAAGTTTATTATGTCAGGCCAATTGGTTTCAGAGTTTTCCAATCTTCCTTCATAATTAAAGATTGTTACGTCCTAACCCAAATCTAACACAAGACGGCGGGGAAGGCAAGCGGGCAGGGTTTCGAACCCTGGACCACCGAGAGAAGCGTACAGAGCACAAACATATAACCAAGACTCACCAGATTTACTCCAGCTTACTAGCACCAAATCACAACCAGGTCAAACACATTTAAACACTCATGTCACTTGTAAGGAAGTGCTCTTACTTTAATTGTTTGCAAACCCAGGTTGAACAATCAGACAATGCGTGTTGGGTATTTATAAAAAAAAAAAAAAAAGAAATTGACAAATATATATAGATCTATGTCTAGGTCTACGAAATATTCAAGCACAGTGACTCGAAGTAAACATTCCAGGTGATCTCATTGTGCAAACAATTGTTGAACTGAGATACTAAGAATTGTTTATAGAAATTAAACCACCCCATTCGACAACAACTAAGGCCCCAGGCAAACCTTTTTCTAAATTTCATTTTTTCTGGACGCGATAGTTTTAGTCCAAATAACCAGGCGGTACAATTAACAGGATAGGACCGTATAAAAGGATTTGTTTCGATAATGTAGGACTCAATCCGAATGAGCGGCTTGTCCGATTAACCGGCATTTATAATTATTTATAATGTCATCTTGAGCTTGTGTGTAGTTATGAACCACAGGAACCGCCCACGAGATTGTTTTAATGCTTCATATGATTTTATGTCATTCAAATGATGAAATTAACAACAACCTTCCAAGACCTGGGTATTCAACCTACCAACGTTTATTTACTTTATATATAGACGTTTATCAACAGATATCAGAAATACGTTTTATTCGGAACAAATTTAAATGATCTATAAGGAAGTCTCTTTTACAGAAAGGAGCAGAAAGATAAAATGCTATCTGCTTCATTAAATACTTTTAGAGCGTTCTATTTTTATCGGCCTTGAAATCGGAGATTTTGATAGGAGACCTTCACGTATTGAAACTTTCAATTAAAACTTTTCTCCCACTCTGTCTCCTTCAAGCAACCACTCACAAACCATGTTTCTAATGTTTGCAGTTCTTGAAACATGTTCTTTGAGACGAGCCCCCAGGAAACACGACACATTTCCAGGAACAATGGGACTTTCTCGGACAGATTTGAAGGCAAACATCCAATGCACTTTGGTCTCTTTTAACCTGTGGGATTCCGTCTGGTGCTTTTCTTTTCTTCACTATTTCATGATTCTCTTTGGTCGGTCCAACTTACGGTCTGAACTAATTACGAGGTTCAAACTAGTTTCTTTGATATTCTTTCTTGTACCCACGTTCCCATGCCCTCACATTAAACCAATACGACCATGGATATTATCGTAGAAGTAACATTTTGAAAAAAGTTTTCGTCCATAAACTAGTCCATGTTTAACTAGGGTCATTTTTCTTTATTTAAATATCTCAAAACTGTTAACACTATCTTTTCTATGAAGTAAAGTGCTTTAACAAGTGAACGCAGACAAGACAATATGTTGTATTGGTGGAAATTAGAATTATTCAAATAAATCCTCACCCTTAAACATTTTTTTACACAGTATTAAAAGAGCAGATAATTTAGTATGTTATAAAAACATATATCACATAACATTAGAAGGCCTGAGTAACATTGTTAACATCGATATTAATTTGTATCGTTTATTGATCACGTGGTTGTCATGTGTTTATCATACCCTTTTATTTGGGGGTGGGGTGGGGGGAGGGTGTTGTTAATAGCTTTAAATAAATCTTATGGTTTACTTCTTGTGTACCATTTGTTTTATCTTTATCATGTATTTGTCGTATTTTGTGACAATAGTCGTATTGTTGTTGTCATTTGTTCAGTATGTGTTATCTATTTTTGTTTAGTTTTCTTTTTCTTTTTATTTTTATGTGTTTATCAAAGTTCATCGTGTGTTAATGGCTGGATGGCTGCCTGGTCAAGCGGTTTGCACGCTGGACTGTCGTATCGATTTACCGATGGTCCCGGGTTCAAACCCTGCCCGCTCCCGTCGTCCTGCGGGAGGTTTGGACTAGGAAATAACTATCTTCAACTCTGAAGGAATTTCCGAAACATGTAAAACATTTTTAAGTATTTAGAAAAGAAAACAAGATTACAAAGAGAGTTTGTGTGATACACAAACTCAGAGGCGGCCCCCGTCGAAGTCGGATCCCTGTCAGATCCGCCTATTCGCAAGATGTTTCGGATGTTCCTTCTAAGTCCCTGGCTCAATTCCTGTATGCTCCCATCCTTAAACTATCGCAATATTTCTGAAAGAACAGTAAAGGTTAAATCATATTTTCAAAAGCCTTTAGTGTTTTTTTCTAACCGTGACGGACAGACCAACCAACAGATAAAACGCACAAAAATATGCTTGTTTCATTCTAATGGGGGCACTAAACAATTGTTTTTTAAAAAATCAGATTTTTAAAAAAATTTAAGAAAGTTCATTTTAAAAAATGTGCGTGATATTAGTGTGTACAGAGCCTTTCTTATAGTAACATTTCCTCCCTTACATTTACGTAATTGTTTTAGAATTGGTGTTTCATTATTACAAAATCGCTTGCATAATTAATTTTATAAATTAAATGGTTTGCTTTTAGAAAACTAAAAGTAGCCATTGCAACTTAACTTTTCAAGCCGGTGAATGGTGAAAAAATATTTTTCGTATCTCTTCTAGTTTTGGCGCTCTGAGTCTGACAGACGGACGGACAGACAGACAAAAATTCATTTTAAAAAATATGCGTGATATCTATATGCCAAGAGCATTTTTTCTAGTAACATTTCCTCCCTTAGATTTACGTAATTGCTTCACAATTGGTGTTTTATTATTAAAAAATCGCTTGCATAATAATTTTTATACATTAAACGGTTTGCTTTTAGAAAACTAAAAGTAGCCGTTGCACCTAAACTTTTCAAGCCGCATTTAATGGTGAAAAAATATTTTTCGTATCTCTTCTAGTTTTGGGCCCTGAGTGTGACAGACGGACAGACGGACACTTTGCACAAACCTAATAGCGGCTTTTTCTCCTTACGGGGGCCGCTAAAAAAACTGCCGATGACAGACGTAAACGACGAAATGTGTGCCCACATCGACTACCGCCTGAAGACGGCTATGTCTGCTGTGACTGTGGCAAAATATATAGGTCACAGTTGGGGCTACTTAGTTACGTGTACTCCTCACTAATCTTCATGCGCAAAGAAGAACCGTGTTATTATTATTATTATTAATTTGAATTATCTGAGGAGAATGACAATAATTTCTTTACTTTAAGTGGGACTACATATCTCTGTGAATCTGGTTCCAGGGTATGCGCGCTGGGCTGTCATTCGGACTTCTAGATTGTCCCGGGCTCATACCCTGCCCGCTGCCTTCTCCCGTGGTCCTGCGGGAGGTTTGGATTAAGATCATTTATAAAGAAACATCCATATTCAATTCTCAATAGAAATAGAAAAACAAACATTCCTCATCCCCGACAGTCTACAATAGCTGTCTTTAGTTTTCCATCTTCCTCTGCCCCCCTCCTGCCCCCCCCCCTTTCGTTGTATTTGTGCATTTATGCTAAATGAATAATGTTTAACTATGGTTTACCATCACATTTCCAATATTTATCTACACACCAATACGTCTGACATAAGGCAATAAGAAGAACGATGAACAAGTCCAAGAAATTTCATTGTTTTTAACATCAATGTGAAAACACTCCAACAACATTACAAAAGCATCAACAATTTCACAAAACACCATTAGCCTAACACACCATTCTCCTATACACCTTTGGTATAATACACCATTGGACTAACACACCATTGGCCTGACAAACCATTCTCCTATTATCCTATACAACTATGGTATTATACACCATTGGTCAAAATACTATAGGCGTGACAAAACAACTATTGCCCTAACACACCGTTGGTCTAACAAACCACTGGCCTGACAAACCATTGACCTAACACACCACTAGCCTGACAAACCAATCATTTGCCTAAAACACATATTTATTTCCCTAATATACGTCGATATAATTAACAGTGTCCATGTCAACATTAACTGATTTTAATGCATCGCACTATAATCGCAGATAGTGTAATAAAGAAGTATACCCCAGAGTTTCAATAAGTACTGTTTGGCGCTTCCACGCAGTATCTTATGCAGGTAAGTCAAACGAAGGAAACTCTCTAATAACGAAATCAAATAACATAGGTGAAAAGCCAGCAATATAAGTTAGTCGACGCTGAGCGAAGGTCGAATCAGTATTTTAATAATAACATATGGAACCGTCGAATGGGGTCAAGCTAAATCTCTATGTTCACAAAACTGCCTCTCTCTAAAGCTGACAAAAATAGTCTGTTTACACTTAGCTATTCTTCCTAAAACCCTAGTCTTGTTTTTATATGTCGCTTCGTTGTCTCAAGTCAAAACTTTCCCTTTCTATGAAGCAAATAACTAATTCCTAATTGTGCTATAATAGTATGAAGGAAACATTCAGTTTTTTGAGTGTATGTCATTCACAATCATATAGTGACACACCAATCATACACAAACATACAGTGACACACCGAGGCAGGAACTAACCGTGGTACACTCGCAAAAAATGGATGGCTGCCTGGTCGAGCGGTTTGCACGCTCGACTGTCGTTTGGATTTATCGATGGTCCCGGGTAAAAACACTGCCCGCTCCCATCCCCCGTCGTCCTGAGGGAGGTTTGGACTAGGAAGTAAACTATCTTCAACTCTGAAGGAACATCCGAAATATGTCAAACATTTTACAAACAAACAAACAAACAAAAAGCACAAATCTTATAATCTGAAGACACCACAAAGGTAGGTTCACTTAGACTTGCTTAATCTTTCCCTAACCATTATGTGTATAGATTGCCATGCGATCTCCACAAAGATTGGTCACATCTGATATCCACAGCCATTTCCCGGCTTGTACCTATGGACTTCAAATCTATAAAGATTCGTCACCATGTTACGGGGCATGGTTTTATTTTTCTTTTTTTTTTAGGTCTCTATGTTAGTCTTTAAGGAAAGTGTAGTCTCTTGTGCTTCAAATCTGCTACGAGCTTCATTCACCATTTCCAGAAGAGGTCTAAAAGTGGCTCAACAGCGATGGCTGAGAAGGATCATGGGATAGCATTCAGAGATCATGCTATAGGAAATGTCTACACAACCACCACTCGATCTCTGAAGTCAAGTCTACTTGGCACCAATAGAAGTAGGTGTTGGTTAAAAAATAGTATATCGGTTGTGAGAGTGACAGGCAGAGAGAAATGCGAACAGAGAGAGAGAGAGAAAGAGAAAGAGAAACAGGAAACTAAATAAGGAGAGAGATAGAAAGGTTGGCGATCTCTAAGGCAAATATAAGGTACATTATAATGAAACAATATTGACTATGTTTACTCTCTCTCTCTCTCTCTCACTCTCTCTCTCTCTCCTCTACTTGTCCATCCTGTCTTCCTTCCCTTATCTGTTCACCTCTCCCTTTGTTTGTCCAGACAAGGTCCAGTAACTAAGGACTTGCCAGAGAGAGGTCCTGTCAGGTCAGAGTTTGGCCAATGCGTCAGGGCTTAAAGAAATCTAATCCAATGGACGGTGTTGATCAAAATTAAAGTCTCACTTGTACGCTCTCTAGGCCAATAAGACAACGATTCTATTATCCCCAGCCCTTGACATGTTCTTTTTTTTTAGTTAATTGAAAGACAAATTAACTCTAGTCACACATTGTTTCGACGTACTAACCTCTCTCTCTGTCTCTCTCTCTCTCTCTCTCTCTCTCTCTCTGTCTCTCTCTCTCTCTGTCTCTCTCTCTCTGTCTCTCTCTCTTTCTCTCTGTCTCTCATACCAACATATGTATACTTAGATTTTTTTACAGCTCTAGCTATTTATTTTTCGTTCTAAAATAGTTAAATGTTCCAACTTTTTTTGTTGTTGTTCATCACGTTTTCTATTTTCGTCATTTATATCTAATATATAAAACTATGAGATGGGATCCATTTATGAAACAGACCTAAATATTTACACTGTAAGCTGCGTTTGTTCATTTAAACTCATATGCATTTTAAGATAGGTTCCTTATAAATAGCATCTCTGTTTACATTATTTCATAGTCACATTACAGAAACCGCCAACCCTTTCTAAAGAATCCCAATCGTACAATACTATTTAACCTTTGACATGACGTGATTATCCCTACCGCCAGATATATTTGGGGCCCAGACAACTGATACGTGTGGGCCCCTCTGACCTCTCCTCTTCCAAAAAAAATCTCCAATTACCGTACGTATAAAATATGAAAAAAAGAAATTGTGAATGAGCCAAACTTGGTGCCCTGAAATAGAATTATGTTTCCCTCCCCTTCCCTTGATCATAATAATAAAATTCTTGAAGAAAATTCACCAAGAAATCCTTAAAGAGTATTTCTATTGCTCCTTGCATTTCATTGCGAGCTCAGGAGTCCAATGAGGTCCACTCAAAGAACGAAAGTTGTGCAGATTTAATGGGAGGTTTTTAATGCTACTTGTTGGTGTTAACCACGTGTTAGATTGGATGCTATAACACAGCCATCTGGCATTCTCTTTAAAGTTGGTCATGTTTGGTATTGTGAGAACCTCAAATTTGATTGAATGTAATGGCATCTTTTAAGTGATTCAAAACTATTGATGACTTTATTGAATTGGTAGTAAAAATCTCTGTCTAGGTTTGATGTGATGGTATCATCTGATAACTCGAAAATGTGTGTGACCTTTCATTTAATTGCAGTGAGAACCTTTGTCCAGGTTTGCAGTAATGGTATCACCGGAAAGCTCGAAAATGTGTGTGACCTTTTATTTTCTTGCAGTGAGAATCTCTGTCCAGGTTTGATGTAATGACATCACCGGATGTCTTTAAGTTGTCATTGACCTTTGCATACTTGCAGTGAGAACCTCTGGCCAGGTTTGATGTAATGGTACCACCAGATAGCTCGAAGCTGTGTGTGGCCTCCGTTTACTTGTAGTGAGAACCTCTGATGAGATTTGATGTAATGACACCACCATCTGGCTCTGTAGGCTGGACTCTCTTGTTTACGACAGTCTTGCCTTTAAGAACAGGGATATGATCCAATCTTAATCCACTCTGCGGGAGCCGAGGAATGAAGAGAAGAAAGGAGGGGGGAGGGGGCAGTGAGGGTGTGTGTCCAGTGATTGAGGAAAGAGGAGTGACAATTTTACGACCATGCTATTCTACTCCCATTCAGGTTATCTCCCTGCTTGGTTAATTTTAGCATCAGCATTTGAAGCACTATCGCGCGTCACTAGAAATACTCAGATATAATCTACGCACTCAGGGCCGGTCTTAGGCCACTGCAACCTATGCGGTCGCAGTGGGCCCCGCGCTTTGATAGGCCCCGCGCTAATTCTATGTGTAATTATTAATTGCAAAATATATACGAAAAATTCCTGGAAATGTTTTGCACTTAAAATCTGAAAACTCATAAAAATCTCATGAAAAATAGACAGAATTGTCATTTGTGGGTGATATTCATTGCGGAAAACACCAATCCAAAGCGCGATAAAAAAAAAAGGTATTGTCAGCTTTCATGTTAAAATGTAATAGACCTAATCGGGCAACTTTTCACCTAAACAGGACGTTCCCATACCTTATTTTCTTTTATAGTCACTAGCATATAAATATTCCATTGGTTTTAAGATTCCTACAGTAAAACTAACTTGATCGCAATTTTGTACTTAGAAAGAATGAAAAAAATAGGAAAGCCGAATTTATTTTCTCATACAAAATCTTAATTTTCACTATTATCCTTATTCCCACCCAGACTATAGGCCCCGCGCAATCAGTTTCGCATAGGGCCCCGCAAGCGCTAGGACCGGCCCTGTACGCACTTAACGCGTTCAGTGGTTTCAATGTAACGGACGTAACTCATATACGGCCAAAAAACGGCGAGGTTTTGATAATACAGGATAGTGTTGCCAGAACTTTACTCCTAGAGAAGAAAAAAAAGGGAGGTTACAGCTTTATAAATGAAGACAAAAGAAAACAGCATTCTAGATTTAAAAACAAGCAAATTATAAAAAAAAAATAATTTTTATAAAGGTTATCTTAGGGCGAAAACTCCGCCTTTAAAAGTATATCTACCAATAATGTACTAGCTATTTCTCTTATTCGTCATGAAGTAAAATAATTAATCACCAATAATATAACTGACTAATAGTAAATTATCTTCTTCTCATCACATACAATACAGAGGCGCTCACTGGACGGAACAATGTTAACGTCCTACGCGTCATGCATTCAGTCATGCATATTATTAACCAATGACTTAAATTCTGCCAAGTCAATGGTTTTCCTGGCTAGTTCAGGCAATCCATTCTATGCTCTAATAGCGCTAGGGTAGAAGGAGCTTGTGTACAAATTTGTCCTAGCATATGGGACGAGAAGTATACCTTTTTCTTTGTGTCTTTCTGAGTATTTTATTAAATTTTCTTTTGAATTTGAAGATTAGGGTTCAGTGTTTTATGTATAATTGCTACTTTACTTTTGAGTCTTCTGTCCTGAAGGCTTTCTAAATTTTGTGATTTTACTAAATGTGTTACTCTAGTCAAATGTGAATATTGATTTGTTATGAATCTCACAAATCATTTTAATTTATTCATTTTTATTAGCTGGGGCTATAATTTTTTAAAAGTATCAACTTGATCAGAGAATGCGTGAGGGAGAAATACCGTTTTAACAATTATTTAAGGGGACTAAACCCAACAAATTAAGTCATAACTGTGAATACTGAAGGATTAATCTTCCTTGTTGATATCTTACTTAGACTTAGGTCCTCCCGCGCCGTTCGGCGCATTAGGCCTTGGGCGGCAAGCTGTCTCTACTAAGATTTGACATCATCCCTATTTAGTGTCAGACAGAATAATTAATTGCTAGCAATTAATTGTCAAAAATGGTTACTTTTTTATAGGTTCATTTCTTTTCTATGCCAATGAATAATTTTGCGAAGTTTCAACTTTCACTGGGCCCCGCAATTAGCAAATTCATTTCTGGATTCAAAAGATTACATCGAAGAGCCCTATTTTGTCACAGAAATAAATAAATTCCTCTGTCTGGTAGCAGGCACTAAACTTCAAGCAGATGAGAACGAATTTACTTTCCTAACACCTCGCTGATCATTCAATATACACCAGAAGTAGGTCACGCCAGAAAAGACCAATTTCACGCATCAGTTGAGTCAACTCATTATCTTCATGCTTGGGAAAGTTTGTCTATGTTTTACTTTGTGTATGTTTTACTTTGTCTATGGTTTACTTTGTCTATGCGTTACTTTGTCTGGCCCCATACATTCATAGTTAAATTTATTTTATAAGAAAAAAAAATCTGTTATCCCTAAGGTCTTACTTTATTGGCTTTGTTATTTTTAAGTTTTCATGTTGAATAGTTTTCTTAGTCACAGTAAAAAAAATACCAAACTTTGGAGAAGGAACAATAAGCTGATAGGCTATACCAGTGATGCCCAAACTACGGCCCGCGGGCCAGATCCGGCCCGCGAAGTAGTTCCATCCGGCCCGCCGAAACGACGGCACAAAAAGTAGAAAATATATATCCCCTCTCCTAAAAGGATATTTTACGTACGGTAGGGCCCAAACTTTTTCTCTGATTGGTACAATGACCAATAACATTCTGTTTATGAAATGAGACTAGATGTAGGCTATAATCTAGCATGAGAAGTGAATGGTTCTTTACTTTCTTGTGGAACATGATAATAAGCCAATAGATTTTAGTAGTAAAGAAAGTGGTTGGTTAAAACAACAAACAAATATGGCAGCATTCTTGATTTGAGCCGCGAATAAAATATTGGTAAACCATGCCTAGAGTTTGAAGAATTGAATAGTTGTTGAAAATAAGTCGGTGGTTTAATGTTAATATAATGTTGCTAACATTTTAAATAAAGAAATAAAGTCATTTTTCCGAAGGGTAGAAAAGATCAACTTCAAACATCTCACTAATAAATGTAAGTTCAAGATCCACGGGTTTTAGTTTTAGTTCCATTTCATTACGTTTTTGTATCTTTTCGGTTATGTGGCCCGCGACACGAGTGTCGGAAATAAAAATGGCCCGAAGGTCGAATTAGGCTGGGCATCACTGGGCTATACTGATAGTAATAAAATAACAAAATAACATACTCAAATAGGTAAGCATTACAAAAAATAATTCCACAAAAAATTACTAAAAACCTGTTTAATGTTTGTATTTATATTTCGTTACATAACTTTAAAAAATATATGTATTATGACAATGAAATTTGCAATCATTGTAACTTGGCTGCTCAAATTTGAATAGAATGTATTTGTTTGGAAATACTCTAATCTGACTATCTATTTTTGAGGAAAAAAAAGATGTATAACTTTAATGTTATGACACTCAAAGCAGAATCAAAGTCACAGCTTCAGTGTAGGAACCTAGCAAATAAGAATACTCTCACCTTCCCATTTAAAAATAATTTGTTAATTTAAAAAAGTTGTTTTTAAAAAACGTATATCAACTCACTCTGTCTGACTGTCTGGTTAAAGGTGACATCAAACTAAGTTTAGTCAATCTTAGTGGACCAGCCATTTTGTTTTACTGGTTCCATTTATTTGTAAAGTTACCTTTCTTGTATAACCAGTCATGCGTCTCAGATAGCCACCAGTCCAACTTCTGGCCTTTACGTGTAGCTCAGGTTTGGATCCGACCAAACTTGAATCACTTACAGAAGAGGCAAAGGCGAGCAACTGGAGACTATTGAACAATTTTATTTGTTTGGCCACAAAGCATAATGATACAAAGGCAGTTAGAATTACAAATAATATCAATCTACACATAATTAATATGAAAACATAACAAGTATTCGTAATGTAAGTGGTAATACAAATTATAAATATAACAAATCATTAAAATTTGGGCATGAGAGTCTTGTTAGCCTTGGCTGACTATCCAGCTATAATAATAATAATAATAATAATAATCTTTATTGTCCATAAGGAAATTTGTCTTACAATTTGTGCATTATACCAAACAAAACATTATAACTATAAAGAGAAACAGAATGTTCATTCACACCAGACTCACACACAATTTACATGTCAAAAGTTTACATCAGATTGTTACTGTTTAATGATTTGATTGCCAGAGGAACAAAAGAGTTTTTGTGTCTGTTTGTCTTTGCTATCGGTGTCTTATATCTCTTTTGTGATGGTAAAATCACAAAATCCTGTCCCAAAGGGTGATTTTTTATTTCTAGAATCTTTTTAGCTAGCAGGTCAATTCAGATTTTGAAACTCTTCGGGAGTCAACACTCAACAATGAAATAAAATAAGGTGCCGGTGACCCTTGGTGAGCTTGAGACACATAGTGTTACGCCCCTGTCAGTGCTAGCAACGCCGCTGTTCACAAATTGTATCACCTGTGCATATCAGATGCGTGGAAAAAAGGTCGGGGCACACATATGTGTTGGACATTGTTTTGACCATGGCTAATGTCCAAGATGTCCTCTTATTTCTATGAAATGATCCATATTTATTTCCCGACTGTAGGAGACCATAGCATTTAGCCATGCATGAAATGTACTGAATCATAAAGCATTAAACATATTAGCATTGTTTAATATATGGGTTTGAATCATTACCTAAAAGATGTATCAAAACAATTATTACCGTAAATATGTTTGCAGGCTTATTTGAGAAGATGAATAGAGTTGGCTTCCTTGTAAAGGTCACTCGTGGGGGAGGTCGGCTGGGGCCTTATACATTAATCAAAGTGAATTATTGTCAAAGATATTAAAGGATGCAAAATTAATCTCGCCCGATCATCCACTAAATGAATTCCGGACCCAGTGTCCAGCCTATTGTTCCGCCTCGAGCAGGGTGTTCGCCCCAAACAATTCAGCACCAGAGATATGCCTAATAACGCTGTCAAATTTCTTGAATGCCCGTGTCCACTGACGTCACTTCCAGTCAAAGATTTGTGAGTAGTGAATGCCAATAATTTCTGTGATAAAACCCAAAAAATGGAGGGTGGTGAAAATATGAGGGAGTCTTCCTCAAATGAAATTAAGTCTGAATAAAAAAATAAAAATAAAAGCTGAGCATGATAGCAATGGGAATGCCTCCTGTAAAGGGAAATAATTCTCAAATGTGTATGAGTGTGGTGAAGAAAGGTGCATGGTCTCCGAATCAATCATAAGACAATGTAGAGAAAGAGAAAATATCAGAAGAATGGCTTTAAAACGTTATTGATGAGGTCAGTCCAACAAGTGAACCTGATACTTGTGGACTTTTTTATGTAGGCAACGTATGTGCCCAAGGGTTTATAGAGCTGTGAGGGCTAGTGGTCGATGCATATTACAATTTTATATTGGCATACCACTGGAGTTGTTAATATATGAGCTTCTTAAAATGGTTACATTTCCCGTTCAACTCTTTGGTTTCCAGTTACAGAGTATCTTCAACATTACAATCATGTGAATCTCTAATACAATGGGCTGGCATCAGACAAATAGTATACACTTTAAATAGTTAATTCCTACCATAATGTTTAAATAATATAGTAACATTTGTATTTTTTTTTTGTCATTGTAAAGAAATTGAGGAATTGAACCCACACAATTCTGCGTTTTTTTTTCTTTACACTCTATCAACTCCCCTAAGTAAATATGCAACTATTTGTGAAATGTGAACTTGAAATATACGTCATATTCTCAAAGAATAAACTAATTCCATATACTATCTAGAGCTTTTTGTTTCTTTATTGTTTGTTTTTATTTCGTCAAAGGAGAAAAATTAAAAAAAATAACCAATAAAAAAATACTTAGTATATAACAAGGGTGAATTTTAAAATAATGTAATTGCATAACATAGCATGTAGTTAATCCTACAATATGAATTCCTTGATAAAATATGAAGTATATGATATGGTGTTATGTCTGTGAATGATTTGTAGCGTATTATAAAGTATAAAATGTGATACGATATAACATTTTCCATATTAGAT
>JADKLZ010081101.1:18367742-18379079 GCA_021533235.1 Biomphalaria straminea
TTATTTATTTATTTATTTAGATATATATTCTCCTTTGCGATCTTGGAAGTTTTTATTTTATTAGAATTAAAGAATTCGTTTTTTATTCATTTATTTCAAAGTCAAATTATTCTATAACTCCAATATCAACTCATTAACTGAATGTGACTCAAATCAGAACCACTGAAAGAAAACCCTATGTTGTTGTTATTTTTCCAATTTTCGTCATGCTTAAGTCTATATGTAGGCCTATATATGAGTGGAGGCAAAATGCTTGACTTCCGAGCCGAAGTTTTCTGGGGTTCAAATCCCGGTGAAGATTGTCATTTTTTTAAATTTCGGGATCTTAAGGGAACAAAATTATGGCAGATTTATATTAACTGAATAGTGCTTAAAATAACTTCACTGAAGCCCAAGTGAAAGATTAAGTGGGAAGTAGAAGAGTAATGTAGGGCGTTGGCTAGGTGGTTGAGTGCTTGGCTTCCGAGCCTGCGTCCTGGGTTCGAATCTCAGTGAAGATGGGATTTTCAATTCTTGAATTTATGGCGCACCCCAGGTTTAATGGGTACCTGACAATAGTTAAGGAAAAGTAAAGCCGGTTGGTCGTTGTGCTGGCCACATGTCTCCCTCGTTAACAATGGGCCACAGAAATATATGACATTTACATCATCTGACCCATAGATCGCAAGATCCCAAAGGAGAATATATAAATATATGCTGAGTTTATGTTTGCTCTCAGAACTTGTTATTCCAGAGAAAGCCTTGATTCCATTCTCTTCTAATAGTATAAATGTGGTATTATACATCGCAAGTACCAGTTGACCTGCAGACTAAAGGCCTACATTTGTTAAGAGAAAACAGGGGACGAGCTGAACGTGACATGTCATCCAGGCATCAGCTCGCCCCTTGTGCAATACCTGGGTAAAGGACACGCAGAATGACACGTGTGACACTCGGCCCCTGGTCCCATCATGACACCTAGCGACATCTTAGTGTCACACTCCTGACATCGCCGCTGCCGTCGTATTCACGCCAGTAACCAATATGTTGACAGACGCACTCAGGACTTGACATCGTTCGGATATTGAATAGCTACAAGCCTACAGAGGCGACCCAATAGGATTGCGTGAGTTAGAACTGGAAGACAGTTTAAAGTTTAATTATGGGCAAGCATTAAAATGCTGAAAACTTGGTAATAAATGTTAAAAGTGTGCCATAACACAACATAATCAGAGTCCAGGCATACTGGCTCTTTGTTGTATTTCCTTTCCTTATGACGGCCCATTGATTACATCATATAACCTATGGAAGACTGATTTAAGGCAATTCATAATCGATTAGAATTTTTTGTCACTAGGGCTCGGCATAGCCTTTCCGGAAACGGGAATTTGAGCCTGTCATTAGTTAAAACAAATCATTTAATTACTGACAACATATGACACCTGACATTTAACAGTGTCACTTCAAAGATCTGAAACTAATGACAATAGCTGTTGTGCAATAACATTAAGAGTCAAAAATAACTTTCTTGTATTTTTTTTTAATGCAAGATTTTGGTAAAAAACATTTTGATTGTATGTGTATGTATGTATGTATATATATAAAGATAGATAGATAGATAGATTATAGGTAAGTGTTTTATAATAGACTTGATTGTAGGAACACATGTACACATTTAAGGGATAATCTGGAAATCCGAATTCAATAGTAGATATATATAAATGTTTTCTAGTTACATGAAGTTACTTCCTTTTTCCAGCGTATAATTTATGTCTATGGTTGTTTTTTAAGCTGAAATATAAGACTTTTCAATTTATTCTACATCTATTTAAAGTAAAGTTAAAGAGACATTAAAGATTTGAAGATGTTAGACTGCCGCATGACTGTTTACAACTTCTGTGACGTTCTCTTACTGACTCTGTAGTTTCCCTAGTTCAATAAACAAAACCTTTTTTTTTCCTTGTTTAAAACATAATAATAAAACTAAGAGATTTTACTTTTGTTGTTGAAAGGGTATAAAAAGCAGCTTCATTTTATAAAGGTTTATTGATTAGTAAATAAACATATGAGGACCAGCACAATGTGAAATCAATGAGACAGAACTCCTTGAAATATGAATGGAAGCAATATTCTTTCTCCCTGCTACTTCAGAACTTATTGACCTAACAATTCTTATATAATCTCACACCTAAAAATCGTTGCTTTCAATGTAGGCGTGTATTCGTTTTCTCTGGAACAAAAAGGATGAGAATTAGAATACATCAGTAGGGAAAGACATGGAGGGCTCAGCACGGGGTGAGGCACTTAGAAAAAAAGAACGATTTGGTCAAATGTAGGGAGATACCAATAAAATCAAGGGGTAACATTCGCCCCTGTGGAGTATCTCTAGAGAATGCTGACTACCTCCTTCTAAGCAGATAACTTTATACAGAGTCAGAGGCTTACTGAGCAAAACGTGTGCGCCCGGGGCAAGAAACTTTATTGGCGCCCCCCCCCCTTTTTTTCCATTTTCTATGAACATCACAGAAAAATATAGGCTTATAAATAAAAGGTATTTTATTATAATAGAATACAAATAACCTTAGAATGTATTACCTAACTATAATATTGTAATAATATAGGTAGGCACTCAACACTAGGCAGTAGGTAACAATAAACTAGGCGTTTATTTACACTACAAAACTAACAGGCTATTAGGCATGGACTTCAGCTATCAAGCCACATGAACTATAGAGTCTAATGTCTTAAGTCCTACTCCCTACCGGAACACCGAACAGACCACTGACACATTCCCAGTGTCATTCCAGGTCTCCCAAACAGTTCTTCATGTAACACATAGGACAGAACTTAGCCACAGACTATTTAGACTCTGACTTTAGCTGGATCCAAAACACTTCTTCTTCCTGTCTTTCGTTCACTAGTGCGCTCTGGCGCACCACAAGCACTGGTACAAAGCAGGGTTACAACAATATCTACAATAATGGGGTAGTTCCGGATCTATTCTCAGTCACGTGGGTGTGTTGTTTACATTAATGACCACATTGATTTCACTATAATTTAACAATGAAACTAGTCTAGATCTAAACATCTAGATCTATAAGTAATAAAAACTATGTTACAATAATTCACTAATTTGTATGGTTATTTAGTAGGTCTACTATATCTAAAAAGTAAAAAAAAGTAAAGTTCCCCTTTCAGAACTTGTGGTCTATAGGGCAGATGATGTAAAGGTCATCTGATTCTGTGGCCTACGGTAAACGAGGGTGTCATGTGGCCAGCACAACGACCAACCGCCTTTACTTTTCCCCAACTTATGTCAGGTACCCATTAGAGCTGGATGGACTCAGAGGCGCCCAAGGATCCCGAAATAAAAATCCCAGTCTTCACCGGGATGGGAACCCGGGACCCCCGGTTCAGAAGCCAAGCGCTTTACCGCTCAGCCACCGCGCCTCCTACTAGATCTAGGCTAGCATTAAATCAAGATCTAGATCTAATCATAGGAAGACATTGCCATTACTGCCAGGCATAGGACCACAGTCACGTGACTTTTTAGAAAGTAAGTCAGAGAATCGGAACTACCTCATTTTGTTTTGATGCCCCTGAGTGAGCCTGGCGCCCTGGACATTGTGCCCCCCTCCCTTGTCCCTCTCTTACTACGCCTCTGTAGAGAGGTCTGAACAAATTACTGGCCTTACAGTATACAGTTGTACATCCACTTAGAGGATAAACCTAGCTTCCATGTGTGATGAACAATGTGTGTATGTTTCTATGGTGACGGTGGGAAGAGATTAACGATTGGTTGTGAATGATGCAATAGAGGTGGCATTGTCGTCATTTGGTCTTATGAGAGACGACTCCTGAATGTGAGACTGAAAGGTTGTGTTATTGTAGTAGTTAGATTTTGTTTTGAAATAGTACTTAAGTCTAGTACATTTACTTTATTTCATGTCAAGTTAATTTTTTTGTCTATATTGTTATAATCCTATTGGCGGCGCACTAGAGTTAACTGTAGGTTTGGCTGACACAAACGACTCTGGCCAATCACACAGGTAAAAAAAAAAAGCTGTCGATAGACAATGGACAGTACTGCTAGTAAACGCAAGTATGACCCGTGTTATGGTCATGTGATCGAGAGAGAGCCTGCGCGGACCAAGGACAGTGTGTTAAAAAAGGCCAGTTGTGTCCAGGAAAGTAAAGTAAAGTAAAGTGTCCCCTCAGACCTTGCGATCTATGGGGCAGATGATGTTAAGGTCATCTGTTTCTTTGGACAACGGTTAACGAGCAGGGTGTTATGTGGCCAGCACAAAGACCAACCGCTTTTACTTTCCCCAAGTCAGATACTGAAAGGTTCCCATAAGAGTTGGGTGGACTCTTGGGCGCCCTAAAAATCCCGAAATTCAAAATCGCAGCCTTCACCGGGATTCGAACCCAGGACCTTAGGTTCGGAAGCTAAGCGCTTAACCATTCGACCATCGCGCCCCCCGTGTGTGCAGGACAGCACAGCAAGCAGTAAGGACTGTGTGTTACAAAGTGAGTCCTTGAAATTGTAGCTGTACGAGTCTAAAAGTAGAAAGACAAAGACTTGTAGTGTTTAGTAGGCAGTTCTATTGTGCTAAAGCATTTGAATTTGATGTAGTCAATAGTGTTGGCTTTTGTTGTATTTGTCATTAAACCGCCAGATTGTTACTTGAAACTCTTGTTGTCAAGTTCTTGTGTTTAGCAGTGTTTACAGAAGGTTGCCATAGCCAGGGGTGTCAATGGGGATAAACTCCCATTGTCTATAAAATACTCATAAAGGCATGCGTGTCAGATAGCGTCTGAAAACTAAGTCCAGCACCTGGCCTGCTTGTGTGACTTAGATATTAAGCCCGGCGAAACTGCTCTTACTAACAGGTGAAGGGGTGAAGGCGGTTACTTGGCGCCACAAAACCAGGAGCTTCGGGCAGATGGAGCTCGTCAGCCTAGTAAGGCAATTCATCTAGGAGAGGGGTACTTTGTCTTCAAACCCACGCTGCCTTGCGGTACTAAGGCTTCAGGAGACAACCTCGAGGAAAAATCAGGAGTGAAGCTCCTTAGGCATTGGGAGTATCAGCTACGGAATTTCCTCCGGCAGCTTCTGCAACTGAGTTGGTGCCAAATGTAACGCAATGCGTTCCTTTGGATCACATCAGCAAGGTCGAGAGAGGATCATGACGCATGGGCCACCCATGACCCCTTTATCTGAGGCCCAGGAATACGCCCCGGCGAGGAAACTCTGGTGCTGCTGCAAAGTAGCTAAATCAACAAGGGAGACAACAGTTACGGGTTTGCATCCAATGCCTTTCGAGACAAGAGGAGCCGCATATATAGAAGGCCTGATAGAGAAGATCGTTAAAATATTATAAATAAAGTTATATCTCGTTTTGTTCACAATGAAGTTGAATATTCAAGTTATTTCAATATTTATTTGTGAAGATATAATAAGCCTACAGCGGTTTAGTTGTCTACTAGTAGCTCGGTGCTTCAAGTCAACTATCGTCAATAACATCTCGATACTGCAGCGGTTCTCAAATTTCCAAGCTCGGCGACCCCTCTTTACAATCCCACACTCTGCCGCGCCCCCCCCCCCCACACCCTCGCTCACACCCACAGCAATAGAAGAATAGACACAAACAATCCATTTCATTTTTTATGGTCTTTAGCGACCCCTGGCAAATCGTCAATCGACCCCCAAGACCAAGGGGATCGCGATCCACAGGTTGAGAGTTACTGCGCTACTGTGTTCATCGTGCACTTTTGGTTAAATTATATTGGGCTTGAACTAGAACGCTCTGTTTTTTAATCTCATTAAATTTAAATTTGTCTCCATATGTTTCTATAGAGTTTAATTATGTTGAGATTAGACGTAAACTGAAATCTAAAAATTGTTAAGCTAAATGGTAACAACATAAATATGAATGTTCTTTACCTATGATATATAAAAGTTATAAAACTTAAACTTGACGAATAAAGAAACAAAATGGAGTTTTCTTTTGGACACTTTGATTTTTGTCATATCTAGCTAATGAGTTGATATTGGCGGTTATAGAATAATTTGACTTTCAAATAAGTGAATTAAAACTGACTTCATCAATTCTAATAAAATTGAAACTAGAAGATATAAACTTTTTAGCATATTTTGCTTTTTTTACCACTTCTATGCTACAGATGTTCATGTATATTCAAAGTAATGAACTTTGTCTAAATAATTCATGCACTTTTAATTACGAAACTCACGCATCACTGAGTCTCCTTGATTGGCGAACGGGTAATGATAAAAATTTCTTTGAACAGAAGAAACATATTTTAATTTCTCGAAACTCTATTTTTTTTAAATTAGTTTTCAAGACTGTGACTTATTTCTTAAAGCGCCGTTTAGTTTTCTATAAAATATTCAAGTTCGCTACTTAGTTTGAAACGTTTAAGGTAGATCTAACTACTTTATCATGTATATTTAATTATTCAGAGGTCTCCTTATGCTCGTCAATCGAGTCCACTTTAAGAAGATGTTATGAGTATTATCGGAATGTTATCTCCATATTTGAAAGCTTAATTTAAATTTAATAATTATTGACACGGAGTTTTAAAAAATAAACTTGCAAAAAATATATTTAATCTTATTGAAAAAGAAGGAAGATATATTAAAGTAAATACATATCGAGATAAATTAGGGGGTGGGGGGTGGAGAGACCAGGGAGATGTAATGACGTGTTTGATGGCCTTAGAGATTGTCTTTGATTGGGTTTGATCAAAACAAGCTTGGATTCAATCAGTTCCATCTGCTGCTACGGAAGTCGGATATTTGTAATCGTTTAATCCTTTAATCCTGCTCCAGAGGATATCACGTGAGAGGGCGTGGCCTGGGTAACACCTGAGTTAATCCTGTCAGCAGGGGATATGAGCAGGGATTCAGGAGCGAGTGCATCTTGCCGCAAATAGCAGGTGAAATGTAATACTTGGAAGAGGGTGCACTTCTTTTAGTTGTTTATCTATTCTGACCTGATCTATTTGATAAACTATGAGAGCATATTTATGACCACTAAATGATAGTTTACGTGGTCCACATGGGCTGGGGAAAGCCCATATTCTACATATTCCAAAAATCGAGATGACCATTAAAACACACTGGTCAACTTATTCAGGCCCAATCGTCTGTGACATGTAAATATCTAAGGTCAAACGTAACCAGATATGAAAATCATAGGAGTGAAGATAAAGACATGTAAAGCAAACTTTAAAATTAAAATTGTGTTCTTCATTTATGGTTTCAAAACATCTATGTGATTGTGTCATCTGGGCATTAAACTCCAAGGCTAAAAAAAGATGGTAAGCTGTTGAGAGAAAATGCTACAGGAAATTGCTGGCTATCACACACCAGGAAAAGAAGACAAATGAGTTTGTACTTTTACAAGTCAACACTATGGCGTTCACAAAAAAAATGAAGGAACTCTTCAATACTGTGAAAAGAAAAACACTGAGCTGGTTCGGTCACATGGTATGACGGTATAACATGAGTCACCTTTAAAAGTAATCCTTCCACTTCCAGGTAGAGGGAAAGGAGCGCGAAAAAAGGTTGGTCTGGACAACGTCCTCTATCCTGCTAAGAACCTCTGCTGACCTGAAAAGTGGAGGGATTGGGGTATGCAAACTGTCACAAGGGACATTTTAATTATACTCAGATAGTTTCTAAAGTAATTAGATTGTTTTTTAGTCTGTTAGAAAAAGAAGCGTATTATTAGTATCCCCCCATACACACACAAATCTGTTATATTCATATCTTACACATACAAATTTGTTAAACGCGCGAGTATATATAGTATAAGATGTATTATTTAAAAAAGGTAGGTTTTTGATCACTTTACGATGAACATCTTATCAATATTAATAGCAAAAAAAGCAGGAAGACAATGCATTCAAGTTCGAGGTTAAAGAATGCCTGTAATATTTTATGTTATCTTTACAAAGCAATTTAAATTTTATTTTGAAGACGACCAAAAAAGATGACCTGCTAAATATTGTAAAAAAAAAACTCCGCAAACTTAAACTCTATTGCCAAATTACAAGGTCTTTAGGGCTTGAAAAGACCTTCTTTCAAAGAACAGTAACAGGAAAAAGAAGAAGAGGCAGACAGAGAGAGAGCAATGGGAAGACAACATAAATGAATAGACGTGCCTGCCATTGAAAGAAATCTATCCAAGGTAAGAGACAGGGAGAGAATGGAGAAAGATGGTCGACAAGTCTTGCGTGGTGCCCCAACGTTCCAACAGACTAAGGGATAGGTGAAGGCGATGAATGTATGGTAGCATGGAAATTTTGAAACATTAAAAATAATTATAACATTGAAAAAACAATCTTTGCTTGGTTTCTGCAACATCCATATATTCGGGAATGACAATTATGAAGAGGCTAACTCCCTCAGAAATGCCGTCACCTAATCGTCCTTGATAAGCAATTCATAGTAGTGAAAATAAGAAGTACTATAGTTTTTAGTTTAATCAATTATGACTTTTTGTTCAGATAATCAACTAAATATTCATTTTTTATCTGTCACTGATTATTATTATTATTATAGCTTTTATATAGCGCTACTTTCATGCTTATAGCATGCTCAGAGCGCTTTGGTCCAATCTCATTTGTGGACCAGTGGGGGGGGGGGGAGGGGGTATCTAGGAGTTGGTTTCCCGTGCTGCCTTTGGGCGCTCAGTAAACACAACTCTGCCCGAGTCGGGTGTCGAACCTCAACCCCCTTCTAGGTAGCCAAGCAAGCCAAGATCAAGCCGCACTTGGCCTCTCGACCACGCTTCCCACTGATAAATGTAATAGAAAAATAATTGTTCAGCATTGGCGAATTTACGGAATAAGAGTCAACTTCTAGGTGCGAAATTTTAGCTTGAGATAAATGATTCAATTTTGTTGAGTTTTTGGGTTTCACTTTATGAAGAAACTGTTAGCTAAACGAAAAAAAAAATTCCTAAATATTTTTTTAAAAATCCTATTAAAGAATAATTGTATCAATTAGTTTGGAACGGTAATGTAGTTAAATTTGTAATAGATATAGACTAACAATAATAAATCTCTGTGATTAAAATTATTTTTACCAGTCGTTTTTATTTAGCTCAATTGCATGCTTTAAGCTGTTTCAATATGTTATCATCCTACCACATGTCTTGCCCCTTTGAGAAAGGGGGTGGGGTACCCTCAGCCGGGGGGGGGATCTGTGTGAATTTTACCTTGATAGCTTTTTAAATGCATTTTAAAAAATTGTTGAAAGATCTGAATTTGAACTCGATGGCTTTAGCCTCCACAAGCCAACACACTAACCGCTGTGCCTCCCAATCGCTTATAAAAAATAAAGTATAAAGGAGGATAATTCAACTTACACCACCTCATCAGTCAAGTACAAGTTCTTTCCCTTGTTCGATACCAACTAAAATAATTATTTACAAATAATTAACTAGTTAGCTTTTTTTTCTCTTTATTCTTGTGTTGTCAGCTAAAAGAAATACTTGTTCAAAATTTCAGCTTGATCTGAGATTGGGTGTCGGAGAAATAACGTGTACAAACTTTTTACCAGACATTTTATGTTTATTTTGTAAAAGAAAGAAATAGAAATAGAAGTTTAATCATTTTTTAAAAGATTTAAATGAAAGCTTTCTTGAAAAAAAATGATAGACCTAGTTTGTTTATAAGATTTGTCGTAAATAGGGTTATAATTTTTTTTTTAAATTGATTTTTTTTTATTGTGGCAGGGAAATGGAGGAACTCGGGAAAAGGAGATGTACATATGTTATTTAAATAACTCATTTTTGTTTTGTTGCTGTTTTTTTTTTTTGTTTGTTTGTTTTTTTTTAGTTTTTCTTGTTTCTGTTTTTCTTCATAATTATTTTTTCTTTTATAATTTTTTATGTTTTTTCAAAGTATATTATATATTTTAAATAGGTATACTATATACTCTTTTGCTTTTGTCCCAATGGCTTTTGTTTCTTGAAAAAAAACTGGCTGGCTCATTATGGTGGGTTTTTTTTTTCTCCATCCAGACTTCGGCGATTTGTTTCAATATGTTTCCATCTGCATCTGTGTTGAGAAATGTTCTCCCGAGACCAAATGACATCGAGATCAAGTCTCAGTGCAATACCTTTCTTTTTTCTTGTCATCCAAAGTCTAGTTTGTGTGTGTGGGTGTGTGTGTGTGTGTGTGTGTGTGTTTAATCGAATAGGAGGATTCTGATCTTATTACACGGACATACCTTCTGTGCTCACGTTATTAATTTAACCCTAATAGAATTTCTTCAATGTCTTATAGTGAACTGTGCCCGGGCATGCTACCCTGCCTCATAGTGGCGCCCGGGTGGAAACGATCGTTGGAGGAAACGATTAGGCAAAGGGGTAGCAAAATAAGACTCCCGTCGGGGTGCTTAATGGGGTGCGAGAGCATCCTCATTGCACTGTGCGGAGTTGTAAAAAAGCTCCCACAACCTTGTCAGAATCCAGGTGCTGTTCCTCAAGGGGCCGTTTTATAAATGGCATGTCCGCACGGTTAGCCTGGTATAGAAAAGGAAAATGGCGGGGGGGGGGTCTTGGTATACGCGGCCTCTTGCCGCGAGTCTGACCCACCTGCCAGACAAAACAGTATACACTGTTATTCAGGCCGGTGAGAGGGAGCTCTTGTTCACGTTTGCTGGCCTAGAGTTCCAAGAGCCGAAGGCTCAACTATACCTGACAGTTTAAGAAGAAGAAGAAGAATAGTGAGCTGTGTCGAGTTATGTCTTGATTTTAACCTAGTAATGTCCAACCCATTATTTGGACTGGAGGCCTAATACCTTTTTAGTGTAGCGGAGGCTGCATCCAACGGAAACTAGCCTTGTTAGGTTTGTCATTGTATTGGTTTCTGCTCGGTGTTTGGTTTATAGCTCTAAACTACATTGATTTAGGCGTAGTATGTTTTTAATGACATAACTTTAAATAACTTAATACAAAATTTTCCTATAGTAAAACTTTTATACAATTCCTTTTTTTAACTTGAAAAGATAATTTAAGCAAATAATCTAACACCCAAACAAATACACTTCTTTACTGTCTCGCGTCTCTGATTAGTCTCTCCTTTAAATTCTCGCACATAAGACTTCTACGACCCATCATTTATGACAGACCATATCGTAATTTCGTCAGAAACCCGTCATCCAAAAAAGAAAAAAAAGAAACACACACATACAAACCATAACTGTGTAGTTGGAAAGAGCAGGATAGCACCGACTAATGGCCGTATATGAAAGAGGTGATACAAACACTAACAATTCTTATCTTATCT
Organism: Biomphalaria straminea; assembly: GCA_021533235.1. Lineage (NCBI taxonomy): Eukaryota > Metazoa > Mollusca > Gastropoda > Planorbidae > Biomphalaria > Biomphalaria straminea. Next base: position 18,379,047 of record JADKLZ010081101.1, read on the forward strand.
TATATAATACAGACGTTACTTCAAAAAAGAAGA
>JADKLZ010081101.1:18388987-18401834 GCA_021533235.1 Biomphalaria straminea
GCTCAGTATAGCATATGACACAATATAGAATATGACTCAATATAGTATATGACCCAATATAGCGTATGGCTCAGTATAGCATATGACACAATATAGAATATGACTCAATATAGTATATGACCCAATATAGCGTTTGGCTCAGTATAGCATATGACACAATATAGAATATGACTCAATATAGTATATGACACAATATAGCGTATGGCTCAGTATAGCATATGACACAATATAGAATATGACTCAATATAGTACATGACTCAATATAGAATATGACTCAATATAGTACATGACTCAATGTAGAAAATAACTCAATATAGTACATGACTCCATATAGAATATGACTCAATATAGCATATGTCTCAATATACCATATGACTCAATATACCATATGACTCAATATAGCATATGACTTAAAAAAGCATATGTCTCAATATACCATATGACTCAATATACCATTTGACTCAATATAGCATATGTCTCAATATAGCATATGACTCAATATAGCATATGTCTCAATGTACCTTACGACTCAATATAGCACATGACTCAATATAGGATATGACTGAAGCTCATCTCTACAAAGGGACAATATTTTGTGCAGCTTAATAACTGCTAACATTTCCACAAAATAGAGACTACGCCAGAATGGAGTATTACTTGAGAGTCCATTGTTTTGTAATGGATGTCTGCCAGAGTGCTCATTCATTTGAACACATTTTTTTTAGGACTTTAAACACTGGTATCAGTAACTGTCCAAGGTTTGGGAGGATGGTTGGTGGGTGTTTCCATCAAACGAAATGTTTGATAATAGAATACTCCCCGAGTGTGTTAGGAAAGGTCACTTTAATCTCCCCTGAGAGGCGTTCTTTTTTCTCTTTGAGATTAGTTGTACTAAAAAAAAAACTGGTTAAATAGAAAAAAAAATTTTATTCGAAAAACTACATCATTGAGTAAAATCGCATGAATGATTTTGAGTCTGATATATTATTATAGCATGGCAGATCTAGAATAACAATAATAAATTTGTGAAATAATAAATATATTGGGTTGTTGTTTATTTGTTGTTGTTTTTTTTGTTTTTTTGTTTGATTGTTTTGTTGTTGTTGTTTTTTTAAGCCACCACGATATGCTATAGCGTTTGCCATTAAGTTATGCAAGTTATGCAAGTATTTATAAAAATTGAAGTTTTATGCTATTATCAAGTCTATTATATTTGGATAACGTTGTTTATTACGCATTTTTAAAATCCATTCATCGTTGTACATATTTCTAACACTATAATAGCATGAAATGTTGATTAATTTAACGCATCATGTTCCTTGATATAAATAATTGTAGTAGCGTTACTTTATTGACCTGACTGTTAGACTCCCAGGGACACGGGCAGATGACTTATTTAGACTTACTTAGTGACAGACTAGCCAAGACTTAAAACACAACCCTAACAGACATCATTGGACTTTGGGGGGCTTTCATTACAAAAATATCTGCCCATCAAGTTTTACTTGCTGTTGCCACAGCCTCGCGTTTTATAAGAAAAACATGATCATAGCGGCTCAACTATTGGCACGCGTGAAAAAAGGTCAACTGAATGAGATATTTAAGATATACCGTGACCTTGTAATGTTAGTTCTATGAACAGCCGCAGCTGTCATTAACACAGCACCCAAGAATAGTTGAGTGGACTCGAGGGAGGTTTTAGTGTGACCTCTAGCGAACTGCCTGTAATGGTAGAGGTTTTGTATGGCACTGGGTTCTGTTTTTTTTTCATTGCTTTTTATAGTCCATCTTTTATTCTAATGGTATGTTCAGAGCGCTCTGGTCCCATCTCAGTGTGGAAGGGTTTCCGTGATGCCTTTGGCGCTCAGCTAAACAAAACATCTGCTCGAGTCGGGATTCGAACTCAAGCCATCTTGTTAGGTAGTTAAGCCGTAGTCAAGCGGTATTTGCCTCACTCATTACAAAACAGCTGACTAATCAGGGGCGTAGCTAGGAATGTGACATCATTTGCGAGCCCAGGGGCTAAGTTCGTTGTAGGAATATGCAAAAAGAAGTCCGTAAAATTAAAGGCAGTAAAATACTTAATCACAATAAATACGCTAGCACCAGACTTATACATTTTAGCGAATTTCAGGGTTTAAGCCTAGGGAAGATTTAGATTGATGTTTCTATTATTCAGACACTCCGTACTTGATATATTGTTGTCACTTAGCAACATCTGTGGCGTTTACATGCCCCCTAATGTTGAAGTGAAATAAGTAAATAGTATTCTAATTCCAAATATTAAACTAGTCCTTCTGAAACTCCCTCTTATGAAGTTTATATTTTGTCCGCAAGTCGTATCATTGTCCTATCAAGTGCCTATATTCTGGATAAGCTTCTGTTTAATAAAATGAAAAATAACGTCACTTTGTATACAAAATGTGTCAATCTGTTGTTATAGTTAGGGACCTACATTATTTGTGTGTCTAACTGTAGGCTCTAATGTGTAACAATACTCCAATAATTTGTGAGACAAAAGCGTTAAAACATGGAAGAATGTTTTTGAACCTGTACATTGCTTTTGACAGAATGCCATCGTATGCTCAAAAAGATGAAGTAATGATATAAACCTATTAAACATATTAATATAAAGGCAGCACTAGGAACCACATTTTTTTAATGAGAAAGAAATGTGACTTAAATATAGCGAAATTGGACAGTCATGACCAGGGCACAAACCATGGACTCATTGGACACGGGCCAGTCCTGACCAGGGCACAAACCATGGACTCATTGGACACGGGACAGTCCTGACCAGGGCACAAACCATGGACTCATTAGACATGGGACAGTCCTGACCAGGGTACAAACCATGGACTCATTGGACACGGGACAGTCATGACCAGGGCACAAACCATGGACTTATTGGACACGGGACAGTCCTGACCAGGGCACAAACCATGGACTCATTGGACACGGGACAGTCCTGACCAGGGCACGAACCATGAACCCATCCGACTAGACAACCACGCTTATCTGCAACACGAGACCAGACGATCAAACCATTCGAGTCGGAGGTTGATTTTTTTTCAATCAATTTCCATAAGTTAAAGAAGGAAATTACTTTGTTTTTTTTTTTTTAGTGTAACTTGACTTTTAGTTATTTGATATGGATTAAGGAATAGAGATATCTATTAATATTAATGAGAGGTCTATATCAGCCATTATCATTCAAGTTATTTCAGTATAAAATTTCTTGGGAGTTTTTTTGTTTTGTTTTGTTTTGATAAAATTAATTCATCTACCAAAGCTTCTTTACTTTTAGAGCTATCAACCATTTAAAACAATTCAATTACATTTCATGGATAGAAAATGTAAAAAAAAAACAAGATTACAAAGAGAGTTGGTGTGATACACAAACTCAGAGGCGGGCCCCGTCGGAGTCGGGTCCCTGTTAGATCCGCCTATTCGCAAGATGTTTCGGATGTTCCTTCTAAGTTGAAAATAATTAACTTCTCGCTGGACGACGGTGGATGGCGAGAAGGGTATAAACCTGCCTTATCTTGATATTTGCGCACTAGACTTAAGTTCGGATTTATCGTTGGTCCCTGGTGTCAGGGAGGGTGTTGGCGGCCTCAACTCGTTTTGTCGGTTAGAGTATGAAGTCTTTGCCCGGGCCTACCCTCGCGCTGAGCAGGATAAACTGAACAAAAGCAACGGCATGTAAAAATAAAGTTCAGTAATTCAACTGGACAACAATTCGTGGAATATGAACCTTGTCAACTTATATCAGCTGAACAACAATTGTATCAAATTAACAGTTTAATAATGATAATAATATAACAGTTCAATGAATGCTGGTTTGACAGCGAATAATCATGATTTGCATCATACACAAGGTGATATATACATATAAGTAATTAAAATTCATATAGCACACCTTAGTCTCGGTGCCCTCATTCACTCACAACTGAAAACTACAGCCTAGGGCGACGGATGCACGGGCCATACAACACACTGTTTCTCAGGCATGACTCCGCCAAAGCCCAAGCCTAAGTCCCTAAACGAAATAAAGGATCAATCCGTAACAAACGTTATTACTAACCATAATAAAACATTTCAAGTTCCAAGATCTACAACATTCAGCAGACCGTAAAATAACCAACTTACCCAAAACTGGGGAAAACAAACACCAAATCTCAAAGAAGCCGAAGAAGCCACCATCGATCCACTCACCGAGGCAACCAAGAAAAATGACAACAAATCGCACCACCTTAGAAACAGATACTCGCGGAGCTTATGGTGTAAAGAAAAGAATAGCAATCCCAAGGCGCATAAACAAGCTGCGCATGACACCTGGCTCAATTCCTGTATGCTTCCATCCTTAAACTATCGCAATATTTCTGAAAGAACAGTAAAGGTTAAATCATATTTTCAAAAGCCTTTAGTGTTTTTTTATCTAACCGTGACGGACAGACCAACCAACAGACAAAACGCACAAAAATATGCTTCTTTCATTCTAATGGGGGCACTAAACAATTTTTTTTTAAATCTGATTTTTAAATAAGTTTAAGAAATTAGTTTAGAATCATGCCATAGCCGGGCTTTACGCTAGTACACGAAAGTCGCTGCTAAAAGTTAATTTAAAAAATGTGCGTGATATCTACTCATGGAGAGCATTTCTTTTAGTAACATTTCCTCCCTTAGATTTACGTAATTGTTTCAGAATTGGTGTTTTATTATTAAAAAATCGCTTGCATAATTAATTTTATATAAATTAAACGGTTTGCTTTTAGAAAACTAAAAGAAGCCGTTGCACCTAAACTTTTCAAGCCGCTTTTAATGGTGAAACAATATTTTTCGTATCTCTTCTAATTTTGGCGCCCTGAGTGTGACAGACGGACAGACGGACCGACGGACACAAGGACATTTTGCACAAACCTAATAGCGGCTTTTCCCCTTACGGGGGCCGCTAAAAAATTTAATATAAGAGATATATTTATTGATAGACTTTTTTTGTGCAAGATTTAAACTTCCACTCATTTCGAGATAAGTGAAACGTTTTAAAAAAATGTTTTCCTTTCTTCGACATATCAGATTTCTTGATTATAATATCAAAATAGAAAGAAAAAAAAAGTTTATTTCTGATGAAAACGTTAGGAATGGCTGACATATATTTTCTTTAAAAAAGATGTAAGATCATTAGATTTCTGTCATAAAACAAGAAAAAAATGTGAGCGTATAATTGAAAGCAAGTGTTACGATCGCCGCTTTGCTTGTTATGATTTGATTTGATGGAATCCATTACACTTTCTAGATCCCTGATGTCTCAGCCAGACATACGCCTTATTGCTGATCGCTGAGTGAATCATGTCAGGAGTAAGTCCTTTCAATGAATACAATTAACATGGCCCTACCTCCTGTTGTAGATGTGCCAGGAGTAAATGTGACATCAATGGCCATTCGATGAATTCAATTACTGGCGTTGCAGCAGCATCTGAATGGAGATGCTGGGGGTGGGGGAAGGAAAGGGGGGATAAGAACAATAAACTATGGGGAAAAGGGGGGTAAGCGGCTTGAGTTATTGCTAAAAACACTGCACCTAGAATCGAACTTTGACCTGTAGATGTCGTAGTGGACAAGTCTGGATTACGATGAATGCAATAGAAAAAAAGAATTCATGAGAATGCTTTACAAAGATTTAAATCCAAAAGGCTTACGGGGAATGTCAGATTTGAATTATTTTGAAATAAAACTAAGTAATAGATCCCAGCAACAATTCAATGCGTAGATTCAATGTCATATAGAATGTGTGTTTATATCCATATACCGGGGAGATTATGTGCAATGTGCCGGTGAAGGCAATTGACCTTCTTGAGTAGTGCCCAACTGGTCTCAACAGTTGGGCACTACTGATGTATAAGAATATTTGGTGCCCAGCCTAATGACCTGTGAACTTGTGACCTACATTTTTTTCTGGCACAGAAAAACTTCATCATCTTTGAGCTATCAATTAAAGTCTCAGTCTTGTCATTTTACTCTTTCTCTCTTTCACTCTCGTTTTGTCAGCGTGGGCGAGGCTAACATCTTAAATATATTCAAGATAAAAATCTGAACAAAAATAGAAATATGTTTTCAATGGCGTAGCTAAGGATTTGGGGGGGGGGGGCGGGGAAGCTTGACCTCTTTAGGGGCCCCTGCATTTTGACATTCGTCATCATTACATGTGATAATGGCGTAATATTTTTAGCAAAAAAATCTCATTTCGAACACTTATTTTGGGGCACCCTCAATTTGGGGTCCGGGGGGATTTACAAATTAGGACCGCCCCTCCCCCCACCCTAGCTACGCCCCTGTGTGCTTTACTTTCGGTACATATCAGTTACAAATTCTTTCTATCTTCTACATTTGATAAAAGAAATGAAAGACGTTAATATATCTTTAGTTTCGTGATATGTTTTCATCTTCTGTATCAGTTTCTTATACAAAACATATGAAGACATTAATTTTTGTTTACATTACGCTTAATTTCATATCAATATAATCATGCTTAGGGTTAGGTGGGCTGCGATTTTTTTTTTAATTTTAAAATCAAAGCCTCGGTCAACTTTTTAAAGATATGCAAGCGAAATTTTTAATTACCGAATTAAGGGATGTCCCGTCATGTCTTTGGCATCGCAATTATCCACTGGACATTCACTGTACATGTTGGCATCATAGTGACAACAGACACGCACAACAGTTTGGATCAAAAGTTTTCATTCTTTTCTTTAGGGGTGATCAAAGATTTGTTTAAAATCTAGCAATGTGAGATTTTCTATTTCGTTTTCGATAAAGAAAGTAAAGTTCCCCTTTCAGACTTGCAAATCTATGAGGAGATGATGTAAAGGCCATCTCTTATGTGACCCACGGTTAACGAGGGTATTATGTGGCCAGCACAACGACCAACCGCCTTTACTTATCGCTATATAATGTTAGGTATCCATCAGAGCTGGGCGGACCATAAAGAGACCGAAAGGTTTTCAATAATTAGTGTCAAAATAATTTTAGGCCGATTGTTTGTAATTACTGGCCAGAATTTGTTAAGTTGAACCATAGTTCCCTAAGGCATAGAACACCACGGCATAGTACCTCACAGCGTATTGCTCTACACTAGTTTACATTATAATACGCCACGGTCTAGTATCTCATAGCAAACTGAGCAAAGGAGCACACAACAAAGTACCACACCTCAAAGTACCACACATCAAAGTACCACACATCAAAGTACCACACATCAAATTACCACACATCAAAGTACCACACATCAGAGTACCACATATCAAAGTACCACACAGTACAGCACACTAATAGCATCCAATTACATGGTAGCTATGATTTACTTGGTTAAAATGGACCTGAAAACTTAAGGCTTCTTATAAGTTAATTTATTTTCTCCAGTACTCTCAGAGAGACTTATAGTTCGGTACATCTCTATAGCGTTCAATCCCGCAGTAATGACCACCAAACAGCTACTGCCCTTGACCCCACATGATCAGATGAACTGAAAGTCTTCTACAGTGTACTTCTTTTTTAAATAGCCGTGTAGTTCAGTACTTTGAAACTATGTACTTTCTCCTAGAACTGGGTAATTTGTTAGGCCTTCATAATGCCTTTTTTTTTCCTAATGCTTCGTTCATAGTGAAAGATGCGATCCACCGGCGATTAGCGAAATCCGCGAAGCAGAAACGAAATATTTCTTTTTCTGCAGGAACGTTGTTAGACAAAAACACAGTGATAACGCGCAATATATAGTAACTCAATCTTTCTCGTTCGGCACTGTACTTAGCTGATCAGGCGCTAATCAAGTAAGTAGCTAATTGTCACAATGGGATTGTGTCGTAAGTAAGATGCTTATTTCTTCTTCCTTATATATTCACCTGACACAAGTTCCAACGTAGGCCGAGAAGTTTATTAATTAATAAAGGAATGAGGATACAGCAGCGTATACTTTGAACACTTAATAATATTCTTTTAACACACAACCAAATGAGATGCTTGATATTTCTCCATAAATCCAAAGTATTGAAGAAGAATATAGCAATGTCACCCTATGGCCTACATCTGTGGCCAGGTGATTAGCGTCCCATCTTAGAATTAATATTTGGTAATATAATTGTTTAAAATTTTTATACAATCTGTGATTATTTTTCAGATCATATTTTACAGAAAACCGAAAAAAATCGAAGATTCGGGAATTTTTTTTTTTCATTAAAACGTGAAATATCGAAAGCTGAAGTGCAAAGTGGCGAGAAAATTGTATCGATTGTATTTCATAGAACTTTTGACTTCTGCTATAGCTTATACTAGATTCAAAGAGAATAATCTGGGTATTATATGTATAAAGACAATTTTTTTTAAACACGGGACACAACTTGGTATGAAAACATGGACTTTCAATGTAACAAGACTAAGCTTTGCAAAGTCCAGATTTTCCTTTTCACACAAGCTGTTATGGGGTAATGCATTGGATTATGTCCCTTTCACCAATCCTTATTGGGGGAGGAAAAGAAAGATAACAATAAAAGGGGGAAGGGGCAGTTTTCATCACAAAACTGTCATGTCTCAAAATGTCGGTCGTCAGTAGCAGACGACGGAGCCCGGACGTGACGAGAAAGAAAATCAAATTTGATGGCGGTAGATGAGGCATTTAGTGGACGTCACAGGCGACAGCACAGCGCGCTCATTACTGCGAAATGTCGAAATATAGAATCAGAAGATGTGGGATATGGAATATATAAATTAATGAAAAACTAATTATAACGTCAGATAACATGTATAATCACGGTAGTTTTAAAGTTTCGTATGATTGATTCGTGTTCTTTTCTTTTTTATACATTTATAGTATTTTCTTAGAAAAAGTATATCAAAACAGCTCACAATCATATATTCCAAAAAACCTTTTTTAATGATTTTAAAGCGTAACAACTTCAATTATAATGCAAAGTCTTTACTGTCGCCACTTAGTGGAGATTTAAAATGAACAAAACAGAACAAAATTTATTAATTCCTCGTATATAAAACTGATGGGGGAGGGGGGTCTAGAAGTTCTCATTTTTAATATTTCTGGTACTTCTTCGTTATTGCAGTGAGTCTTTCCGATTAGCTCTGTTAAAAGTTTAGTAATATTAGTTAATGATTTCTAAATGATACTGCGAGCACATATTTTTTCCATTTGTAGTTACTACAGTTTTATTGTTATTTGAGCATAAATGTCACAGACAACGGAACTAGAATGATTTCAAATGTCTTAATTGTCGCATTATAAATATTTTAACATTGGAATAAAATGTCTTATGAATAGCGTTACGCCATTGCGGAATCATAGATATTATTTATATGGTAATGACTTGTGGCATAAATTAAAAGCAATTTGGTTGATAATTAATAATAGGCCTTTGTTTTATAGTCCATGTTATTGAAGGTAACATGTTTATTACGGAACAGCACGCTTTTATTGATCTCTAACAAAAGAACGTTGAGAATACGTTGAAAATACGTTGAGAATATGTTGAAAATACGTTGAGAATACGTTGAGAATACGTTGAAAATACGTTGAGAATGCGTTGAGAATACGTTTAAAATACGTTGAAAATACATTGAGAATACATTGAGAATACGTTTAAAATACGTTGAGAATGCGTTGAGAATACGTTGAAAATACGTTGAGAATGCGTTGAGAATACGTTGAGAATACGTTTAAAATACGTTGAGAATGCGTTGAGAATGCGTTGAAAATACGTTGAGAATGCGTTGAGAATACGTTGAGAATACGTTTAAAATACGTTGAGAATGCGTTGAAAATACGTTGAAAATACGTTGAGAATGCGTTGAGAATACGTTGAGAATACGTTTAAAATACGTTGAGAATACGTTGAAAATACGTTGAAAATACGTTGAGAATGCGTTGAGAATACGTTGAGAACACGTTGAAAATACGTTGAAAATACGTTGAGAATACGTTTTCCTTTTGTTCTTAGCTTCCGATGTCATTTTCTCCTGACGTCTGCGAAAAATACTTTTACTTTTAACAACAGGAAGACATGTTTTTAAAAACGTTTATGTGAATAGGTGTGTCACTGGCCTATATTGAATTTCTTCTACGATTAGAGCTGATCAATGCATTCTCCTTTCGTCTTTTACCTTTTGACCTATCCCTTAGTTTATTGGACTGTTTGGGTACCATGCAAGACTCCATTTATCTCTGGGTTTCGTTGTTGTTTTTTTGCCTCAGTTAGAACCTCTTTCAATGGCAGGCTCATCTATTTTTTGAATTTGTCCTCCCATCGCTTTCTTTGCCTGACTCTTCTACTTTTTCTTCCTGGTACTTTTCTTTGAAGGAAGGTCTTTGCGCGCCCCAAGGATCTTGTAACATGGTCATAGATTTTAAGCTTGCGACATTTTTTTTTACGATAGTTAGCAGGCCATCATGGGGTCTGATCGCTGCAGTAACCCTGTCTCTAATGCCTTGGTTTGTGATGGGGGTCTTTAAATGTGATACCCAAGATTTTTCTGTAGCATCGCAACTCCATTGCTAGGATTCTCCTCTCTAGCTCTGCAGTCAGTGTCCAAGACTCACAAGCATATAAAAATGTGGTCGTGGCCAGGAAGAATCGCTATAGCGTCTAGAGTGCACTTTTCATCTTAGTAATGTAGGAGGCATCGATGTCATGCACTATTTTGTACACCAAAGTCTGGAATAGTCGTGATCGTTGTAAGCATGACTTTAACTTGAACTCAGCCTCAACACAACCAGACTCTTTTCTCTCTACTTTTTAGTGAGTTTTTTATAAGCGTTGTTTTGAACCTTTTTTTTTGTATTTATTTATTGACATTCTGAATTTGTACACAATGAGATTGTGAAAATATCATCGTGTATGTTTATGTTGTGTCTGTTGTATTTATGTGAATGTTTCTGTTGTGTTGTCTTTATATGAGAAAAAAAGAGTCCTTTGAATCACAATAAATTTCCATAAGGATCAATAAAGCAGTCTTAGTTATAGTAAAATAAAGTTCCCCTTTTAGACCCTTTGGTCTGTAGGGCAGATGATGTAAAGGTCATCTGATTCTGTGGCCCACGGTTAACGAGGGTGTCATGTGTTCAGCACAACGACCAACCGCCTTTACTTTTCCCCAACTAATGTCAGGTACCCATTAGAGCTGGGTGGACTCAAGGGCGCCCGAAAATCCCGAAATAAAAATCCCAGTCTTCACCATGATTCGAACCCGGGACCTCCAGTACGGAAGCCAAGCGCTTTACCGCTCAGCCACCGCGCTCTCAGTTATAGTCTTAGTATTAAATTAATTGGTTTCTTCCAAAAAAAGGAAAAATTATCGAAGAATCTGTGTGTGTGTGTGTGTGTCCATGGTAACGATAAGAAAAGGGAGAATTAGTTTAGGCTGGTGTAGAATGATGAAACAACGACAGAGTCTGTCATAATTGATGTTAGGAAGTCACGTGGATGATATATAGAAAGAGTGATGACTGAGAAGCCAGACATTAGAGACATGTATTAGACATTAGAGACATTAGAGACATGTATTAGTTGTCACTGTCAGTTAGAAGTTGCTGAAATATGATTTCATTTTGTTACTATTTGATCTATATCTCAAGTTGAATCTTCTTACGCGTCTTGAAAACGAAAATTTAGTTTAAGTTTTGTCTTAAGAAAGACTTTTGTTCAAGATATTTAAACTTAGCTCAGTGAAAATATAATACGCCCCCATTCGGTTTTGTTGTGCAAGTTATTTGAGCTACACTCCAACGACCGACCATTAACAATCTGTCGAAAATCTTTGATGTTTAAATAGGGCACCACTTTCTATTTTTAGTGCTTCTGTTTATAATGTTTGTGTAGTGATAATCTTTGCGCTACATGTCTCCCTCGACGGTTAAATACATGAGGATATGTCCACCACTAAATTTTAAAAATAATGGAAAAACCAAACTATTGTAAAATGAACAGCCTTTAAGTATGAGAGAGAAACAAAAGAAAGACAACCCAAATAATCACGTAGTGAGAGAGATAAAAAGATGAGAGAGAGAGAGAGAGAGAGATGAGAGAGTGAGAAAAAAGTGGCACTGTTTTTGACACATCTCAACCTAAGGGAGTATAAATTGGTCCTTCTAAAAAAACTGAAAAAGAGGAGACATCTTCACTTAATAAAACTACAAAGTTGTGGGTTAACTCCCATGAGATGTTCGATAGCTGGTAATGGGCTGAGTAAACTCCCCTTACGTCTTTATTTCCCTGTGACTTTTTTTTTCTCTTGGACTTGATGGCCAGGTCAAGTTGTCAAGTATGTTTTAAATATGATCTCCCTTAGAAACAAAAAGAAAGAAATACACAACACGAGAATTCACTAGAAAAGAGAAGATACCAGAACAATTGAACATGAGGATTTCAATGAAATATATTGTTTTCACAAAATAAAATAGTCACAAAGAAACATTATCATTGAAAGGCATCTACATGGTCTTGTGGTATGCGCTTCGGGCTGTCATCTTGATGATCCTAAGTTTGATCCCTGCCAGCCGTCATCTTCTGTGGCCGTGTGGGGGGAGGTATGGGGTTTGAAAAAACAATCTTCATTTCTGAAGACTCTAAAACTTGTCAAACAAACAACTCCAATATATTTCACTGTCTTTTGCTATTGGAGTATATTTATGTCAGTGAGGTCACGTGCTACTTATTCGTCCACTTTTCCCCCTCTCCTTTCCATCAATGGAGACATCACTCCATTAAAACAATTTTATTTTGCCACAAATAACAAGTGTCATAAAGGCAGTCAAAGCTACAAATAATAACAATCTGATATAAAGGCA
>JADKLZ010081101.1:18412512-18424131 GCA_021533235.1 Biomphalaria straminea
TTAATAACGTTCTCTCATTAAAACATCAGCTAACAACGTTCTCTCATTTAAACATTAATTAATATCGGTTTCTTATTTAACATTAATTAACAACGTTCTCTCATTTAACAACATTAATTAACAACTATTTTTTGACATCAAATAAGGTGATTCTGTCCATTGAAAAGGAAGTAGCAAGATATATTGAGTTTAAAGTTTGTTTTTTTTTAAGTTTTCTAATTTGAAATCCTGAAAAGGAAATTTAAATATTTATTTTCTAAAGTTATTGTAAACTTGTATATGTTAAAACATTCTTTAAAAATTTTTGTACCTATCAATATACTTTTCATTAAGTTGCATTTTTCATTAGTTGTCCTCATGAAACTACCACTATATGTGATTATAATATTCAAAAGTTTCCATTAAGAGCTGTTTAATGTTTACTTAGGAAAGCATGCTCAGTTGGTTTTTAATTTCTTTGTATTTAAAAAATCGTAGATGTTAATATGTAATGATTAACGATAATATGTACGAGAAAAAAACATTATCGATACTCATTTAAACTTTGTGTAGCAGCAATTTACAAACTGTATTATCGCGCAAAAAACAACAACTGAACAACGATAGTTTTTTATTTGAAGAATAAGTGGAACGCTGGGGAGGGGGGGGTGACACTCTGATTTTACCGCACCGGGTGACACCCACCCTAGTGACGCCTCTGACTAAAAATACCGAAATTTAAGACCTCAGTCTTCTCCGACACTCGAACCCTAAACCTTTGGTTCGTAGACCAAGCACCTTACCACTCAGCAGCCACGCCCACTAAAAAAGAAAAAGACGTAAACCAAGTGTCTTTTAACAGGATTATAACGGTCAAACCAGAGTTTTCACTGTGTGGCCAAATTGGCAGTTTTTTTTTTTCGAAAGATATACATAAATTGTCAAATTTCTAAGGAAATCTCTAGAGCTTTTTTGGAAATCCCGGTACCGTGTTTAATTTTTGAACCTATGAAGAGTTTTCAAGCTAATAATGGCTCATTCTTGTCAATGCCTTTTTACAGTAGAGTTTTCTTCTAACTATTCTCTTGTACTAACCTCCGTAACTTACCACTGTATAATGTGATTCTTTTATGTCCAAAACTAAAATGAACTATTTTCTTACATACTGATGTCCGTCTCTCGGTAACACGTCACCCACACCATCCTCTTCATTATGCCATTCATGTAGCATTGGGTCAACAAAGCCCATCCATAACCAATGCAGACAAAGTACTTGTTAAATCGAAATGCTAATTTTGGTCTGAGTATGTCTGGTCCTTTTGTATTACTTAGCCGCTTAGCGTCAAGGCGATTCCTGATAATATTATCATTACTATCATTAATGTTTTTAAAAAATCGTAATATTTCATACGAAGTTTTACTTCTCTTAAAAGTTTTCTTGTATAATATTATACTAATATACTATTTTTTAATATTGTAAACATCCCTTAAGGAATTCGTGGCTAGAGATTTGGTGAACTGCATTAGTCTATTGTCTTTGTTTTGAACAAACCCGGCAAGTAGGCTTTACAAGGCCGTTAAGCTCTTGGCTATTGTTAAAATAGGTCTAGGGTTATCTGTCTTTGTTAAGGTTAAGCCTCAGCGGAATTAGTCTTTTGTGCCAGGACTCTGCTCTGAAAACTGTAATTCAATTAGAGTCCTTTGACAAAACGTCCCCGGACCGAGGGAGCCTCACATCCGCAAATCCCGAATTTAGCTAATGAATCAGGCATGGCAAACGACCTCTGTCGTAGAGTCACACACACACACACACACACACACACACACACTTTTGAAACTTGCCCTTTTCCCCCCTTTTCCTTTTATTTCCTCCCTCTTATTATTCATCAATCAACCCCCCCCCCCACCTTTTTTTTTTCCTTTTTTATTATTTTATTTCCTTCCGGGTGCAACATTTGAATGTAAAACAGTGAGTATCCCAACAAGAAGGTCAACTTGTTTGATACTTCCATCCCCGTAAAAAAGTAAGTATCCCAACAAGAAGGTCAACTTGTTTGATACTTCCATCCCCGTAAAAAAGTGAGTATCCCAAAAATAAGGTCAACTTGTTTGATACTTCCATCCCCCCTCATTCCCCACTCCAAACAAAAACCGAATCCTTTTTACTCCAATGGAAAATCTTTCGGATGGCCAAGAAGTGTCCAGGGTATGAAGTAAGTCGTTTTGACCCCCCTTAGGAGTTTGATCACGCCCCTGTAAGTAGCGGGTGGAGAAGACGTAATCGAGTGAATCCTCTCGGTATGTGTCAGGCTGCTGGAAGAACAAGAGGGCCGGGGGTGGGGGTGGAGGGAGGGTTCCATCAAAATGGACCGTCTGTGTTCAAGTAGGCGTTTGTCGTTTAATGTAATGGACATCGGCGACGTTAGTTGGACGTGGACGCGATGACGTCACCATTGAAAATCATTTGGGTCTGTGTGAAGTGTGTGTGTGTCTTTGAGCGATGACGTAACGTAGTTTTTCTTTGACTTCTCACGATGATAATTACTTGGCTATTGGTGTGTTGAGCCGAGACCAATCGTTCTAGTGGGCCTCAGCACTGGTCTGGGACGTCACAATCTGTGGGCAGTTTAGACCAATAGCTCGTTGTTACTTTACAGGTCTCTCTTTCTCTCTCTCTTTCTCTCTCTCTTTCTCTCTCTCTCTCTTTCGCTCTCTGCCCCTCTTTTAATCGCCCTCTTTCTTTCTCTCTTTCTCTCTCTTTATCTTCCTCTCTTTCTCTCTTTTCTATCTATCTTTCTCTTTCTCCTTCTCATTCTGTTTCTCTCTCTTTCTCTTTTTCCTTTTCTTATTTTCTTTCTCTCTCCCCCTTCTCTCTTTATTTCTCTGTCACTTACTTCTCTTTCTATTTCTTTCTCTATTTCCCTTTCTTGCTCTCTCTCTCTCTCTCTTTCTCTTTTTTCTCTTTTTGTCATCATGGCTTCTTGGTCGTGTGGTTTTCACTTCGGACTGTCACCCTGAGGGTCACGAGTTCGAACCCTGACATCCAATGCCGTCCGTCAGGAACTTTGGTCTAAGACGTAGTACTCTTAATTTCTGAAGGCCCGAAACTTGCTCAACAAAATATTTTTCTTTTACAGTTTCCAAGGAATGTTTCTCACAGTGCCTTTTATTGTTGCACTGTGTTACTCATGTTTTGGGAGGCTCTGTGTTTTGTTTTTTTCTCAATTAGATTTTTTTTTACGACATTCATAATGTAAAACAAGGGGAAGTTAACGTGATAGACTCTTGGGAGAATTCATGGATAAGACAGAGTTATCTTTCGCTGATTAAAAGCAGAAAGCCAATAGCTTCAATCACATGTAGTCTGTCCTTGACCGCCATGACTTTTAAACTTTATTGATTTTTTGGTTAGTCGAAAAAGAGAGAGAGAGAGAGAGAGAGAGAGAGAGAGAGAGAGAGAGAGAAATGTAAGAATGTGTCTATATTTCTCCCAAGACCTATCCTTACCCATCCTGGCGCAGAGTTGTCTCCTCTCAAACCCCACACACATAAACATGTCCCCCAATTTCTAACATAGTATGTATACATTATGAAGTGATGTACTTCCGGCCAGCACTTAGTATTTCTGGACACTCTATGGACGGCCGTGGCCCGAGGCACAGTTCTGAAATGGCCTTAATAGCCATATGACAGGGAGACGTGGGGGTGATTAGTGGACACTGTCATCTTATGACGTAACGGGTAACCTGGCCAAACAGCAATAATTGAATTCGGCAATCTCTTTCGGTGTGAGAGGCCAAAGGTCGATCTGAGGTCTGGACATTCCAGGGACAAGTAAAAAAAAAAAAGAAACATAAAAAGATTTACAATTAAACTTTAAACATCTATATACGTCTAGACAGATTGTGTAGTAGTATGTGTGGATTTAAGGCTCCACTACTCTAGATTTTATAGTCCATTTCTAGGACCTCCTCTCTGGTTCTGCAGTCTGTCTCCAAGATTCGCATGTATATAAGAAAGTGGCCGGAACCAGCGCATCATTCTGATTTTAGTGTCGGTGGCTATGTCTATGTCTTACTGGATTGTTTTGAGCTTTGCAAGTGGTGCTGTTTTATGGTTCTTATAGCCTAGACACCACAAAATATTTCTTGGATGGGTGATGAGAGGACTTATAGCCTTCCCCAGTCTTCACCAGGATTCGAACCCAGGACGCCGGTTGGGATGCCAAGCACTTCACCCCTCAGCCACCATGCCTCCTATGTATAAGAAGTAGTTGAAAAATAAAGAATGTATTGTAAGAAGGCTGCATTCTCTTTGACCTTTAGACACTGTTTTACTGTATTAAGCACACAATCCGCTAGGTACATTAAAAGAGAGAGAGGGAGAGATAGGAAGTCTACGAAGGAGGATGAAAATGATTTAGAAATTTAGAGATAGAGAAAAAGGCAAGAAGAACAACGTGAAAGAGAGTGATTGGTTGTGTGTGTGTGTGTACATGGGTCGGTGTGTATGTGTGTATCTGCAGGACTCCATTATAATCCTATTTCAAAACTATTTATTTCCGTCTATCATGTGTTGCTCTCTCAAGGGGGCGAAACTCAATTGATGTGACCACATTTAACTGCAGTTCTCCTCCTGATTCCATTCATTACCTAATTCCCAGTGGATCTGGACGTGATCAGGATCGTTGTCTTTAAATCGTGTTAAAAAAATATTTTAATCAAATCGTGTAGCTCAAGTTAATCTAGTTGGCTATATTAGTCAAAACTGTTAAAAATATTAAAGGACTAATTCATTCGATTGATCCTCCGAGTTTTCTGTGTTAATTTGCCTCGTCTAGTCTTAATTGCATATCCTCTTATTAAAAGTTGCTACTTAAAGACGAATCCTTATTAAGTATGAGACAAAAATGTCTATATCTTATTCTATTGTTACCCGTTAGAGATAGAAGCAGTGTAGCAGGAATCTTACATGTCTCTATTATGTACAAGGGGGCAGAACTTTAGGTCCACGGAAACTCTCACATCAAGGCCAGACTGACCTATCAACTTGTTATGTACAGACCTTCCCTCTTATAACAGAAACATCAAAGTTATCGTACGCTGAAATAACTCTTGTTTCGTGAAACGTTTTTAAAAAATTAATCAATACTAGTGTTGTATGCTTCGATGCTAGTATTATGTTATACATTTGTTTTACATGGTTCGGTAGCTGTTTTAGAATCTCCTCGCTGGCCGAATCTGATAATGGATATCTTCTAGAAGCTACTATGGGTTCGATACCCGAATGGGTATATTTAAAGTTAAATAATGGAGGTATTACCTTTTTAAAAAATATAATGTTTAAATGTTCTTCTTTTTTTTAAAGTATTTGTATATTTTCTTTACAAGTACGTTGTTACTTTACCATTGAGCCCCAAAGCGGTAAGTGTTGTTACTCACGGCTAATGGCTGAACCAAGAGACCATCGGACATGTCCATTAAAAGGCTAATGGCTGAACCAAGAGACCATCGGAAATGTCCAGAGTTTACACTCCAGTTACACGGTTCGGCTGTTCAAATCCTCCACCACATTCTTCAGTGGACTATCCGTTAACTCGCAACGGATAGGTCAGGCAGCTCAAAAGACTTGTTGACAACTTTCACCATTTCAAAGACAACATGACTGAAAGTAGGTGATATAATGACCAGAAACGTTGTAGGTGCTACTAATGGACTGACTAGTACTTGGCGTTGTTAACTGACCAAACATCTCCGTTTTTGGTTGTTAAGAAGTCTCCAGAAGTGACGTTCAACTATGGCACTTGTTCACAAACTAAATAAGAGTCGATCTAATAGCCGGGGGGGGGGGGGGGGAAAGAGTTAAATCAAATCAATAGAGAGGATGCTTTAAAGAGATCATTATTTGTATAGGCAAATTATCCGTTTTAAATTGGAAGAAAGAGAGAAGAAACATTTTACATTCAGACTTCAGACGTCTAAATTTGTTTAAATAGTTTAAAAAAAACATGTCTGCTAAATTGGAAAAATAGTTTCAGGTCTGACCTCATTTTTTTATTCTTATGTATGTGCAGTTATTGTTGTTAATGGCTTTTTTTTTACAAAACCTTATATCAACTCTGTCTGGTAGAAAGAGAGTACACGATATTTCTCCCACATCCTTTAACGGATCAAGTTGAAACTTTGCAAAATTATTTATTGACATAGAAAAAGACATGAATCAATAAATAAAAATATCCAATTAGACAATTAATTACTGATAATTAAATATTGTGTTTAATAGCAACAAGGGAAACTAACACTTCAATATTCACATGTGGCTAAATTTGTTGGGTTTAGTCCCCTTAAATAATTGTGAACGCTATTTCTCCCTCACGCATTCTCCGATCAAGTTGATATTTTAAGTAATTTTTTATTGTACCTAACAAAACATGAATCAATAAAAAACAAGATTACAAAGAGAGTTTGTGTGATACACAAACTCAGAGGCGGCCCCCGTCGGAGTCGGATCCCTGTCAGATCCGCCTATTCGAAAGATGTTTCGGATGTTCCTTCTAAGTTGAAAATAATTAACTTCTCGCTGGACGACGGAGGATGGCGAGCAGGGTATAAACCTGCCTTATATTGATGTTTGCGCACTAGACTTTAGTTCGGATTTATCGTTGGTCCCTGGCTCAATTTTTGTATGCTCCCATCCTTAAACTATCGCAATATTTCTGAAAGAACAGTAAAGGTTAAATCATATTTTCAAAAGCCTTTAGTGTTTTTTTTATCTAACCGTGACGGACAGACCAACCAATAGACAAAACGCACAAAAATATGCTTCTTTCATTCTAATGGGGGCGCTTAACCATTTTTTTCTTAAAATCTGATTTTTAAAAAAAAAATTAAGAAATTAGTTTAGAATCATGTCATTGCCGGGCTTTACGCTAGTACACGAACGTCGCTGCTAAAAGTTCATTTTAAAAAATGTGCGTGATATCCACATGTCCATAGGCATATAAATCTTATAGTAACATTTCCTCCCTTACATTTACGTAATAGTTTTAGAATTGGTGTTTTGTTATTAAAAAATCGCTTACATAATTAATTTTATAAAAACTAAAGGGTTTGCTTTTAGAAAACCAAAAGTAGCCAATGCACCTAAACTTTTCAAGCCGCATTTAATGGTGAAAAAATATTTTTCGTATCTCTTCTAGTGTTGACGCCCTGAGTGTGACAGACGGACAGACGGACATTTTGCACAAACCTAATAGCGGCTTTTCCCCTTACGGGGGCCGCTAAAAATGTACGTGATATCTATATGACGATAGCATTTCTTATAGTAACATTTCCTCCCAGGGCCGGTCTTAGGCCACCGCAACCTATGCGGTCGCAGTGGGCCCCGCGCTTTCATAGGCCCCGCGATAATTAAATGTGTAATTATTAATTATATAAATAAAATATATAACCAAACAAAAATCCTGAAAATTTGTTAAAATCTCCTGAAAAAATCATAAAAATCTCGCGATAAAAGAAACAAGGCATTGTCAGCTTTCTTGTAATAAAATGTAATAATCGGGCGAATTTTCACCTTAATCGGGCGAATTTTCACCTTAATCGGGCGAATTTTCACCTTAATCGGAAGTTCCAATACTTTATTTACTTTTATAGTCATTGGCATATAAATATGTCATAGGTTACTAGGTTCAAGAAAAAAGGTTATTTTGATCGAAATTTTGTACTTATTAAAGAATGAATACGATTCAAAGTCAAATTTTTTTCTAATACAAAATTTTAAATTTCACTTATTATCCTTATTTCACCCGGACTGGGCCCCGCGCCATCAGTTTCGCATAGGGCCCCGCAACTGTTAGGGCCGGCCCTGTTTCCTCCCTTACATTTACGTAATTGATTTAGAATTGGTGTTTTGTTATTAAAAAATCGCTTGCATAATCAATTTTATAAATTAAACGGTTTGCTTTTAGAAAACTAAAAGTAGCCGTTGCACCTAAACTTTTCAAGCCGCATTTAATGGTGAAATAATATTTTTCGTATCTCTTCTAGTTTTGGCACCCTGAGTGTGACAGGCGGACAGATGGACAGAAGTTCATTTTAAAAAATGTGCGTGATATCTACATGCCAAGAGCATTTCTTATAGTAACATTTCCTCCCTTACATTTATGTAATTGTTTTAGAATTAGTGTTTTGTTATTAAAAAATCGCTTGCATAATTAATTTTATAAATTAAACGGTTTGCTTTTAGAAAACTAAAAGTAGCCATTGCACCTAAACTTTTCAAGCAGCATTTAATGGTGAAATAATATTTTTCGCATCTCTTCTAGTCTTGGCGCCCTGAGTGTGACAGACGGACAGACGGACATTTCGCACAAACTAATAGCGGCTTTTTCCCTTACAGGGGTCGCTAAAAATACTCAATAGGCAATTAATTATTGGTAATTAATTATTTTGTTTGATGTCGAATAAGGAAAATAACTTGCACATTAATGGTAGATATATTTTAAAGGAAGAAGATCTTCCCCTTTAGATAAGCTTTTTTTAAAGGATTTTTTTATTTTTATTTGCTTGTTTTGTTTTGTTTTTTTTTTTTTTTTGTTTTTTTTTTTATTGTTTTTAGCAAATCTTCTATTAACTTTGTCTGTCTGGTAAATATTCTGAACACACTATCTGTTCAACATCCATTCTCAGATCAAATTGAAACTAAGCAAAAAAATATTCATTGGCAAAGACAATACAGACATATATTAGTCAGTTAATTATGGTAATTAATTTTTGTATACCAACAAGGGAAATTGATCCTTCAGTATTTAAATATATGACTAAATATGTGAGGGGTTTTCTCCTTAGATAATTGTTCACTTTTTTTTTCTCCCACACCCATTCTCGGATAAAGTTGAAACATGAAACAATTATTTACGGCACCAAACAAAAAGAGGGTTCAATTTAAAACTTAACCAGTTAGTCAATTAATTATTGATAATTAATTTGTTTGTTTGATATCAAAAAGTGAAATAATTTCTACATTATTATGTAAGTGCGGATCTGTTGTTTTTTATAAGGTCCTTTATATATGGCTTTTTTTTTCTGCTGTTATTGTTTTTATAGATTTATAGTATATTAGTTTTTGGACTTTTACTTGCCATTTATTCAATGTGGGCTGTTTTTTTTTGTTATTATTATGACTGTTTCTGATTTTTTTTTAGTTTGTGATGTTATTAAATTTATGGTTTTGTTTTATTGTAACTGGTTTTGTTGCTGTTTTGTTTATTTGTTATAGTTGATTACATCAAATCAGTTTTGTGCCTATAAGCTCTTTAAACCAGCGGTTCTCAACCTGTGGATCGTGACCCCTTGGGGATCGATTGCCAATTTGCCAGGGGTCGCCTAAGACCTTCGAAAATATGAATTGTTTTTGTCTATTGCTGTAAGGTGGGTTGCAGCAAAGTGAGGGATTGTAAAAAGAGGTCGCCGAGCTTAAAAGGTTGAGAACCGCTGCTTTAAACTAATATGAAGCTATGAAACTGTGTAGGAGAACAATGGAACAACCGAGCCTTGGCATTAACTCTTTCTCTCCCAACTGACGATACCAACGTTGATTCCACCGGAATTCGGTAAATAATTACGGAATGAAAGAGTTCATTGTAGGAACGTCTCCCAGAAAATGACCGTAAGAAAATGTATAAGCCCTTACAGTAACTTACAGCAACTGTCTATAAAGAAAATGTGTACGTCTTTACAGACACTGACCATTAGAGAGCCAGGTCTAGAGAGACCCCCAACAGGAGGAGAGAGCGTGAGAGTCACTTGACTGGGAATGAGTTGGAAGACATGGAGAGTTTGTGGTAGACACAGATTAAATTAAACTGATGGAGAGAGCTGATACACAGATGGACAGAAGAAATGAGAGTGGTGGTAGCTAGATGAGATCATTAAGGCAGACAGGGACCACAGTGGGTGTGGAGAGAGCAACAGCGTCATTTAATGAAGCATCGGGTTCTCATGGAAACACGGAACAAGGGCGACACATAAACACAGACATTCCTAACTTTGTTTTGCTTAAAACCAGACGAATTCATGAATTCATGTCAAACACTGGGATTATATTTTTTAAATATTCCAACTAAATTAAAAAACGGCTTTGGCCCGGATGTTTCAAAGGGATTTAACTTTAGCATATTGTAAGACTATTTGAGCTATGCAGTTATTCTCAATTTTGAGCACAATCGGCCATTTCTGGTCCGTGACTCGGACTATCAGTTCTATTAGACTCGCTTTGCGGTGATGTGGCCAAAGATACCTGTATCGTTAGTTTATATGGACCCAACACATAAAAAGGTTGCACATCACCCTAACCTGATAACCTAATTTAGACATGATAAGGCTTTAGGCTATTCTCCTTTGCTCTTTCTTCAGAATGATTGAAAATATTCCTAGTACTATTTTTGAAGGCTTATCAAACAAAGAGGGATTAAGCTATAGTTTTTGGTGCTTATATAAAGCCAGAACTTAACATCACTTATCTAGAGTATAATATCTAGTCTTTGTGATCCTATATCCTTACAATATTATAATGGATACAATTAAAGTATACCCACATTACGGAAATGGGGGGGGGGGGTTTCGTTGCCAAATCACATCCTTCTATCTGGCTAATGTAAAATAGTTGAGTTTAACTTTGGCTATAAGACTTCAGGCTGATGTGTGACGTAAATGTGCATCTGTATGCGTATGAGAGTTTTATCTTGTTTGCTATCTAAATATATTATATATATATTATAAACCAACAAAATCTGAACTTCATAGGAAATATTCATACTAAAAGGTTATTTACAGTAATCTGATCTTTGCATACATTTTGATTTATTATTTGATTCCACAGCGCTAAACAAAAAGTGCAAGAAAATTATTTTAAGGTTTTAAAAATGTTTAGTATTCTGTACACTAGATACACCAAAAAGCTTCTAGAGTTTATAAAACAAAATCTTGAATTAGCCTCCTCTTTTTTATAACGTTAATGCCTAATAATTCACAAGGCTTGTAAATTCTTGCAGGTACCTGTGGAAGTATGATACCATCTACATTTGGAAACTTCAAGAGAATCTGAACCAGCACTACGTCAGTTATCAACTTTAATGTGAGTCTTGATACATTATGTTCTTTGTTTACTCTTATATTTAATGTTGGTGTTGGTCATGTCGTGCAGGGTGAGGGAAAGGAGCGACAACATTCTGATAGGGAAGTATTGAATAGACAAGTGAAGTCACAAGTGTTACTGTTGTTTCTAAGTGAATAAGTTTATTATAGTGTGTGTGTGTTTGTCTTGATTGGTGTAATACATGTCATATGACTAAGAAGCTATTTTGAGAACTTTGTATTAATTATATGTGATGTGTGTAAAAGAGAGAGTGACAGACGAGACACGCATGACCACTGAATGGCGAGGGAAGTAGATTTAAACGAGTTGAGAGATTATAGACATCGGTAAATAAAGTTATGTTTTCATTAAAGAGATTTTAAAAGTAGGTTCTATATCGTGTGTCAAGTCTTAAACATTTCATACACAACACATTTTCTGCACAGCGCATTGTCTCCTCAACACATCTTCTCCATCACCTCTTTTCTTACTATAGCTACTCAACAC
>JADKLZ010081101.1:18424141-18437175 GCA_021533235.1 Biomphalaria straminea
AGCTACTTAACACATCTTCTCCATCACCTCTTTTCTTACTATAGCTATTTGGCATTTTTTTTAGTGTGCATGTGTGTGTGTAACAGCGCGTATATGTACGTTCACCCTTTACTTTGAATATGTAAATTGTTAGGGTCATGATGTCAATGAGACTGTTGCACGTTTGATTTTCCTTCTACACATCACATCTTCTCCACAACGCATCTTCTAAACATCTTCTACTCAACACATTTTCTACACAATGCATCGACTGCTGAACACATCTTCTGCACAACACATTTTCTGCACAACACATCTTCTGCTCAACACATCTTCTGCACAACACATCTTCTGCACAACAAATCTTCTGCACAACACATCTTGTGCACAACACATCTTCTGCACAACACATCTTCTAACGACATACCTTCTACACGCCACTTAAATATTCGCTAACTCCGATGTGCAATTTCTTGATGAAAGTTTAAAAAAAACGGTCTGCGATCTGTCATCAAGACCCTTCCCCCTTGGCCTAGTGTCTTTTATGTTATCCCCTCCCTCCCCCTAAAAAAAAAGAAGTTAGGCAAATAAGAAATGAAGAAACATTTTTAATGTCAATGTTTTTATTCGTCGTCTAAATTTTCCTACAAGCCAGTTCACTCGCAAAGGAATTACACTTTATTAAAATTAATACCTTCCTTTATTAATAACGCATAGACCCAATTTCCTATGCACTTGATCACCCAACACACTACATGAATTCTTAAGGCAGATAAACACACAAAAAATAAAACAGAGTTTCTCTATTTGCATTCATTACATAATTGATAACAAGACATGAAAACTAGAAAACTTTGTAAGGCATGATCCTCTTGATCTGTTTCCTCGTTTATTTGTGAGAATGCGTTGTTGAAGGAACTAGATCTCGATAATTGTTTGGCTGGATAACTCCAGCAGGATCCATGAGTTTAAACAAGAGGGGAGATAATTGATTTCTCGTTAGAAGTTGTCGACCTTGAGCAAACAAAGAAGAGTTGCGCCAACTTGTATTCAAATAATTCGAGCACGACGATCTCGTGGCACGTACCTGGGAAACCGAAAAATGGCACTTCAGTCCACTTGACCACTGGTTAGCTAGAAAGTGGACAGAGCGAATGTTTCAAGTGACTGTGCTTTAACGTTAATTGATAAGTTGCCAGTTTCAAGGAAGTTAGAATTACTTCAAAGAATTTTTTTAAAATAAAAATAGAAGAAACAGAGACAGAAATTGTACCACATTAAACTGAATCAAACATTGTCTGGTTGCTGCTTAGAAATACCTCCTCAATGTTATACTGAACAAATGAACTTCCTCCCAGGGGCATAGCTAGAAATTTTCCATCGTTTGGGGGCCATGGAGGATTGACATCTTCGGGGCCCCCTGCATTTTGCGTAATACTTAATTTTTAATGTAAAAAATACTCATTTGGGGGCCCCCCTCAACTGAGGGCCCGGGGGATTTTCAAATTCTCCCCCTCCTCCCCCCAACTTAGCTACGTCACTGCTTCTTCCCCCCCCCTTTTTGTTTTCTTACTTTAGTTATTTAGCTTTTTTCTGTATGTCTATGTAACAGTGCGTGTTTGCGCGTTGACCCGTTACATTTAATATGTAAATTGTTAGGGTCATGATGTCAATGAGACTGCTGCACGTTTGATTTTCCTACGTTCTAATTTCTTCACGTCTTCAAGCGGGTTAGGAAAGGGAGTTCATCGGGGACAACAAGGGCAGCAACCTCATACAACAGGAGCGTAGGAAGAAGGTTCCCTCCATAGCCACATCATAAATGGTGTCCACGGATTGCAAATCTTCTAAGAATGTACGAAGCTAAGTTAAATCTGTTGTCGCTTTCTTCTTTTCGGCTTCCGTTGTGTAGCTGACATTGGAAAACGTGTTTCGTTTTGCCTTAAGATATTTCCCACGAATCTCAAACGAATTTCGGTTGCAACGTCGCAACCTGTGGACAGTTTAGACCAATAGTTCGTTGCTAAGTCACAGGCCGTTGCCCACAGGTTGCAACGTCGCAGTTCAGTGTCTATGCCTTCTATGACAATTGGTCTCGGTTTAAATCCCCACAAATAAACCCAAGTGGTCCATGTTGACGAGAGAAGAGAAATCTCTTTTCATAGCGCAGAACTGCCGCGAAAATTACTCTCTAAACCCGAAAAGGTGACCGTGAAATAGCGAGCAACCATATATGGGAAGCGTGGTCGAGAGGCTAAGTGCGGCTTGAGCTTGGCTTGCTTGGCTACCTAGAAGGGGGCTCGAGGTTCGACACCCGACTCGGACAGAGTTGTGTTTACTGAGCGCCCAAAGGCAGCACGGGAAACTAACTCCTAGATACCCCCTCCCCCCCCCCCCCACTGGTCCACAAATGAGATTGGACCAAAGCGCTCTGAGCATGCTATCAGCATGAAAGTAGCGCTATATAAAAGCTATAATAATAATATGTGGGCATTGTCTATATATAGATCTAGATGTATTCCTCCGCTTAGATTTACTATGCGCAAGACGTTACACTCTTTATATACAGTTGCTTTACATTATTACATTCACAGATAAAGTGCTTTCTGTGTATTTTGTTTTTGAAACTTTGTGTTGCAATATAAAAATAAATCAATGTATTAAAAACGAAAACAAAATAAATAAATAAAAATAACTCTGGCATAGATTTTTTTTTAAACGAATCTTCTTTGGTTTAGAGCCCACGTGATAATGTAAACTTAAATTGAATTTTTTTTTTTGTGGTCCGATGAAATAGGGAAATAAAATATGTGTGTTCAGGATCATTGCAGTTCATTCAATTAAAGAGATTACAATAAACGCTGCCCGTCATTGCCAAGAGCTGTCAAACTGGCTTTGGGGAGGGGATGACAGGACACTGGATAGATTGACAAGGAAATACACTGAATTCAGTCGGTTCTGGGCAGTTAAAACTTGTTAACGTGGACAGTGGAGCTCTGCTTGAAATGAGATTACACTTTAGCGTGAGTTGAGGATGATATGTCACAGAAACGATGACTGAGATTACTGCATAAGCCAAACTTTCTGTTTAAAGGGCGTTGAGGGAGGTGCCGACAAAACCAGCATCTGGTTATGTCTGTACATATTGGACTGTTGATATAAAGACTTACTGAAGCAAAACAAACTGCAATGACTTCAATCTAGTGGCTACATTGTTTTCAGCCCATACAATTTTTATATTACAAAACTTAAATCTACTAACTCTGTGTGTCTGGACAAAGTCTCAACATGTTATTTCTCCAACACCCATTCTCGGATCAAGCTGAAATTTTGAACAACTATTTCTTTTACCTGACAACACAAGAATCAATTAAGATTAACCAATTTGATCATTTACTATTGGTAATTAATTATTTTGTTAGGTATCGAACAAGGGAAATTGTACTTGAATGGTCTGGTAGTATAAGTTGAATTAGCCACCTTTGTACTTTGCTGGTCGCCGCTATAAAGTGTAAAGCTAACTCTAGGCAACTAAAAAATCTTCCATTTTCATAATTGATTCGCTGGCATAGTAGTTAGTTTATTGAATTGAGAAGGCTTGAGCCCTCGTATTTCTATTCAGGTGTCTCTATTTTTTTAATGCATTTAAAAAGCGATAGCCGTAACATTGTCATAGATACTTCCTTTTTTCTTCTCCACCCCCCCTTTTTTTTTTCTCAACTGGCCCAGAAAACTGATAATAATAGCGTATTGTGAAAGCTAAAAGTATGAAATTGTACTGAACAAAAATAATTGGTAAAAAATATTTCTTATCGCAAAGATTTATTATTGTTAGTCTAGATCTATGGCGCATTTAATTATATGACTTCAAACTAATTGATATAGCCATGCTTAATATTAGCTTTGTTTTTTCTTTCTTTATTTATTTATTTGTTTGTTTTTTTTAAAGTATTTTTGTACAATTTTCTTGTTTTTAAAATTTCATCCGTTTCTTAAGAAGTGTAGACTATTTTGCCATAGTCCTAACCTCGTGCTAAACGGAAGATGGAAGCAAGGCTCAAAATAGGACCATTATGATAACAGTCCAAAGCGTACACCACACAATCAGGCAGCAAGGATTTATTTCCTTTAAAGGTTGTGAGAAATATTTTCAAGAAAAAGCCAGCGCGTTAATCTTAATTCAAATTTTATTAACTTTTAAACGTATTCTGATGCGCGATTTGTTTATCTTCAATGATGAATGCTTGATGAGTCGCTGGCATGAAGACCGACTTTTTTTGATCTTGTCAAACATTGATTACTTTTAACATAATGAGCAACGCATATTCTTAATTTGATAAGCTCTACGATACCTTATTTGCAATGATGTCAGTGCGGACCTAGAAAAAATATATGGTCTTGAACGTTTGTAAGAAATTAACGTCTCAAAACTTATGGCCTGATACAATCGAGTCATTAGTGTGGTGCGGGCCGCACCGGGTGACACTCACCCTAGTAACACCACTGGTCTTATCTCAAGACGCGGGACTAAACTTCAGGATCAGGTCTGCACTTAAGTTTCTGATCATTAATAAAACCACGAATTTTCAATGAGTTAGCCAAGCGCTACGGATGCATACATATTGAATACTTTCAGTTTAATAGGCTCAGTAAAGTGAAACTCTCAATACAGTCACTCTATTGCTAGCGTTTGAAAACTACATTACAATTTTTAATGGCCCATTCTGTTGTTGACGCACAGAATATCTAGTGAATTTTAGATGAAAACGCACTCGTTCCCTCAAAAGTAGTACATTTCTTATTGTAGCGATTGAAGAGTGCGTTTGTGGTCATCTACATACTGGAAAGCATTAGTTACCCTGTGAAATTATTATGAACTTTAATTGTACCTACATCCCTCAGCCATAAGAGACACGGGGCTGATGTCTTGCATTCAAACAAGAGTCAGAGCACTTGATGTCTTGCATTCAAACAAGAGTCAGAGCACTGGTCCATCTCTTTATTCCAATGTGGTCTGGATTCTTTGCTGTGATGTCATTTCATTTGTGATGTACTAATATATAAATTCATGATATTTAATGCTAGAGCTAATTAGCATCTTCAAGCTAGCTCTTATAAGAAATAACTAGTGTTGCAAAATGTCAGAAACCATTGACTGTCGATCAAAATATGTCTACATGCTGGACGTCTATCAGAGCCCCTGACACTTTGCCATGCATGACAACACTCGTATCTTGTCTTGTAGATGAAAGACGCTCGGTCAGTGCTTTACATAAATCTGATAGAGATCGACCTGCTATTCTTGAGAACTTTACAGTTAAAAAATCTGCTTTCAAATGACCATTGGTTCTATTAGTAAAAAAAACAACACATTAACTTGTTTCTTTTTCAGTATTTACTTTTGAATTTTGATATTAATTAAATTGCAAAGCTAACTTAATCTTAATAATTTACAATTGCAACAGTCATAGTTGAAATTATTACCAGCTTTTAACATCTCTCGAGACCTAAAACTTTTTATTTTTATGTTGTAAAATTTGTTTTATAAAAAAAAAAATGTAAAAGTTAAAAACATATAATTATTCAGTCCTTGTCGACCCCGATAATTGCATCCTGGGATATATATACCTCGGCTAGCATTGCATCAAAAGAAGCTAATTAATATTAATGCTGTGACAGGAGAAGCATTAACGTTCTGAGCTGTTTTAACTGCTAGACTGAACTAAAACTCTACACTATAACAGAGTTTGAAAAGAGGTTTTTCTTGTCATGAATAAAATGTGACCTTTAATTGCAGATATTGTCCATGGAGCCATCAAGTATTTTAAAGTTGTTTGATTTATAACTTAATATACTTTAGGGAGCTGTCCATTCAAGGGGATCTTTGGGGCTATAGTAAAGTTCCCTATTCAGACCATGTGGTCTACAGAGCAATTGATGTAAAGGTAATCTGTTTCTGTGGACCAAGGTTAATGAGGATGTCACGTGGTCAGCAAAATCCTGAAACTAAAAATCCCAGTCTTCACAAGAATTCGAACTCGGACCAATCACTTTCCCACTCAACCACTTGGAGACTTAGACCACTACAACCTATGCGTTCGCAGTGGGATCCGCACTTTCATAGGCCCCGCGCTAATTCTAGGTATAAATTATTTAATTAAAACTTATATATAATAACAGTTTTTGCGCGGCTCCCTGATTTTCCAGAGGCTAGTGGAAACCTCTTGCAATTCAAAATATACAAAAAAGTTCTGGAAATCTGAAATTGAAAGTCTCCTGAAAAATAGACAAAATTGTCCAATACCCTATACAGATTAAGCCCAGCGCAATCCATTTCGCATAGGGCCCCGCTATAGCTAGGACCGGGCCCAGACCACCGCGATCTTTGGGGCTGAGTAGATTTTACTGTGAAACTTCTGAAACGTGACTTCTGTTGGACTACATTACATAGCTGGGATGCACAGTATCTAATGATGCATCACTTTTAAGTTGATAACCGTCTGGATATGACAAACATTGCTTTTCGACGCCTCCGATCTATAGTATAGTGGAAATAATCGTTTCGCCTGCTACAAAAAATCATTGCCCACCAAGCAGCGATTCTCTCAACTATAGGTATCTGATACCAGTGGCGTAGCTAGGGTGGGGGGAGGAGGGAGGAAAATTTCAAAATCCCCCCATGGCCGCCAAATGAATGTTTTTTACATTAAAAATTAAGTATTACACAAAATGTTCGAGCCCCCAAAGAGGTCGATTCCCCCGGTCCCCCAAACGATGGAAAATTTCTATCTACGCCCCTGTCTGAGACATACAATACAGAAGGTAACTAAGATTTCTTAGACGATTTCACTAAAGATGTCTGCGCTCCATTCTGATCATACGATAGCAAGACTTCACCACAAACAGCGATGTTCTTTAGAATGCCGGCACGGACAGTATAGAGGTCTGCTTATAGTTCGGCAGGTACGCTGGACAAGACACGTATCCCGTATGTCCCAGGGACAATCTATATTGGTAAGATGAAAGGTGGTCACTGTAAGATAAGTGCTACCAGGAAACGCTATAAATATCAACTTAAGCGCCTACAGCTTTAACTGACATCGAAGAGAGCACCTGGTTACAGGCGGCTTCAGAAAAAGACAGCTGGAGGTTTCTTAAAAAGTCGCGAAAAACACATTTGAAACCAAAAGAAAATCCGCTGTTGATGATAGACGTAGAGCGGGTAGAGGGTGGAAAGAGAACCTTAATCGACCACCGGCAGACAACTTATTTGTCTGTACTGGAAGGGGCAAAATATGTAGGTCGCAGCTGGGACTGCGTAGCCACGTGAAAAACTATTCTTCTCATTAATTTTTGAACCTAAAAGAAAATTCTTATTTATATTTTTTAAACAAAAACAGTTAAGTGTTTGTTAGTTTACTAACTCTGAGTCGAGATGCCCGAGTGTTTGTGTGTATATGTCTTCAAGTTCTTTACATTTTTTTTCAGGGGATGAAGAAATCGTTGTCACAAATATTGGGAAAAAAATCAATGCTTAGATCTGAACTATATAAATCTAGCTTTCTGCTTACATTTCTAATAACTCTATTTGCAACGGAGTATAACAAAGAAAAATTATGTTTTTGAAATATAATGCTTGTTAAAATCTACCCCATCGTCAGAGAAACCAACGTATTCTGAACTTAACCGCCTGACAGACGTTTCATGATACTTCCGGTTCATTCACTTCAATGACAAAAACAAACCAAACCAAGATTTCAAAGTCTCAAAACGAGGCTGTTCAGTTCTCTTCTAAGTTATGGTGTCCAGCTCTGAGCATTGGGGACTTTATTTGATAATATCGTGTCTCTAGACAGTTCCAGAATGTTTTTCTATTAGATATCTTTTCTTTCTTGCTTTATTTCAGTTTAGTTTATTAGATTCATCTAGATACTACTTCCGGAGATAAACAATGGAAATAAATTCTGAACATTTTTAAGCATTTTGACCATAGACATAAATAAATATAGACTGGCCAATAAGAGAGTTTTATGAAGGGAAAATTTGTGACTTGCAATTTTGTGTACTTTACTATACAGCATGAGCAGTATAAACGTTAAGTATTCAAATCTATTTCCGCCATAACCTATATAAGTATTAAAATATCTTCACTAGTGTTTTGTTTTTTTTAATCTCTTAGCGTAGTTTTGTTTAATCTCTAAGACTGAATATCGTGCAACCATAGACATATATATATAGACTGGCCGATGAAGAACAAATTATTATTGGAAAAATTTGGGCAAGCATAGATTTAGTTATATATATTTTCCTATGTCTTTCAATATGAAATTGTTGATATGGTGCGCATAGGTGCATGCGTAGCCTATAAAGGCTAATATTAGGAATAATGAAGTTTTGTACTTTTCAAAACTAAAGATCATGGTTATATATAGACTGAAATTTACGTCATAGAATTTATAGCTCATTTGCCACCATTTTTTTCTAACATAGATGTGGCCATAAAACATATTTGACTCTTCCTAAATGAAAATAAGATCCTGTTTCCAGTCTATATATATATGTCTATGCGTGCAACTTATCAGATTTCGGAAATCCGAATTCAATAGATCATTTTTTCAAGTTACATAAAGTTACTTCCTGTTTCCAGTCTATATTTATCTATGTCTATGATTTTGACTGACTGCAGCATAAAAAATTCGCAAACAATTTTTTAAGAAGTCCGTTGTTTCTACTAATTAAAATTATGCATCCAGTTGTCATTTTTATTTCTTCTAAAGTTAGAAAAGTGATGACGAATTTGTTATCGAAATTTTGACAGCTTTTGTTTCATTTATATACAATTGATTTGCATTTTCTTTTCTTTTTTTTTGGATAGTGAGTAATCTTCGAATAATCAAAACAGTATTGCATATCTATATTTTGGAGTCAGTTCAATGGGTCTAATATCTTTATTAAAACAACAGTTCATTTTCTTTTAATTGCATCTTAGAAGAGTTTATATATACAAGATATATGTTTCATTACCTACTCGTGGCAGGACACAAAAAAAGTTGAATATCTTCCACCTCCGAGGTTAACGTGGCTGTGAAATAAGGTGGCAAGATAAAATAGGTCAAACATTTTAAAATACATTTTTTAAGACAATACCTCCTTTATACAAGTAACTAGTCGACCGGCGGCATAGCATACGACGCTATTTTGCAAGGCAGGCCTTAGGCACTGCAACATATGCGACGGCAGTGGGTCCCGCACTTTCTTTGGACCCGTGCTAATTTTTGGGAGTATAAATTATTAAATTAAATCATTTTATAAAATATAACAGATTTCCCGCGGCCTCTTGATTTACAAGGGGCCCCTGGAAATCTTCTGAAATGTTATTAAATATAGGCCTACGAAAAAGTCCTGAAAATCTCCGGAAATTATTAACTCTTTATCTCCGTAATTATTTACCACATTCTAGAGGAATCAACGTTGGTATCGTCCGTTAGGAGAGAATGAATTAAAATCTTTTGTAAAGTAAAAGTAAAGTAAACAAAAATATCTGGAAATATATAGATAACAAGATTACAAAGAGAGTTTGTGTGATACACAAACTCAGAGGCGGCCCCCGTCGGAGTCGGATCCCTGTCAGATCCGCTTTGATATCTCAACGGACGGACAGACAGACAGACAGACAGACAGACGGACAGACAGGCCACACAAAACTAATATACATCTTCCGTGCTTTGATCTCTCAACGTTAGCCTTGTAAAGCCGATGTTCAAGGCAACTGCCACACTTGTTTTATGAGTTGATTATTTTACGAGTAAATACTGGTATGTTACTCGTATGTTGGAACAAAAAAAAATGTGAAAACATGTGCTGTATATTAGATTATTAATTGTCTTAAAGTAGGTTTCATTTATATTGCATACTAATTAGGTTTTTTCTCTTTAAATACTGTTTGCATAAAATATTTTTAAAAATTAGATTTTGAGCTTTTAGAAAAAAAAAAGTAGCCGTTGCATCAGAACTTTGAATGCTCTATATTATCGTGATGTCAGATTTTCATTTTCTCTTCTACTTTCTGAGCACTAAACGGGACGGACGGACAGACGGACAGACAGACAGACAGACAGACAGACATACAGACAGACAGACGGACAGACAGGCCACACAAAACTAATAGCGTCTTTTCCCCTTTCGGGGGCCGCTAAAAATTGAAAAAGGAAGTGAGATTAAAAGGGGGAAGCTAGAAGGATATGATCAGGAAGCCAGTGAAATTATTATTTTAACGTAATTTGTGATATTAATTAAAGTACTTCTAAAGTCAAACCTGAGAGTAGACTCTATCTGTGTATTGTCGTTCTAGTTTCAAGAGTCTTTCGACACAATAATCTGGAAATACTTTTAATATTATGACAAATTGGGAAAAAGAGAATTATATACACCACTTTCATTCACAAAATAGAGCCGTATGCTATGCTATTTTGTGAATGAAAATAGCGCGGATTTGGATACACCATTTTCCATTCACACCATGCTGCGCCATGAGATCTTCCCTTTTTACTTGCTCGATTGAACTTTTGAACTTTGATATGCAGAGAATTATATATATAGATAGAGCTATTATTTTTCTCTTAATAACTAATGAATGTTAGATTTAAAAAAAACTGCACCATTTTAGATAGATAGATAGATAGATAGATAGATAGATAGATAGATAAATAGATAGATAGATAGATAGATAGATAGATAGATAGATAGATAGATAGATAGATAGATAGATAGATAGATAGATAGATTTACAGACCCTCGTAATGAGTCGCACGTGCTGGAACATAATTATTTTTCATTTCCTTTCGATTTTCTTATAAAAATATTCAACTGAACACTCTGTAATCAATCCTTGAAGTTCTCTTAAAGTCTTAATAATCAAAAAGAAAAATTTAAGAAACATAAAAATTGTAGGGGGTTTTTTCCTAGACAGGCACAGATCATTAGATATAATTGTTGTGCATCCTGGCCACATGATCCTATCTCTCTGGAGTTGCAAAAATCTGGCTTTTGTCCACACCACTTTATGAAACAGCATAATTGACTTTCGGTCAAGCCAAATGTATTTTTAAAGTTCAAAAAATTTAATTTTTAATAGAGAAGAATCTTGTGGGAATTTTTTAGGTGCTGTATCACATTCTAACAAACAAAAAGTAAGAAGAAAAATAAAAAGTTTAAAGTTTAATTTTTTTTCAAATTTAACTTCGAACTGTAATATTTGTGGATAAGTCAAGAAAAATACCAGCTGCTAGAGAATTATTTATATTATCTATATACAATTCGAAGCTGCAATTTATAGACGTTTTACATTTGGTGTCGAAATGTACGAATAAACTTAACTGTGGCTAGAGTATCTTTTCATAATTATCATATTTTATGACTTAACAGAATGTTTTTTTTCCGCCTTTTAATATTTTGTTTTGTCTATCTTTAAGGATTACGCACTGTCCCGACATCTTCTGGTTAAGAACGGTTTCGGTGCTTTTAGACAAAACCTTCATTGAACCAATTTATTTCAGAATGTATCCATTAATGGACTGAGTCAGGCTTCAGTGAGAACAATGACTACAACTTAGGAACATAACACCTGAACTTTGACATATCGTGATTTAAAAAACAACAACCTCATTCAGAAGTTAATAGATAGTCTCACTTATATTAATATTCAGAGCATGTTGGGGATAAGCCTTTTATTATTATTATTATTATGAAAACTATGCTGTCTGCATACATGAAATGATTAATAATAATAAAAAGGGTGATTATCGGGCTTTACATTTCTATTCCATAAAGTTATTGTTGTCGATAAAATATCAGCGTTACAGACTTTTTCTTTGGTAGGATTAAGTTAGAGGCTTAAGAAAAAACAGATGTGCGGAGCATCTCCAAAAGAGTTTAGTGCACAAAGTTTGTCTTTGTCCGAATATATGACTCTCTATAATAGCGGTTCTCAACATTCTAAGCTCGACGACCCCTTTTGCAATCCCCCAGTCTGCCACAACCCCCCCCCCCAACACACACACAAACATACACATACAGCAATAGAAAAAGAGACAAAATACTATCCATATTTTCAATAATGTTAGGCGACCCCTGACAAATCGTCAATCAACCCCCCCCCTAAGGGGTCGCGATCCACAGGCTGAGAATCCCTGACCTATGACAATCTATTTAATGTATGTCAAGGAACGCCTTTTTATTCCTGTTGGTTTAAGAAGTGTTTCTTGCACATCTTTCTATGTATATATATCCTCCATAGAGATTTTTATCAACTTTGTATCACGCATATATACAAGACCTTCCTGCTTACACATAAATCAACAAAACAGACAAAAATTACGTTTCTCTTATTTCTCTACAGGGAGCATTGATTTCTCCTTTGAATAATTAGGTTGGAATGCATGCCCTTTTTTTTTAGCCCCCCCCCCCTCCTCCTAAATATAATTTGAATAGCGAAGGGGGATTATCGCTGACTAGACGATGTTTGCACGTCATGTATCATTAGGATCATCTCCCCTGCATAAACAAAATCTATAACCAAATGCTTTAGGCCTAGGGGATGGCCAATCATGTGTCATTATTCTGTTGTCAGACGCAGAGAGCATGTTGTTAATAACCCAAAACTAATTTACAAGCATCTACCTTTTTCTTTATTTCTAAGGGACGTAACTAGTGGAAGGCACGGAGAGCGACTGACCTACAGCCCTGAATCCTAAACAATAGTTATGGCCCTTAGGAAAATTAAAAAAAAAAAAGGGGATTTTGAAAAAATATAATCGAAAATAAGATATATGTCGTTAAACTAAATTGAGGGCTGTCCTGAGTAAACAACGCCCTGAAAACTCAGCCAGTTGCCTTCCTGTCCAACCGCTACATTCTATCAAACTCGATGAAAAATGAATGTTAGATTCTCAATGCTATCAAATAATTAAGGTTTTACCGTAGTTTTAGAGCTTTACGTAGAGCTGAAATAAGACTTTAAGGTTCTGTACTGAACTGAGTTGAAACAAGACTTTAAG
>JADKLZ010081101.1:18437185-18453806 GCA_021533235.1 Biomphalaria straminea
CTGAGTTGAAGCAAGACTTTAAGGTTCTATACTGAACTGAGTTGAAGATTAAGTTGTTTTTTTTTTAAAGTTTATGCTAGAAAGCGTAAACATACATTGGTCTAACATAATAACAGGTGACGATCAAATGAGCACAGTGCAAATACAAACAAGATTACAAACACAAAGCATAATTTCAAAAACAAACAAATTACAAATACAAACACAATTACCAATGCAATTAAGAATACAAACACTATTACTAATACAAACACAATTACAAATACCATACTACGAAAAATAGTTTCAAACATGAATTCCAATGACAACCCTCGTGCAGGTATTGACAGAGTCTATGTGCTCTAACACACACACAAACACAAACACATGCTCATGTTTTTATGCTTTGTGTTT
The DNA here is from genome assembly GCA_021533235.1 of Biomphalaria straminea. NCBI lineage: Eukaryota > Metazoa > Mollusca > Gastropoda > Planorbidae > Biomphalaria > Biomphalaria straminea. The sequence goes on from JADKLZ010081101.1 coordinate 18,437,579, forward strand.
GTAATCGTGTTTGTATGTGCACTGTGCTCACTTGGTCGTCAAGCCAAATTTAAGACGAAACTAAATTTTTAAAAATTAAAGGGGGGGGGGGAGGAGGGGAAGATTACTGCACCAATTACTGTCATATCTCTCAATAACTGCAAGAGTTACCTCCCTTTTTTCATTTTCTAAGAAAAAAAAAGAAAATGTGTTAATTACTACTAATTGATTAACTAATTGGTTTGCTTTTTTCTTATTGATTCGTGTGTTGTCATCGATAATTGTACAAAGTTTGAACTTGATCTGAGAAGTGAAAGACATGACGTGTGTGTGTACCAGACAGACAGTGGCGATACAAGCTTTGTTAAAAGAAAAAAATTCACTCGTTAAAAAACATTAAATAAGAAATAAAGAATAATACATCATTTAATACAAAATTTAATAAAGAATTCAATAAATAATCAAATAAGACATATAATCACACTTGAGTTACAAGAAACTTAAAATTCCCTTACAATGAAATTGGACAATGATATATGTTTGAAAGTGTAGTTACCAGGAGATTTGTTAGACCCACATATAATACAATTAAACTAAACATAAAAAACATAGCTGTTACATCTAATACAATAGCGCATATAAATACATAGCACATATAAATACATAGCACATATAAATACATAATACATAGCACATATAAATACATAGCACATTTAAATACAATAGTGCCCCGTTAACAAAAGAGTGCTGATTCTTTTAGACTACAGTTACTATCACAACAGAACACCAAGCTTGGCAGACGTGTGACATGCGCACAGGCAGTAAATAGCAACCGGGAGTCGCCATTAATGTCTAGACGTATTTATGGTTGCTAAAATAACAGGCTGTTGTTATTTTGGTTTCTGGGCTGAGTTCTCGAGTCCTCAAAAACAATCAGCTGTGATCACATTTAAGCATAACAAATAACTAAATAATAATGGCAATTGACTCAGTCAAACTAAACTTACAATAATTTTTACCGAAATAGTAAAAAAAAAAGCTTATATTAATTTCTATCAAAACGATAAAAAAAAAATAAACTTAGAAAAATGGCAACCGAAACATTAAAATAATTTTATACACATTTTTCCCATACACCTAAAACCTTAACCCTTAAAGTGCTGAGCTGTTTCGCAATGAGTGCATCCCAAATGGAATTACAATTCTGGTGTTAAGAGGCTAAACTACCACACGCATTTTAAGGGTTAAATCAAGTTGAAATTTCACACAATTATTTCCTGAAGCTGACAATAATAATACTAATCACCAAAAAGACTCTTCAGTGGAAACTGAATTGACTACGATGAGTTTTGTTTCTCTTTAGTGAAACTCGATCCTGGCAGCCCCAGAGAATAAATACTCATTCGTTTCTAACATAATAATAATTTCTACTAAAACAATAAAAAACTAACCATATAATTATGTCAGCCCGAACAATAAAAACAAAATCAAAATGAAACAATAACAACCATACGAGGATAAGAATGAAAAAAAAAACTGAGAAAAAAAAAGGCAAGAGAGATGATTCAAGCACCATTGTGCTCTGTCCAATCAAAACAGAACCTGCTTAAGGAGAAGCTCGTTTTTCAATGTTGCAGAAAGCACTTCATGTCTAGTTTCGGATCTGCTTCTTCTTCCAATCTGTCTCCTTGCTCCGTTCTTCACATCGGACAAATGGACAGTCATTAAAAGAAATTTCAGACCAGCATTTATTTTGTTTCGTTCACATTTTTTTTAAATTGTGTTTTGTTTCGTTTTACTTGAAATACAGAGTTCATGTTTTTAGGAAGAAAAGAAATGGGGAAAAAAGAAAATGGCAGTGTAATTGAGAAGCAAGAAATAATCTCTAATTGTTAATTTGTATTTTTTTTCCCGTAAGAAAGAATAAGAAACATTATAATGGAAATTAAATTGTTTTAAACATTTTTAGATGCAAGTGTAAAAAAAAACGCTATTTGTTTGTGTTGTCAAACTGTCCATACATCAGTCTGTCTTAGATTTTAATAACAAAAAGAACAATTTGAAGTCCATATCAAGCAATTATTGCTCTTGAACTATTTGCAACATCTTCTGAATTGTACCGCCATTTTGTTATGAAAATGAATAAATAGTAATGTTGCCAACAGATTTAGCAAAAAGTGAAAACTGGATTCAGCGTCCCTAAAAAGTACACAATGATCATTATATCTTTAAAAACCTTAACAAATCTTCCTTTATTTTGTACACCACACATCAAAAAGATATATATTTATAAGTTTGTTTTTTTTTTACCTTAGATGAACCAACTCCGTTTCATAAGAAATCAAACAAAAGCATTAAGCTTTATTAAAAGGATTTTTTTTCTAAAATCAAACAAGAACATAAAAACACAATGCTATTTAACCTTTGTTAGACCAATATTAGAATACGCGTCCTCTGCTTGAGTCCCCTCAACTCAAGAAAACATAAAGAGACTAGAACAGACGCAAAGTAGAGCAGTTACAGTTACGTTTAAAACAAATATTCACATAACACCATTAGTAAAATTTCTAAACTTGATACTCAAGGACAGAAGACTGAAATTAAAGTATCAACATCACATTAAACCTAAACCATGATTTACAAATACACAAAAAACGCAATCTAATAAAATACTCTTATCTCATATGCTAGGACAAATGTATACAGGGGCTCCTTCTTCCATAGTGCCACTAGAACATGGAACAATTTGCCGAGATCAGACAGGAAAACCAACTTAGCAAAGTTTAAGTCTCTAATCAATACGTACGACTAGATTGAGACATGGACACTCGTAAGATGTCATTATGTTTTTGGAAAGTACGTCTGTAACGTACTGGAAGATACACTATACCCAAACTGTAATGTTAGTTAAGAGATAATTACTATAGACTTGACATACCTTAAGTATGTGTGTGTATTTGTGACATAGAGTGACCAGTGCATCCTCAACGTCTAGAAATAGCGTGACCACTGAGTATGACGCTAAATTACCGGACAGTGTCCGTTTGACCAGCCCCACCTACACACTGGTCACTAGAGTGATACCAAGCGTTACGGTATCCTAGCGCGCCCTAGCGATCCCCCCTCCCGTCTTCCCATACCCAATTTCCGGTCAGCGTGCCGACCACTTTCATAGATGGTGTTATGTCGTTTCCGGTCAAGAGTGGACAAAAAGCCATGACTCTTGAGGACGTCTCACAATATTGGCTATATTGTTTGGCTGGAAGAATAAAGCCATCTCTTCTTTCCACACCAAGAGCAAAACTTAATCCAATCCACGAAATTTATTCCGCAACAATGGATCACAGGTTTTGATTATTTAATTGATTAATAGGAGAAAGAAATTTGTTTTAAAATCTAGCAAAACGAAACTGCTATAGAATGTAGAACTAAGACTGCTTTATTGATCCTTATGGAAATGTGTTGTGAGTACAAGGACTCATTTCTCATATAAAACAACACAACAGAAACATGCACATAAATAGAACTGACACAACATATAGAGTTCGTCCATTCAGCGAGTACATAGAGGCATTTTGGTCCTTTTCAAGTTTCCTGATCGAAGGGTGGTGTTGATATAGTCTGACCGAGTAAGGTACACTTTACCTGTATACGTCTTCTATCAGTACTTCGAAAGTTGAGGTATTGTATTTGTTTTGCTTCTAGGTGTGATCGAGCAAAAACATTCAGTTAGCGATGTTAGCATTTCATACATTAACATTTGATTAACGTTCTACTTGCCCATTGCCCTGATTTATTGTTGGCGTATGCTCTTCTAGTGGTGGGTGTCATCTGGTGGTGTTTATCATTGGTGGTGCAAGCGCATCTGGTGATGTATAAACATCTGGTGGTACAAGATCTCTTAGTGATGTATATCATCTGTTGGCGTGAGATCACTTGATGGTGTACATAATCAGGTGGTGTAATATCATTGGGTGAATTATGAACAACTGGTGGTATATCATCTGGTGGTGCATGAAGGTCTGATCTGATAGTGTATGAACATCTGGTGGTATATATTATCTCACGATGTATATCTCCTGGTGGTATAAGAACATCTGGTGGTGTAAGATTATCTGGTGGAGTATAAAATCTGATGGTGAATGAGCAACTGGTGGTGAAATATTGGGTCCCATAGAATTACTCACTACATTTCTAAACACACGATCCAGCCTCATCGTGAACAGACCCAAAGTAGATGGTGGTGTTTATCATCTGGTAGTACAAGATCATCTGGGGCTGTATGAATATGTGGTGATGTATAAGCTCGAGTTTTCTGCCCTGCCTCATCGTGGCGCCCGTGTGGAAAAGTTCGTTTTAGGAGACGACTAGGCCAAATGGGCGGCAAAACAAGGCTCCCGCGGGAGTGCCTAGTGGTGCGAAAGCATTGCCATTGCACTGGCGGGACGTGAAAAATGCCGCTAAAGACCTGCCAACATCCAGGCGCCGTCTCTCAAGGGACCGTTGCATAAATGGCGTGTCCCGCACGGTTAGTCTAGTACAGCATACGAATACGACGGGGGAATCCAGTGGTGCGGCCTTCGGCCGCGACTCTAGTCCGGAGTGTCCGTGTCCATTGGAAGTGAACGCATTAAAAACTCTTAAGTTTAACACCGAGTCGCACCCCCCCTCCTTTTCCTGTCGTACAGGGTGGCGGGTCGGGGGAACTCGCTTTCGTCCAATTCAGGCTGGTGAAAGGGAGCTTTTGTTCGCTTATGTTGGCCTTGATGTTACAAGTACGATGTACAACACCATGAGACAATTCAAGATGGTGGTGTATAAGTAGTAGAACATGGCAAGTGATCTGAGTGAAAAATAAAGTATGTTCCTGTTTCTTTGTTTCATCGATTTTCAAGCCATAGGCCTCGCTGTTAACATTTTGTTGATGCGAGTCATCACGTGTCCCCATTTCAGCTCCCACGTCTGCTCAGTGTTCCCACAATGCTTCATCACCTTTTCAGTATACCTCCATATTAAAGATTATTTAATACCTTCTTTTTAGTCGATAGGATAGGGATGCAAACAAGATAACGAGATTACCCTACCGCCATATTGATCACGTGCTACTATCCTAGTTTTAATTAGCCTCGTTTTGGTTAGTTTAGTGTTTTCGAACTCCTAGATCTTGCCTTTCAATGGAGATAACTCCGTTTTTTTTTTCATGTCTATAAAGGGAAATAAATAAGGACGTCACTGGTAAAAGTGCTCAAGCCGCACGCTACTCAAAATGAGATCGTAAACCAAAACCTGTGTTTGGCTCTAAAAGACTCTTCCAGGATTGATTCATCTACAAAGTTGAAAGTTAATATTGAGGAGCTAAGAGGTCAGAAAAAAAAGGAGATAGAGAAAAAAAAAGAGAAGAAAGAGGGGAGAGGTGCTAAAACAATATGGATAGAGAGAAAGAAGTATCAGAGATGCCAATGTTATCGATCGCTATAGTTTTTTTTTTTTTTTTTTTGCTACATAAACTTTTCCCTTTAATTTAAGGTTGTTGTTCTATATTTTTAGAATTTTCAAGTACATTGCTACCTGGCTGTGTGGTTTGCGCTTTGAGTCACGATGGTTCAAAGTTCCAACCCCACCCGCTATCCTTAGGAGGGCTACGACGTAATCATTTGTATTTCTGGAGAGCACGCCCAAAAAGTTAACTCTTTCTCTCCGAATCGATGATACCAACGTTGATTCCACAAGAATGTGGTAAATAATTACGGAGAGAAAGAGTTAAAGCCTGTTGCGTGGTATACTGAAAACTGAGTGTTTTGAAAGTAAATAAAACAATTTTTTTTATATTTTCAAAGGGTTAGCTCCTTTTTAAATATTTTTTTTTCTTTTTCAAATATACATTTCACATAAGTTTCCGTTATTTAGCCTATCCTTAGTGCAGCATTGACCATTAGGCATAGCATTAATCTATAACTTATGTTCCGCACTTGCTTGGAAGTCCCCAAAAATGATTACAGAGATATTTCCCAGCCTTTTAAAGACAAGCCAAAGGAAACAAAATTCCATACAAGGGTCCCAAGAGCGTAGGGCGTTATCAAATCTAAATCCGGCCCTGTCTATCCCTGTACTGGTTTTTTTTTTCATGCCATTTTGTACCTCTCTGATGCTTATTTCCCTGGTGTTGTCAATGTATTTGATGTCAACGCCACACCGGAAGGGCGATCTTAATTAGCGATTTCAAACAAAAATCCCTTGTTTACTTTGAACGTGGGTATCTCGAGCGTGTCCCTAGCCTATAAATAAAAGTCGCATGTTTCCTTCCAGCTGATCTCAAAGGTTTATGGCTTAGAACGCATCTAGTTCTGGAGATAGAATCTTTTCTTTCTATGGATTTGTCGGGGAAAATGTAAAAGGGTTAAATTAATTTTTTTCTTAAATTGTGAACATTTCTGTCCAATGTTTCAGTAAACAGGTAAGATGCGGGTGATTATAAATAATAATTGTTTTGGTTTGGTTTAGACAATTTTTTTTTATACTTTAAGTTTTGGGGAAAAAAAGTATTTTTTGTGTGTGTTGTTTTTAATCTATATTTTGTAAAATGTTCAATTAAACAGGAGATGCTGGAGTGTCTTGTTCGGGCTTATTGTCATATGCGAGTTCACTCAGCATAAACAAAAGTACATGTGGAAAACAAGAAATAATATTTAAACAGCACCTTAATGAAAAGCTTGTATTAGGTGTAATTATATTCATTAGTTTGAATTACTCATTTGTAGTAAATCTAGATTAAAGTTATTTGAGTGTAAGATGAAGTGTTCAAATGATAGCTTTCTAAATGTATTCGTATTTTAATGTTTTAAAAAAGGTTGTACGATTTGAATTAAAACTCGAGGACTCATGATTGGGTGTGGGAGAACAAATGTGTATAAAGATTGTCACAGTCAGACATAGTTGATATAAGCCAGTTCAAATGTTAACAAGAAATTCCGAATATTCAGCATTCGATTCTCGGTCTCTAATAGATATTGTCGTCTGAATGTCCTTATGTCAACTGATTAAAATAATTGTTAAGAAACTAAACCTTACTTTCCATGATGTCACTAAATGTCGCCTTCAAAGTCCGTCAACAATATTACATCGCGAAGCTAAATAGGGATATTACGTCATACACTATTACGTCGGCTCACTGTTAACGAGGGCTTACACCAGTGCCGGCTTATCTATACACAAACTTTGGCTAAGGGCCCCAAAATATATTTAGCACTGACATATAGTATCTGAGCTTAGTAAGGATCCCAAAAAAGGGCCCCGTATCTCACTTGACTTAGGGTCTTTTCATATAATAAATAAGGCACTGGCTTACACAAGCGTTAAATTAACCCTCTTCGGAATGAGGTTCAGATGATTACTACTTGCTGGACTCAGAAAGGTTAATAGAACCTAAATTAATAGTTTGGTCTCTAGAAAGAACTCATTCCTTCGGATTTGTAGATAAATACGTTGCTACTGCGCCACCTGCCATCCCCCAATATTTGTTTTTTTCTTGGGGGTGGGAGGATTTAATAATGAGAGGAAAAAAGCATAAGAAACAAACAAAATTAATGTTAATGAGTGTTTGCTTTTAAATGTGTGCTAAATAAATTTTATGAAGTGATTTTTTTTTAAAGATAACAGTGTTTTAATACTAAGATAGTGCAAAGTACTTTTAATATCTTTAGAACCAGATTTTACTGTTTTCTTTTCTTAGACATTGGCCTGGATTTGTGATGTATAAAATTTAAGTCAAATCAATTTTTTAATTCAGAAATGTATAACATAATTATAACATTAACGGATTTTTTCTCGCTCTTCAAATTCAAAAAGATGATCTTTGTTTAACACGTCATAACAATCTGATGGATGTTATTACACTTAGAATTTTAAATAGTCACACAGAAAAGAATAGAGCCTTGCGTCTTTATTTTTCAATTCCTATTATTAAACCACACTCTTATTATATACTTTTAAAAGAAAAGATTTTTTTTTCATTATTTACTTTTTAGAATGATTTACTTTTGATGACTTTTCATTGTCTTTTCAAGCTGAATCCTCGTACATAAACTCAGAAAAATAACTTGATTGATTATTGAATCAATATTTGTGTGTGTGTGTTTATCATTAGAGCCCAGTGTTCCATATATCTGACTCAGGGGAGATTCTATTGGGTTTTTATTGATGAGTATCAGTAATAGCCTTTTTTTTTTCAAGGTACCTTCATTTGGCACAGCAAAGACAGACTCTTTATTTTATTAATATGATTCTAAAGTATATATATAATGAATATTATTATAGCTTTTATATAGCGCTTCTTTCATGCTTATAGCATGCTCAGAGCGCTTTGGTCCAATCTCATTTGTGGACCAGTGGGGGGAAGGGGTATCTAGGAGTTGGTTTTCCGTGCTGCCTTTAGGCGCTCAGTAAACACAACTCTGCCCGAGTCGGCTGTCGAACCTCGAGCCCCCTTCTAGGTAGCCAAGCCAAGTTCAAGCCTCTCGACCACGCTTCCCACAAATTTGTAGAGTGTTTGTTATTAATGTGTCATCTACTTTGTATTAATTACATTTTGAAATCATTAAAAGTATAATATTCACGAAGATATCTTACGAGTGTATCAGAACGACATTACAAGGAAGTGAATCACTTTGTAGATTGTTACTTTTGTGCTGTGATATTTATCCTTTATCTATTTCAGTTAGAATAGTTACAAGATTATGGCAATTAAATGTGACTGTTTAGTTTTCTATGTAAGCGGGTTACATATAAAGAATAAATGATTTTTTTAATTAATTGTTTTTTTTGCCATTATGAGCGCATGAGTATTTGTCCATTCAATTATGGAGTGGCTGCCTGGTCGTACTTATACGCACTAGACCTTCATCGGATTTGTCGATGGTTTTGTTTTGTTTTGTAAAATGTTTTACATGTTTCGGAAATTCCTTCAGAGTTGAAGATAGTTATTTTCTAGTCCAAACCTCCCGCAGGACGACGGGGGATGGGAGCGGGCAGGGTTTGAGCCCGGGACCATCGGTAAATCGATACGACAGTCCAGCGTGCAAACCGCTCGACCGGGTTCATACCCTGCCCGTTCCCATTTTCGTCGTCCTGCGGTAGTCTTGGACTAGGAAGTAAATTATCTTCAACTCTGAAGGAACATCCGAAACATGTCAAACATTTTATAAACAGAGAAGCGGCAGATGTTTTAAAAAATGTTCTCACCAGCTCAATATGCCCAACTGTATTCAAACACATTCTCACTCTGCCGAATCACTTGTCCAAAACATCTAATTAGGATTTTAAAAAGTTTACCTGCATAGTCCATATAACTGAAAGTATTTAGAACAAGTTACTTTTAGAAAAGCTAATTGTCAAAGTGACATGCCTGAGACTATTAATATGGCAAAGAATAAGGAAAATGTATCTATTGTTGCCTTTCAACGTTCAATGCTGCTTAGGTCTCATACAGGCAAGTAGTTCTTGTGCTCAGTTAAGTGGGAAGAATAGATGCTATATTAGTGTTGAGATGACCTGAGCCTTTTACTATAGTTTTGTACTTGAATTTGATGCTAGTTAAATAGGTCAAGGTCAGAAACTGCTTCATTAAGAGTTGTTGTTTTTTTTCTTATTATTGTTGCCGAAATGTTTTTATGTCTGTAACCATAACAACTATTAAATTATGAGATAAATAAAAAAAAAGATTCAAGACGAGAGTGTCACTTCGAAAACCTCTACACAAAATTCTTAATAAATCATGTGTTGGTGGTATTTATGTTTTATGTCTGTCACCACCACATCTTCTCGGTGAATAGTAATGTGAATGTACTCTGTTATTTTTTAAATTTCTGTAATTCTCAATTAATCACGTGTACAATAGTACATATGGGTAGAACTATTCAATAAAGGACGACTACCTCGCCATGCTTTTGTAAAACAGATCTTTCTCAGTCTGTGACTTCTAATGATTTTTATGACCCTGTCGTCTGGCAGCCTCATTTCCAAAGCATTGATCCCCCAAGAAGCTTACTTTGTAAGTGGTTTGTCTCTAGACCATTAATGAATAGCTAGGTCACAAGTAAATAGCTTGTTATCATCTGTGGACAAGAAAATGTATTAACGCTCTTGCCAAAAAAAAAAGTTGTTTTTTTTATGATAACATCCCTACCCAGTGGCGTAGCTAGCCATGTGCGGGTGGTGCGGGTCGCACAGGCCATCAAGTATTGAGGGGCATCAATCTAAGGATAACGTTTCTCAGTAAAAACAACATATTCAAATATAAATTTTGTTTCAGGCATTTTGAAAAGAATTCACAGCTTCTTTTTGTAAATTTAAACCACCATTAAGTAATGACAATGATAACAGCGTCTTTTAGCCATTTTCTTTATTTTATTTTGAGGAGGAATGCGAGTGGGCAATAATGAGATACTGCCGCACCGAGCATCATATACCCTAGCTACGCCACTGCCCTACCCCTCCCGCCAACAGTCAACTAGTAATTCAGAAGATTAAATTATAGATCCTCTTTTCACAAAGCTTATATCAACTCACTCTGTGTGTCTGTATTGTACACGTTATTTCTCCCACACCCAAATTTAGGATGAAGTTGAAATTTCGCAAAATTATTTCATTATTCTGACAACACGAGAATCAATTTAAAAAAAAAAACATACTATCCAATTCGTTAATTAACTATTGGTAATTAATCATGTTGTGAAAGAAATTGTACTTGACTGATGTGGTGATATAAGTTGAATTATTCCCCTTTATTCTATCTAGAAAGAAATATGTGGCCGCCTTAAAGTTTGAAACTAACAACAGAAACTATAAAACTTTCTATTTTCATAAGCTCTCCCATGCCTCAGTGGTTATTACTATCGTTTCTAGAGGCATAAATAGGCTTGAGCTCTCTCAAGTTCGAATTCAGGTTATTCCAACATTTTTTTTTGTCATTTTTAGCGGCCCCCGAAAGGGGAAAAGACGCTATTAGTTTTGTCTGGCCTGTCTGTCCGTATTTCCGTTCGTCCGTCCCGTTTAGATCTCAGAAACTAGAAGACAAAATGAAAATAAGATATTTTAGATCATTCAAATTCTGATGCAACGACTTTTTTTATTCTTTTCTGAAAGCGAAAAACTAATTTTTTTAATCAATTATGCAAGCAGTTTTTGATAAAAATACACCATTTTTACAACTAAAAGTAAAAGTTTCCCTTTCAGAACATGTGGTCTATAGGGCAGATAATGTTAAGGACATCTGATACTGTGGCCCACGATTAACGAGGGTGCCATGTGGCCAGCACAACGACCAACCGCCTTTCCTTTTCCCCAACTAATGTCAGGTACCTATTAGAGCTGGGTTGACTCAAGGGCGCCCGAAAATCCCGAAATAAAAATCCCAGCCTTCACCAGGATTCGAACCCAGTACAGAAGCCAAGCGCTTTACCGCTCAGCCACCGCGCCCTCAAGTATTCACTATTAATAGTAAAAAACACTGGAGGCTTTTAAGTAAGGGAGATGTCCATTTACCTTTTATGTAACACATTTATGCTAATGGTTTTAGATTTTTGATGAAAAATATTATTTTTTACAATGGTATTGCTAAGTTATGTAAGCTCTGTCATAATATATGTTTCATTTACTAAATTACTGTTAACTTTTTCTTTTAAAGAGAAAAAAATCTATTTGCTATGCAAATAAGATGGCCATAATTTAAAACAACAATTAATAAGTAGTTTTTCATATTATCACGTGAACTATAATAACGCAACAGTATCGGGGTACATTTTAGGGGGGGGGGGAGGAGGAGATATCTAGATCAGGGGTCGGCAACCTGCGGCTCGCGAGCCGCATGCGGCTCTTTGGGTGTCAAGCTGCAGCTCTTTAGTTCTACACGCAAATATCATTAATTTTATTGAAACATTTTAAAAAGTAGTTCTGAATAGTTTAAAGAGGGTTAGGCACAGCACAAACCCTATCTCTCAGCCACTTGTATTCGCTTTTCACCACACCCCTCCCCCAATACACGCGTCGTCTATGTTACCAGTCCATCAAAAGCTCTCGAATGGACGCCATCGTCGAATGTTTCTATGTAGGTTTCAATTCGCTTTCGACGCAAGACTGCGTGCTTTAAATTTTGTCATTTAGTCAGTTATATGTCTTCTTATGGTCCAAAAGAATAACTTAAAGGATTGCTACCTCGAGACAAACTGGAGGGAATGATAATAATAATAATAATAATAATAATTTTATTTATAAAGCGCTGTTAACAAACATTCCCTCGAGCTTGTCACTTCATTTTCAATGTCTAAAGCAGTATCGCAATAAAATCCGAGCTACTGCTGACACGAATTACTTGTGCACAGTTTAAAAAATCAAAGATAATTTTTTTGACAGATTTGAGCAGTTCAAAACCAACAAAACCATTTTACCATTCCTCTCAACACAAAGTTACGAAATCTACATTGATTCATTTTGGGATTGATACGGGATTTCTAGCTTTAAAGAATAGAAAATTTACATAGTTAAAAAAAAACAAGCTAGAAAAATGTATGAACGTAACGCAACAAAAGTGGACAGTTTTTCAAAGAAATGCCGCGAGTTGATTCGGCGCATGGAATAATCTTCCAGATTGCTACAGTGAGGGCATTTAGATTGCTGACTATCTTCGAATCGAGTATAATTAAAAGCAAAGTAAAAAGCCAACTAACAAATGAAAGTTAAGAGTCGTGTTTGAAAATAAAAACAACAAGTTATGAGCCAAATGTATCTAACTTTCTAAAACTATGTGAAGCCAACGTTCCCACTAAATTTGTTTGTTTAACTGATTGTTATATAAGTTCAACTTAGTGTTAAAGAAAATGTTTAACTACTTTAGTTGTTTCCGAAATAAAAAAATAATTATCTAATAACGCCATACATGTGCAAATACTATTTATTGTTGAAAGAAAAAAAGTGCGGCTCTTTAAGACTTTAAAATTGTGTAAATTGTAATTTTTGGCTCTTTTGACTCAAAAGGTTGCCGACCCCTGATCTAGATCATTAGATTATTGGATCACTGTGTCTCACAGCAGGTACTTTTGCAGTTCACACTATCCACAACTGGACACGCACCTTAGCAAACCAACAAATCACGACAGCGTTGCTAATGGTAATTGCAACAAAGTTCCTCCCTCGAAGATAAGGACAGGGCGTGTTGAAATGGCAGATTATACGGAATGAGGCAAACTGCATTCATTAAAGAACATAAAAAAAAAACCATTCACATTCTAGATCTGGGCGTAAAATTTGAACATCTAGAAGAGAAGCTGTTGTCAACAGTTTACAGGACATTAAAAAAAGGAGATGAAATGAATTTAACATGAAAACATATAAATGAAATCATTCAATCAATTGACATTTTTGTTTTAAAATCCAAAGCAAAACATTTAAAGTCTAGCTCTTTATAGATTTTTTTTTTTTTGAATTTTTTTTATTTGCAAGGGTTCTTATTATTTTACACACTTATGTTCCACCTTTCCTTACTTGTCCTTTCTTCGTTTTTAATAAATTGAGAATAGCTGCCTGGTCGTGCTGTGTGCGCTTTGGACTGTCGTTCAGACGTCTCGATGGTCTCGGGGTCATACACTACCGCTGCCAACCAGCCGTCGTCCTGTGAGAGGTTTGGACTAGGACGTAGATTATCTTCAATTCTGAAGGGGCATTAAAAAATATAAAATATTTGCTAACAAATTGATTCCAAACGGCCAATACTAGTGGTACAGCTAACACAGTAATCTTGGTTCTCGCCTTCCCTTTGGTAACAAAACTCAAAATCTAATGTCGAAAGAACATTACAGAAAGACATTACTATTTGACTAATAGTATACTATATAGTTCAAGGCTTTATTCACGGGGGTCTACGTCTTTAAGAAGATTATTAAGAGGTAAAATCTTGCTATTCAAAGTAACTGCTCTTTACCTCTGAAAGGTCGGTCTGTGGGGGGGGGGGGGGAGGGACGGAGGAAATGAGACTCGGCGACCAGCGTGCCCGACGCCATAGCCTGATGGGGGATTTCCCGATGTAATGGACGAGTGTCACGTATGGCTACATCTACAGCACGAGCGTACACGTCTGCTGGTTGGCCAGATTTTCAAGAAACCTCAAGTTCAATCCCGATTTTTTTTATTTTATAGTTTCGTCTAGACAAATACGACCCTAGGAGGAAAGATCAATATAGTTTGGTACTGTTTTTTTAGGTCTATTAATTAGTAAATAACGTATTAATTATATAAATTCAAGAAACTTCTGTTCATTTTGTGTCCCTTGGACAAGATGTTGACAAAACAGATATTTTTCTTGCTTTAGTCAGTCTATTCAATGCATGTTCCAATAGTGTTAGTTTGATGTCAACGGTTGAAACAACTGTGATATTATGACTAGTGTATAGTGTTCCATCGTCTATCAATACTTAATGATTTCATGTCTTGTCATCACTACAGCTGTGGATAAATATGCTAGTTCTGCTTCGGCAGCATTTTAGATGTGCAAAGCAAAGGTACTGACTTACGATTGTGCAAGACTGCCCATCCGCACAGGGCCATTCCCTTTATATATATATATATATATATATATATATTGTTGTCACCCTACCTTGCACCAGTGCTTGTGGTGCGCCCGAGCGCACTCTTGTGAACAAAGACTAGGAGACAGGAAAGAAGAGTGCATCAGTGATTGAAGAGAGTCTACAGTGTTGACAAGTTAGAAGCCAACGTTTGTGCTGCCTGAAGGCTGTGGAAGGGACCTGGAGCGAGGCTGGGATAGCTGTCGTTGGTCCACGTTCAGGTTGGGGTTAGGCTGTGGAAGGGACCTGGAGCGAGGCTGGGATAGCTGTCGTTGGTCCACGTTCGGGTTGCTGGTGAGAGGACTGTTATAGATCTAATTACTAGAAAGACTCTCGGAAGGCTGGCGCCTGTTATGTGTTTCACTGTTAATAAAGACCTAGTTTATTGTCAACTACTGCCTAACTTTGAGTGCCTACCTAAGTTATTATAATATATACCGGTATACTTTTTAATAAAAAAAAAAAAAGGAAATGAGGTTTAATGTACAAGTAATATGTTCCTTTCAGCGCACATATGACCTACTTTTAGTCGTATTAACATTATTATATATGGCTCCTTCTGTCTCGGAAGACAATGGATGCGCCCAGGTGAGCCAATGGCTTTGGTTTCGTCTTGAGACGTGGGTAAATCTGGAGTAACTGATCAAGCCAATTATGAATAAAAATCGGCTTGATTAACATTATTAATCTCTCGTATGCTAACAGTACACAACGACTACGCCCATTGATTTTCGCTAGAACAAATTCGTATAGTGCTCATTCTTCCCTAGTGCCATTGCAGAATGGAATGGGTTGCCTGAATCAGCCAGAAAAACCAACCACTTAGCAGAGTTTAAGTCAGTAATAAACATGCATGACTAGATCGACACACGAACTGCGTAGGAACTAAATGTCTTCTTTTTTAAAGTAACGTCTGTAAGATAAGATATTTCTTCACAAGCTTTAGGCTATATTGTTTATTATGGCCGAAACATCCCCCCCCCAATTTATTTAAATTAAACCAACGATGTTTTAACAATCAACCAAACATGCTTTTCTGAGCCCGTGAATTATTGTAACTGTTATAGCAGTTATTTCTATTTCACAGCCAGCTCTCTATTTCCTTCTCTTTCTCTCTCTCTCTCTCTCTCTCTCTCTCTCTCTCTCTCTCTCTTCACTCTCTTTATCTCTCTTTCTCGTCTTGTTTTTTTACCTGCGCATCGTAATTTCCCCACATAGGATTTTGACTTGATTTGGAAAGAGCCGCTTCATAATGCCCCCGACAAGTCAACGCTCGCATATTTTGGGCCCGTTAGTTCTAGTACGAACAACAAAAAGTCCTTCGTACACATTCCCGTTTTTTACCTTGATGTTTTGTTCTCTAAACGATAAGTGTCAATTGGGCTTTATTAAGTGTAGGTCTTATCGCTTATTTGACTCCACTTAGATGTAGCGAAATGACAATAGATCTAGATTTATCTTTTCAATGCTATTAGGATTTGTTGTTGTTTTTACTTTTTGACATTGTTACAAAGTATTATTACTTGCTCTCTGTCTTTTTTTTTTTTTTTTATCTATTTGTCTCTATCGAAAAAAAAAAGACTTTAGATATATCTGTTTTTTTTAATATCTTATCTTATCTTATTTAATAAACACGT
>JADKLZ010081101.1:18463519-18497985 GCA_021533235.1 Biomphalaria straminea
AGATAGATAGATAGATAGATAGATAGATAGATAGATAGATAGATAGACAAAAAGATAGGGAGTGAGAAAGAGTTTTGCATAGATAAAAATAGAATGTTCACTGATGAATGTAATCGAATGTAATTTTCAAAAGAGTTAACATTATAATTATCAACCCTACAAAAAGTTTACAACCTCTGCCAAGTTCATGATTTTCAAAAATCGATGCTTCTATTTTGATCTGTTAATACCCCTTTCGACGTTCCTCTCCCTCTAATGGGTACCTATATTTTCAACGCGAGGTCTCAAAATCTAGAAATTCTCTAGGATTAAGTCGAGCTCTCAAACACTTCATACGTGCCGGTATTAAATCTGGACTAACATCAGTGCGAATCTATTCATACGATGAATTCTCTGGATGGCTGTCAGTTTAAACACCCATTTGTTTCCATTATTTTTAATCCTATTTAACATGGTTAACCGATGACCCCTACCACGTCACTAAAGTTGACCGATCGCCATCCACGCCAATGAGCTCATTGATGACCAAGCGCTTTTCACTGAACGAAACCATTCAGATAATTGCCATTATATCTGACACTATATCGCATTTGGCCAAAATCTTTTAAAGATTCACATCCTTTCAGATGCTAAACGTAATTATTAAGACTAGCTTACATACTAATTAACCTTTTCATTACTCCAGTAAACCGTTTCTTGTTTAATGGATGCTAGGACTGTGTTTCAACGGGACAAGAAATATATCCTCCCCCCCCCTCATTACTGGGTTAAAACCAGCTTTACATTTAGTTTTAAAAGATATTATTATTGATTCAAGTTTAACCTCCAATAATTTTGGATGGATAAAATGCGCTGGGGTAGCACTACTGATTTTTCACAACTGAACGTTATATAACTTATTATATAATAGCTCGATAAAAATACAAAAGTAGAGATTTTGCAAGACAATGGAATAGTGTCCCCTTACGACCTATTAATGTAGATAGAAAAGAAGAAAACCTCAAATTTCAAACCTTGGGCTTTGTTTTATATTTAAATAAACAACTAAAATTTAAGTTTTACAAACCAAGTCAGGACTTTTGCCCTTCCTCGTGTTGCGTTTGACCAGAAATCAACCAAGCTTAAAACCCAGAATAAGAGTAAAATATTTTTTTCAGACCTTGTGCTCCATGGAGCATATGACGTAACTCTCACCTATGTTTATTATTGACTGTTGGTTGACCTCCTTTAGTCCCGGAGCGATGGTTCATCTGATAGAAATGAAATTAAAAGCATTAGCTATGGTCGGAACTAAGTCTCCATCATAGCAGTAAGCACCAGGCAAACCTAAACAAGAAGGCTCAGGTGGTAAAGTTATAAAGAAGTGACCCAATGGAAAAGCCCGCGATAAACTCAACAATTCGATCCTCTTTTTGACAAGGCAACTTATGATAAACTGTACCAAGAAGTTCCCAGCTATAAACTCATTACCCCTTCATTAGTTTCTGAAAGGTTAAAGGTTAGAGGATCACTTGCAAGGCAGGCCCTCAAAGAGTTGCATTCTAAAGGTTCATATCCAAAGATTCTTCTCAAATGAACTACACAAGAGAAACCAAAGGAGACGAAAAAGATGAAAAGTAAATTGATTTTTCTTAAAAAAAGTGAAACCATAAAAAAAATTAAAAACAAAAAACAGTAGAGTTTAAGATAAGACAACCAAATGAACTATTAACAATTTCTGGGAAGCATGGTATTACTTGTCGTGAGAGACCATGGATTTTATTTTCTTTTGTTTTTGACAATGTAAAACTTTTTGAACTACTAAAAAAATACGGAAAAAAAAAGATGATGAATAAAAAATAGTAAAAGTAAAGTTAAGTGTCCCCTTCAGACCTTGCGATCTATGGGGCAGTTGATGTTAAGATCATCTGTTTTTTTGGCCGACGGTTAACGAGCAGGGTGTTATGTGGCCAGCACAACGACCAGCCGCCTTTGCTTTCCCCAACTTCAGTCAGGTACCCATTAGAGCTGGGTAGACTCAGGGGCGCCCTAAAAATCCCGAAATTCAAAATCCCAGTCTTCACCGAGATTCGAACCCAGGACCTCAGGTTTGGAAGCCAAGCGCTTAACCATTCGACCACCGCGCCCCCGAATAAAATAGTAAGTAATAATAAAATTTAATAAGAGACCATAGTAAAAGTTGATTTAAGTATACTCTCTCTCTCTCTCTCTCTCTCACTCTCTCTCTCTCTCGCACACAAAATGCAATGATTGCATAAAAGACTTTGCCGATGATAAGGACGAGGAAATCACGAGAAGATCATTAAAATAAAAAGGCAGCCAATAAATATCCTGTGTAATTTGTAACCCTTAATTTCAGTTTAATTGCCTAAAGTTCCGATTAATGGCCAAAGTTGTTATCATTTTTCTGTTAAATCATGATAACACGTAAGGACTGGAATCGATAGTCACACTCTTTAGACAACCATGCACACATAGGCAGAAGTATAAACACACAAGCAAACATGGAAACAATGCACATGGAATCACGATCTCGCATTTTTACTGTTATCATTATTAAAATACAATTGAAATTATGATTAAGAAATAATGTGGACTTTTTTGCGCATGATTGGGGTCTGAGTGCTTTAAGATCTCAAAATAGAGATGTCGAGATCCTTTATCGTTACATTGCTTCCTGTGGCGTTATTTTAATTCGTATAGAGCGTGCGATCTGGTAATTGCAAAAAATACAGAATACTTAATAATAATAATAATAATAATAATAATAACATTCCTAGAAACCTCCTCTTTGCCTGTCAGAGGGCGGTACTGTTGCAGACCTGCCACATCACCAGAAAATTGCTCAGTGGAGACTGTTAAATAGTGTTAAAGGGACTTTCGTTTCTCTTTAACGAAACTCGACCCTAGCAGAACCAGAGAATGACTACTCATTCGTTTCTAACATAATAAAATAATGGCAATATCTTCGATTCCGAAGGTAAAGAATGAGTGCATTGTTTCACATGACTATGCAAACCCAGTTGAGACCTACATATTTTTACACATCTGATGCAGACAGATTGTTCCCTGTGTGCATATTTAAGTTTTCTTTCCACTATCTGCCCCTGGATTGCTAACGTGTGTCTCGCCGCTTTTGTGGGAGCTCTCCAGTTATCCGTTTCAGAGGTGGGGCCAGCTAGATTCCTCTATGCCAGTGAGGGCGAAATGGCGCCGATTCTTATTTCTATAGCGCTTTCGGGGGGGGGGGACGTCGGTGACGCCGCCACCATTAAGCAAATACATTATCTATAATATATTTTCAAAAAATCTGTGAGACTTCCAAGAGGTCCTAACAGAGCCATAAGGGAGAAAGATCTGACAGACTTGGGAGACAGCAGTGCAGAGTTACTGGGAAATGGATAGCTTTCACTATTCCATTGGATGAATGCACTTAAAGAGTCTAACACGACTGGTTAAGCTACTAGATTAAACACTAGTTTTTACTATATTTACAAAAGTTATGCAAATAGATTTACACAGGGTTATGCCCCAAAAGAGGACCATATCTTAAATAGCTTTAAGGCCCTTTCAAATCTTAAGACGGCTTTGGTGTTATTAGATTTATTACTGATTAAGATACACATATCTTAAATATTAGATTTATGACTGATTAAGATACACTTATCTTAAATAGCTTAAGGTCCTTTCAAATCTTAAGACGGCTTTGGTGTCATTAGATTTATGACAGACTAAGATACTAGATAAAGACATTTTACTACCAGACTCACGCGTAGTTATGTTTGTCAATGTGGATTATCAATTTTTTTAAATATCTTTTTGTTAATTGCAAGATATGACAATTACCCAGACATTCAAGGGCGGCCTATTAACAGAATATCTCTCCATATCACATAATCAGTGAGGGAGAAACATTTTCTCTGTTGGCCAATGCCCACTACACACGCTCTTGAAACCAATCTCAGAACTTATTTACTTCACATATCAATCAACACATTCCTCACACCTTATTTACCAATAACGGGATATGATTTTCAAATCTGTTTTCCTATTATGCAAAAAGCAAAATTATCATCCCTCGTTTGATCGCACTAGCCCTAAGCAGTAATTAATCAATGCCGTTCTCTGGTTCAATAATTCCACTTCTTGTTTACGCTTCGTTGAGTGTCAATAAAATCGGCAGATAATTTTTGTTTCGTTCCTTCTGTTCGTTTTGCTGTCTTTTCCTCTTTTTTATAAAGATTTTCTTTTCGAGAGTACGCAAGATATTGGATAATGATTGCCCCTTCCCCCAGGGGAGAGAATGACACGACAATTCACCCGCTAGGTGTCGTTATAAATACAGTCGTCTGCTGTAAGAGTGGTGATAATGATACGTTCTTCACATGTAAATAACCTAAGATTGGTCACGACTGCGAGCTACTGTTAACGTTCATCCGTCTTAAGAGAAGTGTCAACAATTTTTTTTGTTGTTGCTAAGCAGGAATCGAATGTATTAATTCATTTTCTAATTCCCACACCTCCTGCTTCCCTCCCTCAGTGGCGTAGTTAGGGTGGGGGGAAGTATCCTAATTCGAAAATAGAGTGGGGCCCCCATTGAATGAAATTTGTTTTTACATAAATATTACGTCATAATGTCATGATGACGAAAGTTAAAATGAAGGGGCCCCCGCGACCCTAAGTCCCTACGCAAGTGCCTCTCCCACAAAAATAAAAAAGTTTTCTACCTATATCTATTGGGGATAAGCACAAAAAAAGTTTAAACACACTAATCTAGTTTTGCATTTTGAATTTTAAGATCAGGTTTACCTACGTTAAGCAATAAAATAAAGTAATACGATAAATGAAGGGAAAGCGGATAGGAGTAATGCTGGAGTAGCCTAATGAAAAACGTACGAAAAAAAGGATGCTCGGGAAAAATTCTGAAATAGAAAGACAAACTTAAGGTTGTCAAGGACGCCATGTTGAAAGATGGCTGTTGCCAGCCAAATAATCCAAATGACTTTGAACTACAAGCAAAATAAGTTTCGAAATTTGGTTTGGCACTGCTTAAAAAAGGTTTTTAAAAAAATATGCAAACCTTTTCAAACATATAACTTATCAAAACCTCCTGTATTCTGTACACCAACAAAACAACATATAAAGCTAGTTATCTATTGTCATCGGCCATAGATGGAAATTTCCACCATTTGAAGTGAATTTAGTCGTCAAAGAAAAATATTATGAAAACTTTTTTCCTGATCATCGATTTTCAAAATGTAGCTTTCTTTTTATAATCAAAGCCTTAAATCTACGCACAATTTTATAACACATATTTGATTGGGGCGATTGCTACCATCTCGCACTCCACAAAGTCTTTACGGCATAGATATGGAGGCCCAAATACAACGAGCTCAACTACTGGCAAAGCCCACATCCCACATGCTCATCTTCCTGCAAAACCCACATTCCACGAAATTTAATAACAGCAAAGCCCACATATCACGTGCTCAGCTTCCTGCAAAGCCCACATTCCACATGCTTAATTTCTTGCAAAGCCCACATTCTACGAAATCAACTTCCAGCATAAACCCACATCCCTTGAACTCAACAACCGGGAAAGCCCATATCACATGACCTGAGCTACCGGCAAAGCCCACATATACGAACTCAATTTCTGGCAAAGCTCACATCCGACGAACACAACAACCACATCCCACGAATTCAGATAGCGACAAAACACACAAATCTATGAGGGTCTAGTTTGTAACATAAACAATCATACCATATATTTGTAATGAATGCTGTTAGATTGTGACCATATTCCAGATTCGGTTTGTATAATACCTTTATTAAATATTATATTGTGTGTGTTATGGTACACATTGTTTGCTCCAATTATATATTGTTATTTGTAATGCCTCTTGGTTTATCCTATGATTTTGAAATCCCTTTTTATTGTTTGAAAGTGAACACAACAAAATGTGACTCAAAGTTAGAACCGCCCTCTGGGACCGTAACCTTTTATTATTTTATGGTGGAATATTTATACTTTAGATGCATTAATGGGGACTTACAATTATGTTGTGCTTCAATTTTGTGCAAATCAGGGCCCAATATGACCGCCGTAGTACCGAAAATATATTGTATCTTTCAACATTGATTTTTCAATTTCTAATTTCGTGCTATTAATATTGATAGAAATAATTTTCTTGAAATTTTTAAGCTAACAGATTGTCAATACAGTCTGTATATTGTTTAGTCAATGCACATAATGTGTTGCAAATGACTCGAAAGTAGCCGCCATGTCAATACTTGGTTATGTACGGTAGGAATAAAGGGAAAATATATGATTTACATTGCTGGCAATATTAGCATATCAAGGGGAATTAACTGTAGCTCCAAAGAGAACATCCAAGTAAGTTAACGAGCTGAATTGTAGTATAGTTGATCTCCCTTGACGCACTTCGACATAATAACAAGGTGATTTTTTTTTTTCCAATGCGTATTAATATTTCACTTTTCCTTTCCATTTGTTAATATGGAATGCAAATATCGGGCTTGGTTGAGGATGTTACACAGAACATGATAAGTATAGTATGTTGAAAAAAAGGTATATTTTACAATGGATATATATTAAACTTACATAAAAGAGACAGATCAAAATATATCTCTTGATATGGTGCCGAAGGGCCAGTAAAGACATTTACCATTTTCTTGACCTATCTCTTAGTCTGTTGGACCGTTGGGGGGCACCATGCAAGATCCGTCGACCGTCTATCTCCATTCCTCTCTTTCTTTTGCCTTTCAATGGCAGGCCCGTCCATTATTTTATGTTGTACTCCCATCGCTCTCTATGTCTGCCTATTCTTCTTTTTCCTGGTACTGTTCGCTGAAGGAATGTCTTTGCAAGCCCCGAAGATCTAATAATATGGCCTTAGATTTTAAGCTTGCGTTTTTTTTTTCGACAGTTAGCAGGTCATCATGGAGTACAATCACTGCAGTAATCCTGTCTCTAATCTCTTGGTTTGTGATGCGGTCTTTGAATGTGATCCCTAGGATCCTTCTGAAGCACCTGTCTAGCTCTGCAATAAGCGTCCAAGATTCCACTAAAGACATACCATTGATTCATTTTCATTTAAAATTAAAAAAAAAAAAAGACTTGTCTTCGAGTCCGAAGATCGGTGAGGAATGCAGTATTTCCCGTGGATGCGGAGCCCCAACTATGACCTACATATTTTGCCACATCCAGAGCAAGCATAACCATTGTCCGCACCAGTGGCGTAGCAAGGTACCCGTGGGCCCGGGTTCAAGAATATCTTGGTGGGCCCCCTACCCCAGGTAAGTGTGATAGAACAATTGAGGAATCTGAATGTATGGGTATGTTACCAAAAAGCATTCCAATACTTTCTGCTTTATGTAGATTTTCCTTCTCATTTTTCAACATTCGCAACGCAACGCTGACTGCGCTTACAATTCTAATTTTCCTCTTGCAGCTTCCATGCGTTTTTTTTCTTTGAGAAACACAAAGAGCTTTGGTACATCAATACATGTTAATGTCATTGTTGTGAGAGCATCATTTCTTGATGACCACATTGTGGGAAAAAGTATTCGAGTGTATATTGCTCTTCCTATTGAATTCAAGACGCGCCCATCTTGAGATGCTTTGACTGAAAAACACATACCAAGTTGTAGAGATCTGCAACATCATGAACACAGCTGACGGAATCATTTAAGACCAAGTTTAAGTCATGGTTAGCATAATGAACATAATGGAAGAGCGGCTTCATTTGATGAAGCATTACCGGAAGACCATTGTAGGTCCTAATATCCACTTATATTGGAAGCACCATCATAACCTTAGCCTCGCAGTTTTAAAGATAAATTGGGATTATTCATTAGTTGGAACATTTGTTCGCCAATTCTCACAAAAAGATCAACTTTAAATTTGTCTTGAGTGCTCCCAACAATGAAAGAGAAAAATGTTGCGAATTGGACTTCTGTATTTTAGCCAGAACTGCATTGCAAACAGCTCTATTATCTCGTTTTGAATCTGAGGGGGTTTGTTTTCCTGTCAAATTTCATATATTTATAGCAATAAAGACTAGTCAGTGTTTTTTTAATACTAAGCATTGGTCAGAGTTCCATATACATATACATAATTATATACTTTTGTATAGATCAGCTGTATGGAGGACATCGTTCTGACCACGGCAAATGAAAATGCATTCATCTCCGAAAGACACTATTCCATGATCATGTTTTGTAAAAAAAAAAAAAAAATAGGCCTAATGATGCTAACTTTCTCTAAGAACTCTGAACAAACACTGCATTGATCAGAGAGTGACACTATTCCATGATAACTTGGACATCTCTCTATCTTCTAAATCTTTGTTATAAACCTGCTCTCCAATTTCGGTTTCGCCATTCATTGTAACAGAACAAACACATTCAACTTTAACGATACATATGTAACTTACTCTGGCATTTCATTTGCTTGCTAAATACTTTTTTTTTAGATTTCATCTCCTTTTATATTTTTTTAAATATAATCTAATGATTACTTGAAAAATGTTTATACACAATACAAAGACAACAAAACAATGTGATGAGGACTTCCGTGGACGCTGTTGTCCTAAATGAATGTTTTACACTATTTCCAAGTATCTACTTCATTAGCTCGGACTCGAAAGTTTAAGATTCCCAACTATTAAGATGCTTTTTTTTTCTTTTGTTTTCTATTTAATTTTAGCTCTGTCATCATAGGAATCCTTGGGCCTTAGGCCTCTTTTTTTGGGCATTCCTGCCTCTTTTGTGGGTTTTTTTTTTACATATATAATTTTTTATTTGTAATTTATAATAGCAAAGACATACTACATAGCTATTGAGCCCATCATAGACAGGATATGATAAAGGATTACATATCTACAGCTTGAGGATTGTATTACCCTTTGTTTTTAATTCGGAGGTAATCCTAAGAATAGAAATAGTGATTATGACACATTATTTATACAGAAAAAAAAGAAACATATTACGCTTTGAGAAAATTGAATAATTAGCATTGTTTCTAAATTTTAATTCGTTAATTAGTGTCATTCGTAAGTTTTCGCGTGGGCCCCAACTAGTCAAGAGTCATGGACTCAAGTGCAATGAACCCCTTTGCGCTATTGTTGCTACTCCACAGGTTGTGGGCCCCTAATGGTCGTGGGCCCGGGTTCATTGAACCCCTTCGAGCCATGGATGCTACGCCACTGGTCCGCACGTGATCGATTTAGATTTTCTTTCGCCGTCTGCGTCTGTCCTCGGCAGTGCATTTTCTTTTGTTCTCAAATGTGTATCCCGCGGCCTTTGTGAGCGCTGGTCTTTGAAAAGTTTCCGTGGGGCGCCACTGTTACGTCGACCACCTTATAGCTCATCAAAAAAAGACCTTACGGGATACGTGCCCTGCCCAGCGTAATTTTCAATACGCAATTATAAAAGATGAGATTTGTAATTTTTTTTTTTTTTTAAAGTAAGTTTATCCAAAGGACTGACTCTGGACAATCTCAAAGCATTTATAACAATATTTTATTATTAGCATTTATTTCCCATTTTACCTCCTCTCTCTCTCTCTCTCTCTCTCTATCTATCTATCTATCTATCTATCTATCTCTTATAGTTGCTAGTCTTAGTTTCTTTCACTTGTTTCTTAGGCCTTTCTCTACTTCTTTCCTCTGTATCTAATCCAATTTCTCCATCACATGGGCTCAATATCTTTGTGAAAATCTAGAGCTATCACTAAACATCACAAACATTTTTAGTTTTTATTTGTGGCTTTCTGGCTTATTCAACTAAAACAATCTGTTAGCCATTGCATTTGCCAGACTTTTTGGATAAATTCCGTAGCAGCCAAATGCAATAAACTAACTAGATTCTATCACAAAATGCACATAGCTCCTGGCAGCTCTTGTGACTGCAAATTGTTGCATTAAACTTTGTCACGCAATGTTTCGTTGTGTGCTGACCAGTAGTCCTATCTGGCACAAACTTATGGCGCTTTCCTTTGAAGGTTTGAACTCGTATCACAGACATCGAGCCCGGTGCTAACATCAGATAGAAGATACACTTGTGTGGGTGTGCGTTCGTGATTGATTTTTTGTTTGTTTTGTTTTCTGGGATGGTCGATTAAAACTATAACACCGAATAATTGATAATATTTTAAAAGGGTGTTTTAAAAGATTTGCTAATAGAGATCAAGCCAACTCGTTTAATATGTGACTTGAAAATGTTGCATTAACTGATTAAAACTGTTTTTATCTCTGATGCACTTTAGAATAATGAACCGGACATGCGTGTACATTGACAATATTTATTTATATATGAATAGTAGCGTAGCACCCTACCCGTGGGCCCTGGTTCAAGACTATAATGGTACACTTCAGATTGTGTGTCGAATCCTTCCTTATGTATACATAAGTAAATTTACTAAATAAGCTCTAATGCAACCAATACCATTTGCAAGTAAATTATCAGTGTCATTTTATTCGATTTCATAACAACTTAAAAAAATGTTAAACTACAAATTCGAGACATTGAATTGTTATAATCCAAGATTTTGCTATTTTTCTTTAAAGGGCTGTAAGTAGTCATGGGGGGGAGGCGCAATAAGCCCTCTCGCACTGCCATAGTTGCTAAATCCCTGTATGGTAGTGTTGAAGGGCTTTCACTTTTTCAGTGTACCAGTCTCTTTTTTTCCCCTGCTTTGTATCCTGACAGACTGACAGACTAATGTTGTACGCTCTTATAGCTACATGGTTAGAAGTGGTTATAACTGCATGCTTAGTAGGTGTTCGTATCTCTTACCTGGTGCTCCTAACTGCTTGCTTACCAGGTGGCCGAAAGCCACCGAATCAGTGAATTCCCTTATTGGGCCATTATTTGTTTAGTTCTACAACATCTGCCATGATGTCATCATTTCTTATGCCATCCGATAGACTTGTGCCAACAGTTCTTAATGGACATGTCGATTCCCATGTGATTATTTGTCCGCTCTTGTATTATGCTAAGGGTCCAATCCTTTCACTGATATATGTGTGGTGGTCAGTGCACGAGTTTCAAATCATTTCCGTATGTTTCAAGATCGAGGTCATCAAGTTAGATCACTGAATATATTTTCTTGACAGATCTACTAGTTTCGATCTTTTTATCCCCTTATATGTCTAAAAACTTCCGATGTAATTAAAATGACGGGTTTTAATGTCAACGATTATACTCTTGGTATTGCTTGTATTCGCATTAGTTTTGTAGCTTCGTGTAAAGTCACTAATTACAGCCTAGAGCAGTCTCAGCAGTCTGTGGAACATAGTCCAGCTTCCTGTCTTTAGCTAGCATTACAGTTTACTTCCTTCGTCATAGAAATTAAACTGCTAGATGAACGTCAACTTCAACTAAATAAAGAGCCACCAAGAGCCAAACTTTTAGGCTAGCATACATATTACATATATAAAGGTAGCACTAGGGAAAAAACGGTAAATTAAATACAATGAAATAAGGGACTGCACAGCCCGGGGCACGAACCAGTGACCCTTGGATGTCCATCTGGAAGGTCTAGTTGTTAGTTCGATTTAAATTTAACAAGTCATCCATTGTAACTGGTATGTGTATCGTAATGAGATTTTTTTTATATGATCCTCTTCGAATTACAAATGTATCAACTTCGCGAAATAAAGCAATTCTATGTAAGTATTTTAAGGCGTGAAATATTTACTATTCCTCTATTCAGCTTGCAAATTCATGGGCACTGGGTGTCTTGGTGCACCGGTTTTCGAAAACGGATCTTAAGATTTTCCGAGAAATTTGACAGCTATTGTATATCTTTGAAAAAAGAACTTCTAACTATTTGGCCACACCGAGAACACTCTAGTTTGACTGTTATATTTTTGTTCAAAATATAAAACAAAGTAATTTAAATTAGGCTAGAGGACTTGGACAGATAACGTCTTCGTGTTCATTCGAGTATTTCCACATGGTGGCCCTATTCATTCAAGAGTGTTATACATTAATTAATAGACACCCTATCATTAGAATTTGAATTTTTACTTATGCTTAGCGTTGTTAAGCAGGGGCGTAGCTAGACATTTTCCATCGTTTGGGGGCCCGGGTGCTTGACCTCTTTGGGGGCCCTGCACTTTGCGTAATATTTATTTTTTTTAATGTAAAAAACACTAATTTGGTGGCCCCCCTCAAGTGGGGGCCCGGGGGATTTTCAAATTCTTCCTCTCCTCCCCCCCCCCCACCTTAGCTACGCCACTGAAGAAAAGGTTATATTTTTTTTTATCTATCATTCATAAGTTATTAAGAGTAGAATATTCGTTCTCACAAAACAGTCATCAGTTTCATATTTTCAATTGTCTTTTTGTATGTATTGTTTTTACTTGTTTATGTCGTTTTGTCTCATTCTGAGATCACATGACGTCAGAGCTGCAGTTAACAATGTGCCGTCACGGAAGCAGCAGCATATGAATTGGAAAAAATTAACTTCAACTCACAAATGTCGCGTCAGCACTTCCATTAACATTCCATGGTCAGTCTAATTGAGCACTCGCTAGCGCTCAGTAAATGGAGGGATTAGCACGGTGATTGTGTCTCTAACGCTCTGAGCTTTACACTCGTGTGATCTCTGTTTGAATCGTTTTATGCGTGATATTAAGTGAGATAAAGTGAGGTCTCAATCAATTGTAACTCTCTTACTGAATGAGGCATGCAGTTCTTTTGGGGCCCGGCAGTTGTAATATTACAAAGCCAATTTTTCTTATACATTCAGTGCGAGTATGCAAATGTATGTCCGTCTTAAAATTAATTAGGCTACCTTATGGACGTGTGTGTGTATATATAAAGAAGAGTGCAGTACATGTCCACATAGTGCTAGCTTTGGTTGACATATTTTGTCACATCTCACGCAGACAATACCGTCGTCTGCCGCGAAGGATGACTCAAGTTTTATTTTCACCATCTACGTCTGAAAATAAAGTAATTGACCAACGGCATGTATCTTAACACGCGAGACAATGTCTCTCTCTCTCTCTCTCTCTCTCTCTCTCTCTCTATATATATATATATATATATATATATATATATATATATATATATATGTGTGTGTGTGTGTGTGGTCGTGTGCGTGTGTGTGTGTAAATATATAGATATAGATAGATAGATATATAGATAGATTGATAGATAGATAGATAGATAGATAGATAGATAGATAGATAGAGATATTGAAATATATTGCATAGTTTATGTTTCACATGTAAAGTTAAGTTTGCTTGAAATAGGGGCCCTATGACTAAGGACCTCAAAGTACACCATTGTGAACAATGGTTGCATGATCAATACGATTACTCCACGCCCTTTCCTTGCCTCTTTGCTCTACATTTCTTGGCCTCCAGTACCAATGCGTGTCCTAACACTGTCTTCAGCTAAATGTAAACCAGATACTTCAGGCTTGCAATCTACTCTCAACACTCTCTTTCTTGAATGCGTAAGATGTTTACAATCATTATTAGTTTCTAGTTGGCCTATATTCATCTAGGGTTTATGTTTACATCCTGATCTTCAACCTTAAGATGTTTGACAATCCTAATGTACTTAACTTTCCCTAAAACGTATCATGTCAACTGTGACGTTGTAGATTTAATAGATAAGTGCACATCACGGCGATGTTCTCTACCGTATCGATCCGTGAGTCGAGTCACTGTTACACTCAAAGTGACGGGGTCGAAGCTCACTTTCTAGTCGCCCACACGTACCCTCTCTCTCCCACAGACGTATCTGTTTGCTGAGGTCTGTCTTGTAAGTTCCAGTTCTGCTTTCAGCAAATACTTACCGATCATCAACCAAGCTTGTGTATGTGTGTGTTTTTTTGTTAACTCGTTGAGCCTATTGACGTGAAATGGTGGATGCTAGACTCTAATTTGTACCATCTATTAAGTTCAATGGCAGGAGACAGTAGAACCCATGAGGAAGATGTATATAGATGTATGGAACAGATGTATATTTTTTACTATGCATGGACTTTACTAAAGAATATATTGTTTTAGATTTTTGAATTTCATATGCACTAAAACAGTGGGTGTCCGACCTTGTCCGTCTTGGGGGATCATTAACATCATGTCAGGTGCAATGGAATGGAACCCCTATCCTCTTCGATTTTGTTATGCCCTTAGGGGAAAAATGTTTCGAATGACCGGTTGGCACCAAGTCATGGTCGGATATTTCCCGCTGTCGGCCGCTGTCCGTAGTTTAGTGAACCCGGTTGTAAATAGATAATTGTTTGAAGAATTGGAGAAAGGAAAAATAAACACAAGAATTCGTCTTTGTGTAATTATATAAGTTATGCATTCATAAAATAACATCATAAATTCATATAAGACGTAAAAGCCTCACAAGTTATCAAGTGATGTATTAAGCCTGACAAAACCTGAGACTTGGCGGAGTTTAGGTCATTATTTAATATGCATGACTAAATGCATGACGTGTAGGACGTGATCATCTTTTTACTTTGTAGTAACGTCTAAAACATATAAGATAAGATAAGATACAAGTTCTCAAGCAATGTATAAGCCTCACAAGTTTGAATACAAAGTTAACAGTCTTATAAGTGTATAATAATATAAAAAGTCTCAAACATTTGCATGCTGAATAAACAAACTCACAAATTCCATTGCAGTGTTAAACCACACACAAAGTCAGAGGCGACATACATGCCATGACACATTCCCATGAAATGAAAACTGGCTCGCCTTTGATCCGTCGTACCATTTTGTCTAGGATCAATTTCACTCACTGAACGCTCCAGGAACCACTCACGCGTGCATGCTCTGACACAACTAGCGAGACATCCCATTAGGAAAGTGCATTCTAGAACAAGCATCCCTAAAGTGGCGTCACTTCATCCTAATTATGTAATTAAACCCTCACGCAGCGGATAGAAAGCATTATGATTATGTTTTAATTGGAGTCTGATTGAACGTGTTGGCTAATAAGCCACGCATTCACTGGTTGTCTGTGTGACGCCAGACATAAAAACAAAATACTATAAATAAATCTAAGAGAATGTTTCACGTACGTAACAATTATATATCTACACTTTTTTTTTCTTTCCACATTGAAGAGGCGGAGATATTAATGGTTCCTGATGTCATAGGAAGGTGTTCAGGTGTAGTTGGCATGTAGTTGGCATCTAAGTAATACTTACGATAATGGGTTAGCTAGATATCACAGGAGACATTGCTACCAAGTTGTCATTTTGAGTCTGTCGAGAGATGATTAAACGAATGAGGGGTTAGTCGTGATACTGGTTGAGAGTGAGGCGTGTGTTTGTTGCTCTCTTTTGCTGGATAAGGATTTTATATACGTAACAACGTTTTAGCGTTTTTTTTTAATAAGTACTTTACCTTGGGATGAATGTTTCACAGACTATATATTTATGCGGGTGTTTTTTTGTTGTTGTTGTTTTGCATTTGCATCATTAGACTTATATCAAGAATCTTGTTTTTATTTTAATTATGTATCAGTATTGAATTAGTATTGGGGATGTTCGTGACCAATTTCAAACAGAGTAATCTGCCCTTTGTTTACATTTTGATTTTTAAGATCCGGTCAATCCACTTTTACAACAAAAACACTAACGTAGACAAAGAAGAGAACAGGATATTGAGAAACCTTTGTTGCGCTATAAACCTGTTGAAAGTATGAATATAAAAATCATACGATTTGGGTGAAATTTTGAAATAGACCAACTAAATAATTACAATGGTCATGATTGAAAGAGAACTGTTGTCTACTTAATAAGAAAGCTTACATTACAGTGCTAAAAATTCGTAAAAAAAAAAATTGCTCAAACCTTTTAAAAAACATAGATGATCAATACTTTCTATGTTCTGTTGACCGGATATAACACAGAGTAAACTATAGATGCATATCTCCAATATTCGTGTCATTTGGTCATAGACAAAGAAATATTGGAAGTTCCACAGTAACTATGTTATATTTACTTTTGAATGGTCGATATTTTTTAATTGGTTGTACTCTAATATTTTTGAATTTTATTGAAAACCAGTTTAAAAAAAATTATTATGTTTCTCCAAACAAATCTTTTTATTTTGATTATTAGGGCGCCCCCGAGTCCACCCAACTCTAATGGGTACTTGACTTTAGTTGGGGAAGTAAAGGCGGATGGTCGTTATGCTGGCCACATAATACTCTGCTCTTTAACCATTGGCAAAAGAAACAGATGATCTTAACATCGTCTGCCCCAAAGATGGCAACATCTGAAAGGGGAAACTTAACTTTTTATAGCAGCAATGTGATAAAATAATAAAATGTATTAGATCTATCAAAGTATTTTTCATATTTTTGGATCGGAATACAATAAAACCTTACTCTTTTAAAGTTTCGGAGTGGTCATTATGTTCTAATATTTCTTCTTTATATTGTCCACAGACAAACTAACAAGTTCCGACCTGTAGAATCAGATTTAGAATGAGACATTACATTCTCCTAGCAGTGCTGCTTTGCGGTTATTTAGATACAAGCTTAACAGAAGTAAGTTTTGTTTGAGAAATTGAAAGTTAGTAGTTTAACTTCTAATTTAAAGATGCTTCAAAATCTAAAAAGAAAAGTAGTGTAGTGTCGTAGTGTTCGTCTAGACGTTCTTCTTTTGTTGTTGTTGTTTTTTAAGCGTCTTGAGGATAAAACAATTCTCTTATATTTATATGTATTAATCCAAGCTTAGAGAACAAAAAAAGTACTTTACATTGGTGTACCTCTCTGGATATTGAATTTGTTTTTGTACGTCACGTTTAGATACTTCATGATATATTAAGACTTATTGACTCATTTACTTTAGGCAACAAAAACACTAAAGTAGACAAAGAAGAGAACTCGATATGGAGAAACTTTTGGTGCGCTATGAAGCTATTGGAAGTTTGAAAGTATGCTATAAAAAGCGTACGATTGGGTGAAAATTTTGAAATAGAAAAACTAAATAATTACAAGAACGCCATCATTGACAGATCACTGTTGTCAACTCAATAATAATTCGTTTGTGCTATATGCAATAAAAGCTTAAACTACAAGGCTAAAAAATGCACAAAAAAAGGACCGTAAACTTTTTACAAAATTTTTAAAATATGGTGATCATCAGATTCTCACTGTAGCTTATCACATAGATCATTTGATCCATTTTCTAAATAATATTCCAGTGGCCTACCCTGAAGAGTTTGAAAGCTGACAGGAGGAATTGTAAAAAAAAAATATTTTCTAATGATATAAAGAGTAGTTTTAAACTTCAAAAACAATTACTTTTGGCTGATTGTATTTTTTTCGAATAAGAAATAGGAAGCCCTTTACAAGTCTTTTGCAGAGATATATATATGGCTCCTTCTGTCTCGGAAGACAATGGATGCGCCGAGGTGAGTCACTGGCTTTGGTTACGTCTTGAGACGGGGCAGAATCTGGAGTGGCTGATCAAGCCAATTCTGGATCTGCATAGTTTGCCACAGTTCGTGCATTTATATTCCTCAGTTTTAGGGCTGGCTGACAGCAGGGAAGCTTTCTTTTTCATTCTCTTGGCCGAAGCAGCTTCATTTCTTTTGCATTCAGCAAAGTTCGTGCCAGCACGCACAGTCTGTCTCCATGCTGTTCAGTCTTGGGCTATCTCCTCCCACATGCTTTGGTCGATGCCCGTTGCCTTCATGTCTCGCTTGCAGACATCTCTGTAAGTTAATCTTGGGCGGCCCTTAGGTCTGGCTCCCTCTGCTAGCTCAGCGTATAGGATGTCTTTCGGGATTCTTCCATCTGGCATGCGCGTGACATGACCCAGCCAGCGTAGTCTTCTCTGTTGAAGGAGAGCATAGATGCTGTGCATGTTGGCTCGTGTCAAAACGTCCTGGTTGGTGACACGATCCCTCCAGGAGATGCACATTATGCGTCGCAGGCAACGTAGGTGGAAGCCATTTAATCTGTGTTCTTGACGCATGTAGGTTGCCCAACTCTCACTGCCATAGAGGAGTGTGCTTAGGACGCAGGCATTGTAGACAAGGATTTTTGTTGCCGTGGTCAATTTGGTGTTTTCCCACACACGCTTAGAGAGTTTTGCCATTGCTGCAGATGCCTTCCCTATTCTTTTTGTAAGCTCATTGTCTAAGTCAAGGTTGCTGGCTATCGTTGTTCCCAAGTATGTGAACTCTTGCACCACCGTAAGTGTGTGATTTCTGATGTAAATCACTGGTGTTTCTGAAACATCTTGTGCCAGGATTTCAGTCTTGGAGAGACTAATTGTAAGTCCAAACTCCTGACAAGCAACTGCCAGTGCATTCACAAGCCTCTGCAATCCTTCTTGTGAATGAGATATGAGTGCGGCATCGTCGGCAAACAGCAGTTCTCTAATCAAGATACGCCGTCTCTTTGTTTTGGCTTTAAGGCGTGCTAGGTTAAAAAGCTTTCCGTCAGATCTACTGTGGATATATACTCCCTCTTCCAGGGATTTGAAAGCGCTGGTGAGTACAACCGAAAAGAAGATGCCGAATAGTGTTGGAGCCAGAACACATCCTTGTTTTACTCCGCTCTTGATGGAGAATGGCCTAGAGGCGGAACTGTCAAATTGTACGGTGCCCTGCATATTTTCATGGAAAGCTGACACTAGTTTCCGTAGCTTGTTTGGACAGCCGATTCTCTCTAATACAGCAAACAAGCCGGTTCTGCTGACAAGATCAAACGCCTTGGTCAAGTCAATAAAGGCTATAAAGAGGGGCTGCCTTTGTTCTCTGCTTTTCTCCTGTAGCTGCCGCAGGGAGAAGATCATATCTGTTGTGGATCTACCAGCTCTGAAGCCACACTGCGATTCTGGGTAAACTCGTTCTGCCAAGATCTGCAGCCGCTTCAATATTACTCTGGCATAAGCCTTCCCAACTATGCTAAGGAGTGAGATGCCTCTATAACTGTTACAGTCGGTGCGGTCGCCCTTATTTTTGTAAATTGTGACAATGTTGGCATCCTTCAATTCTTGGGGGACCATTCCTTGCTCCCAGCACAAACTTAGCAGATCATGGAGTGGCTTGATTAGGGCATGCTTCCCAGCCTGAATGACTTCAGCAGGAATACCATCTCCTCCGGGTGCTTTCCCGTGTGCAAGCATGTCAATGGCTGTGCTCAGTTCTTTTACAGAGGGTGTTTCGTCTAATTCGCACAAAACTGGAAGTGGTGGGAAGTTAGATAAAGCAGTTGGCGAGATGACATTTTCAATCTGATAAAGTTCTGCATAGTGCTCCACCCAACGCTCCATTTGCAGTGCACGATCACTAATGATTGAGCCATCTTTTGACTTAAGTGGGGCACACTTGCTGGTGTGAGGTCCAAAGGCTTTTTTCATGCCCTCGTAGAGTCCTCTGATGTTACCACAGTCGGCACAGGATTGGATGTTTTCACATAGATCCTGCCAATATTTATTTGCGCACTGTCTTGCTATTCGTTGGGCATCGTTTCGAGTAGATCTGAGTGCTTGTAAGTTGCCAGGGGTGGGCTCCTTCTTGTATTTTAGCATGGCTGCTCTCTTGTTTCTGGTGGCAGTTTCCATTTCTTGCAGACTTGCTTCAAACCAGTCTTCATTTTTCTTTGTTTTGTTGCCAAAGACCAGTGATGATGTTTGGTACATAGTATCACGTATGAGCGTCCAGGTTTTTTCTACCTCAGTCACTGAAAAGTTTTTGAAAGCTTCCTCTAATTTCTTTGTAAATTCGAAGCTAAGATCAGCATTCTTTGTGTTTGCAGTATTCAGGCGTGCTTTACTTTTTCCCTGTGATGAGTGAATCTTTGTAGGCCGTAGTCTTGTCCGGCAGGACACTAAAGTGTGATCAGTATCACAGTCCGCACTTTGAAAGCTACGTGTCAGCAGTATGTTTCCAATGTCTCTTTTCCGTGTCAGTATCATATCCAGCTGGTGCCAGTGTCCAGACCTAGGATGCCTCCATGAGACACAGTGCTGTGGTTTTGTCCTGAAATATGTGTTCGTAATGCAGAGCTTATGGTATGCGCAGAATTCAAGAAGTCTTTGCCCGTTCTCGTTCATCCTGCCTATTCCAAAAAGCCCAAGGCAGTCTGGCCAGGTAGTGTGGTCTGCGCCTACTCTTGCATTGAAGTCACCTAGAATGAAAATGTGATCTTTTTGAGGAATAGTCTCAATGGCTTCCTTTAGGTCTTCGTAGAACTTGTCTTTGTCCTCTTGGGGGGAACATAGTGTAGGGGCATAGGCACTAATTAGAGTGGCTTTTCCAGATGTAGTCATCATACTTATGCTTAGTAGCCTTTCCGAGCCACCAACTGGAGGTACAATTGTTGGAAGTAGACTGTTCTTGACAGCAAAGCCCACACCATGCATTCGCGTCTCTTCCTGTGCTTTTCCTTTCCAAAAGAAAGTGTAATCAGCTTCACGGAGCATGCCGTCTTCGGCCAATCGGGTTTCTTGGAGAGCCGCAATGTCAATGCCTAGTCTTTTCAGCTCGTTGTTAATGACTGCCGTCTTCCTTGCATCGTCGACCTGCCGTAGGTCATCTGTAAGACCAGGACACATTGTCCTGACGTTCCATGTCGCTAGTCGCATAATAGGAATTTTCTTTTTCATTTTTCTTCTTTTGTTGCTTGGTGCAAGTTTACAGCCTACTTGTCGTTTTATACTAAGCTCTAAGCACCCATTAGAGCAGGCAGGCTGTGGCGGATCAGCACCCAACTGTCTGGGGGCTGCCCAGGTTGAGGCGGGCGGTAGCTGATCAGTGAGGCACGAAGACCTCTCCCACCGTCAGAGACAACCCGTGGCGTCCATACATTACGCCAATCAAGTTGGACTTATAACCCGTAACTGTTGTCTCCCGTGTTTTTTTAGCCACTTTGCAGCAGCACCAGAGTGTCCTCTCCGGGGCGCATTCCTGGGCCTCAGATAAAGGGGTCATGGGTCATGCAGAGATACAATATGGCATTCTAAAACTGAGACTATTTACTGAAGCTGATACAGTAGCTGCTATTCAAAACATAGTGTGTTATTTATTTTATAATGGTAGAAGTAAAAATAAAGGAATGGATGGAAATGCATGTCGGGGAGTGACGTTTATTTTCTTTTCTTTTGCTTGGGTCAGTAGCGTGCAAAGAAAGATAATCAAAATAAACATGTTTCAATAGTAAATCTCAGAGTTGTCGTTACTGACGAGCACACTGCGTTGTATTGGTTTTTGCTAAATGTATGAGAAACTTAAGAATGAAAACTTGTGTTCGTGACAACTACATATATTATTTCTACACACAAAAGACGCCCTCCAGAGTAGACAACGAGATAAATTAGTGCTGTGCAGTGTAAACCAGGGCCTCAGAGATAACTGCCTTTCGCACCAATGATTTAGTAACCTTGAGTCTCACATGATCATTTCGTCATTGGAAGCAGATCTCGCAGATGTAGGCCTCAGATCGATACGGTCAACGCCCCGATGTTGATGTGACAACTGGAGCTTGCTACAAGTATCCAGGAGCATTGTGTCTGGTGACTTGGTGCACACACGCACGTATGGCATTGTCAAGCATTTCATGATGTCTGGTACATCTGTCTGACAACATGGGCATCTATCTGGGTTTTTTTTTCACGTAGAATGTAGGTCTTGGTTTTCTTTTTCAACTAATAACATAATGATTTAAAATTTGGGACTATGTCCGTAACAAGATATTGACGTCAGTACAATGGCATTTAATGTTCTAGAGTTACATAGACACGCCATACATATTTGTATAGATGATAATCAATGGGAATGTCGTTGAATTGATTTAATGCTTTTGAACTCACTGAGTCTATTTGTTTGTACTCTATTTCTCTATTTTCTTGGCTGTAATTTCATTCAAGTGCATATTTCGATATTTGTTTCATTTCTATTACCATTATTGTTTTAGCCCATGATTTTATTCTATTGCCTACATTGTTGTGGTCCGTGATTTTATTTTATTTTATACATTGTTGTGATCCGTGATTTCATCTTGTTGCCCCTATTGTTTTAGCACGTGATTTCCGTCTATTGCCCATGTTGTGTTTTCGTTTTGTTGACCATATAGTATTGCCCGCATTATTATATTCTTTGACTTCATTGGGCTATCCTATCTTATCTTATAAGTTTACTTCAAAAGAGAAGATGAAGAGATCCCAGTCCACACCTGTCGTCTGAGAGAAATCATCTTGGGCGGGGCGGTCAATGGGATTCTGGGGACGTACCCCGCCCCGATGAGCTTTTTGGAAGGAGACTTACCGTTCTTGGAAAGAGGAAACGGAAATAACGACAAAAGCTTCTTAATAGCAGCAAATTGACGCACAAGAAAACACAATAGACAGATTAACATACAATGTCATTTGCGAATGAAAGGAACGAAAGGATCACCAGCTGTTGATTATAATGAATTGTTTATATGTGTACGCGCTGTTCTTTTGACTGATACCGTTCTGTCTATTATCTACAAGTATTAATAATCTCTTGTTTTATTTCATTTCAGACAGCAAAGTCACCATCTGACATCCCAACAGCGTCTGCCAAAGAAATCTCCATAACAAACATTGAGCAGCAAGCAACAAAAGCAGACTCTCCTGGTGCATCGGGATCAGCTTCAGGAAAAGGCTCCTTCCAAAACGCAGATGCTCATAGAGAGATTGAAGCAGCTCTTGGCGATGCGTCTGACATCGGGGACGAATCGCAACTAGACTCCATACCTGGGAGAAGCGGATTCAACCCGTACGGAATAGTGGATCCCAATGCCATTTCTGAAGAAGATAGTGGCGTATCAAACACACAGCCAGGTGAAATGTGGACCATTCCTTTAACACTGTGGATTCCGGAGGATTTTACTAAAAATGGCGAAATTTCAACCAATGACAACCAGGTAGATGACTATTCAGAGTCTAAGGAATCGTCTCAGGATGTTGATAAAAGACCTTTTGATAGAATAGGTACATCTAGCTTTACAAGTTTTGGCAAAAGACCTTTTGATAGAATAGGTACATCTGCATTTAACAGCTTTGGTAAAAGACCTTTTGACAGGATAGGAACTTCAAGCTTCACTAGTTTCGGTAAAAGACCTTTTGATAGGATAGGTAACTCTGCATTTGCCAGTTTTGGTAAAAGACCTTTTGACAGGATAGGTAGCTCTGCGTTTACCAGTTTCGGTAAAAGACCTTTTGACAGGATAGGTAACTCTGCATTTACCACTTTTGGCAAAAGACCTTTTGACAGGATAGGTAGCTCTGCATTTACCAGTTTCGGTAAAAGACCGTTTGACAGGATAGGTAACTCTGCATTTACCACTTTTGGTAAAAGACCTTTTGACAGAATAGGTAGCTCTGCATTTACCAGTTTCGGTAAAAGACCTTTTGACAGGATAGGTAACTCCGCATTTACCACTTTTGGTAAAAGACCTTTTGACAGGATAGGTAATTCCGCATTTACCAGTTTCGGTAAAAGACCTTTTGATAGAATAGGTACCTCTTCATTTACCAGTTTTGGTAAAAGACCTTTTGACAGGATAGGTAATTCTGCATTTACCACTTTTGGTAAAAGACCTTTTGACAGAATAGGCACTTCTAGTTTTACTAGTTTTGGGAAACGAGAAGAAGAAGATGGGGCTGAACATTTAGAAGATGCAGGCAATGCTAAAATGAAAGAAGCATCCACTAAAGGCAATTCCTCCTTGAGGAGAAAGCGAGCTCTAGAGTCCAACTCAGAAACAGAAAGAAAAGAAGCTGCTATAGTGAAAAGGGAAGCCGAAAAACGAACAACTGAAGGGGAGCTTACTCTCAGCATGGTTACCAACAATGCTGATCCATCTGGTCCCATTTCTAAACGTTTCTCTGGCACTTTCAATAGATTTGACGAGGGCGATGACAACTCGAATGAGATTTCATCCGACAAATTTGACGAGTTCCTTAATAAAAGGAGATTTGATTCTATCAGTGACTCAAGCGCATTCAACCACTTTGGGAAACGTCGTTTTGATAGAATATCTAAAAATTCGCAATTTAATCCCTTCGGAAAGAGGAGATTTGATAGGATATCTTCTATATCGGGTTTTGGAAAGTTTGGCAAAAGGAAATTCGACTCAATAGCTGACGGTTCCAGATTCAGCACTTTTGGAAAACGTCGATTCGACAGAATAAGTAGTGGCTTTAGCCATTTTGGAAAGCGACGATTTGATAGAATAGACCGAGGTAGCGCATTTTCAAGATTTGGAAAGAGGAATTATCCTTTTAATTTAGGAAAATCATCATTTGATCGCATTGACAAGAATAGCGCCTTCAATGCTTTTGGTAAGAGAGACTGGGAACCTTTTATGATAGAAGAAAATATGTTAGAACCAACCTATAGTCAGGATTTGGTGCCAGATAATAGCCGAGGTTTCTCCAAACCTTTCAAAGTCTTGATAGATTCTCCGTGGTCTGAACAACACATCAACAACGCTATCGAAGGACTTGGTTACGACGACGAGGCAGAGAAAGGTTTAACAGATATGGATGAAGGTAGCGATGAGGATGCTAAACAGTTAGTTAAATATCTTTTGAATCTCTAAGCGCTACAATTTTAAATAATGAAGTACTACAAGTATTTGTATACCAAGACTTTCAATTTTAAAAAGACAATGAATACATATTTTGTGTT
Organism: Biomphalaria straminea; assembly: GCA_021533235.1. NCBI lineage: Eukaryota > Metazoa > Mollusca > Gastropoda > Planorbidae > Biomphalaria > Biomphalaria straminea. Next base: position 18,488,206 of record JADKLZ010081101.1, read on the forward strand.
TATATTTAGCTTTTTTGTGAATTATCATGACTATTATATGTTTATATGAAACACGCCAACTTTATCAATTGTTGAAATTGAGAGATCAAATAAATCATTCCCAGAGAAACTTGTTTATCATTGTATATAAATAAATCCTTTAAATTATGTTGAAATAACATGGCAGTCTTCAATTAAAACCAGAATGTTTTACAGAATTAAGACACATTGTGGACTGACAAAAACATTTTATATAAACTATGGATGACAATGTGTCTGAAGTGTCTTTAACAAAAGTTAACAGAATAGACTCTATTTAAATTTATTGATTGTTGCTTTTTATTTATTTCAAGTAATCAATTTTTATTATGTTTGAAAAAAAAATTTTTTTTGGTTAGAACTAAGCTACTTAAATTTCTAATGAGCGAGTCAGTGCTTCTCAAACCGTTTTTAAACAAATTTCCTCCCAGTATGGACAAGTAAACGGAAGTACTACTGTCGATGAATTGAACACTATCATGTAGAATAACAGATTTCTTCGATATTGTGTCTGTATCACCAGTAAGTCTGCGGTTCAAACCTCCGCTTTGTGATTCTGGTAAATGTGTTAACACTTGATCATAAAAATAGGTTTATAGCTATCTGTTGTTAGTTTCAAATTTTAAAGGATAACTTAATTCTTTACAAAAAGTATGAGAGGGGAGTTAATGCGGTTACACCCCTTCCTCTGTTAAATACATTTGTTTCCCTTGCTCGATACCAAAAAAAAAAACAACTAATTAGCAATAATTCACAGTTTAATTTTTTAAAACTATATCTTGTTTTGTCAAGTATAAGAGACAATGGTCCGAAATGTGTCCTTCATCTAAGTTTGGGTGTCGGAGATAGGCGTGTAACATGTACAAGAATGTACCCCACAAACAAAGTGAGCTGATTTAAGCTGTGTATAAATTGAAAAACTCGAAGATGAGACATTGATTCTTACAAATTAAAACCACATAAACTTGACTGCGTGCCACAGTTTGATGTTTCCCTATGACTCGTTGTTATAGAACAATATTTATTTTAAATCTTTTCTTTTTTGTTTACTTGTGCATAATTTAACTTTTAAAAGCCAGCTGCTTTTCTTAGCTAAGCATATACGTCATGTTGTTTAGAAAAAAAATCAGTATACTAGATGATGGCTTATAAGAGCATACATACTACAATTAAGATGCAGTAAAATATGTTCATTAAAAGCAATGGACATTAAAAGTTTGAAAGAGAAAACGTACAAACATGTTAACTTTTTCCTAGTGTTGCTTATTTCTTACAATTTTATATTCACTCTGTTTTATTTGTAGGCTGGATGTTTCCTCAGGCTTTATATATAATCCCCGCATTTCAAGGGAGTTTTCGGTCATGCTTAAATTTTCTCCAAAATGCTGACAAAAAGAACATCTGGTTCTATAGACTGCAACCGGAATGCCCATGGGACAAGGTGGGGTTGGCCAATGGTCCATTCTCCGCCATCCAAAGAGCTCTCCAAAAAGGAACTTTTCTGCAGTAGAAAGCTTAAGGTGGACTGTGCCCTGGGTATGCCCTACTTCCACTACAGCCCAACATAACACTCTGTTTGGCAGTGCTGAACAACTGAAGAAATCAGCACACTTTTTTTCCTTGGCACAGTCTGCAAAAGAGCTCACAGCTCAGCAGCAATAAAGCTGGCTAGAAGAAGAAGAAGAATATTCACTCTGTCTGTCTGGTAAAAAAAAAAGTTTGTAAACGTTATTTCTTCCACAACCCAATATCGGATTAAGCAGACATTTAGCACAATTATTTCTTTTACTTGATAACGCAAGAATCAATTTAAAAAATTAACCAATAAGCTAATTAACTATTGGTAATTAATGATTGTGTTTTGGTATCTTGACCAAGGGAAAGAAATCGCACTTGACTGATGTGGCGGTATACGTAGAATTAGCCTTCTTGAGAACTTGAGCCCTGAATGAACATTTTTTATGCATTTAAAAAACGATCATGTAAACATTCACAAAAATACTCTATTCTTCCGTCAGCCATTCCCAGACAAGTGATAGGGTCATAGCGCTTTGAGAAAGCTAAAAACTAAACAAACAAATGATAAAATATTTCTAAGTGCACAGACTTATGATGTGCAAATAGTGCAAATAATGACATGACAATTACATTTAATATAAGCTTTGTTTGTTTTTTAAGTATTTTTTATGCTTTTCTTGTTTTCATATTTTAAACTTTTTTCTTCTTGCTATTGTGATAATGGTTTCTTCATTCCAAAAATGTGATTCTACACCAAGAAGAGTTCTAAATTTGTTTAAACTTTTCAAGACTTGGAAACAAGACAGTGACATATATTGTGAATAAAGTTTTGGCCATGTATTCAGACAGTTATGATTAGATTTGATATGTTTTGCCTCTTTATTTTCTGTTTGTCTATTTTTAATTTGTGAATATTTAGTTTTGACGTGTTTTGATTTAGGCCAGTAGTTCTAAAAAACTGTGGTACGTGAACCCTCAGGGGTCCGCAAGAAGAACATAGGAGGTCCGCAGAAAGATGAAAAGTATTTTAACTATTTATAATTTTAAAAAAAAAATTCTCTAGCTAAAGCTAGTTTTACCAATCGGATAACTTTAATAATAAAAAAAGGTTTAAACTCGAGCCCGTTGATAGGTAGCCACGCCAAACACAAGTGATTGAAGCCTCTAAGTCAACAATAAGCTAACAACTCGGCTACCACTAGCTTCGAGGTGGAAAACAATAACTTTATTATGAAGGCAACAACTTGTTTACAGTACAAAATAAACGAGTTCGCCAGACATTGAACGTTTATTTCTCTTCACTTGCCAAACGTACAAATTCCTCTCTGACCATACACAGGATCGTAGCTATCGATGCCGCCACAGATGTTTCCCGTGCTGCAAGGACAGAGATCGTAGTCGGTCACCATTTCCTTCGGACGCTCGTAGGCATAAGGCTGGTGGACGTAACACCTTTCGGCTATCCCTCCCATGGGATTACACACTCCCACGTTGAGGGACTTGTCCAATAAGCAGCAGTGATCTCGGGCACACTCTGTGGACTGGTGACAGTTTTGAGCAGCTGTACCAAGGAGTTGACCTGTACACTGGAGACATAGACACATGAGTTGGCACTATTTAATATACACTATTAACAAACAGGTAACGTGAATTAATTAATAACATGATTAATACATTATGGAGAGTTTCACCAAGGACAGATAACTGTATATCTAGCTTCTTATGTCTATCTGGTGTACAGAATACAGGAAGTGTTGTAATTGATACAATTAAAAACAAAACAGACTCACGTTTTGTGCTATAAAATCAAATATATAAGCTCTTTCGTTTAAGGCAGATACTATTTTTCCTTGACATTCTTTAGATTTTCTGTTTATTTCAATTTCTCTCTTAATCTTCCTTTTTTATTGCGTTTTTTTCTTAAGGATTTCTTACAATATTTATTCATATTGTTTTCTCTTCTTTGTCTATGTGACCTACATTTTTATTTCTTACAGAATGTAAACAGGATCTAAAACAAAGAAGAGGGTATTGTGTAAAATTAAACGTAACAATTCCCCATTCCCGCCCCTTAAAAAATGAATCCGTTCAGAAGTGACCAAATGTTACAACAGGTTTACCTAAATCATACTGTAAAACTTTGCCATTGTTAAACTACAAGGAGGCGAACGAAACAAGTAGCTACTTTTTCGTGCGCTTCCAGGTACTAAGACATCGCTTTCACCTTTTTTATGCATACGTCCGGTTTTTTTTTTTTTAAGTTCGTAGGCTTTAAAAAAAAAAGCAAATTATAACAAATAAACAAAGAGCAAATAAGAAAAGAACTGCATATTTACTACCATATCTCTTAATCGTGTATTTCCCTTCAAATCAAAATTGATTTCTTACTACTAATTTACTAATAATTTGTATAATTATTTTTAAATTGATTCATTGTTATGGAATGTGTGTATGTGTGTTTCTATGGTGACGGTGAGAAAAAGTTGGAGAATGGTTGGTGGCTATGCATTGTCGTCAGCAGTCTTAGGTAGACTCCATAATGCGTGACAAGACTTGTTTTGTAGCGAGTTACTTTTTCTTCAAAATATTATTTTATATTATTATTCAAATCTCCTACATTTATTTATTTCATCTCAAGTTAATATTTCTCAATATGGTTATAAAACTTAACAAGTAGGCTATTTTCACAAAGAAGCTATTCGAGTTATTTCAAATTTAAGTTAAAATATAATACGCCTACCAGCAGTTGGTTAGGTACAACTGAGAATGGAAAGTGGGAGAATAAGCGTGTTCAACATTTGTACCAGACAGAGTTTATAAAACCTTTGAAAGAAAAAAAAAATTGTATAGAATAGATTTTTGGAGAAACTCGAAGGGGTAAATAGACATTTGATTGGAGAGAACAAGGCTGTTAAACTCTGCAAACGTGTAAATCGCAGAATCAACAATAAAGTTTAATTAAAACTCTCCCATTAAAAGAGATTAAATCAGTGTTACCGGGAGCCATGCATACAGCCAAACACCCTTTTTATATCACAAGTTTAAATGTAGTTTTTAGTCAGACTATTAAGCTACGCCGGTGGAATACATATCAGTCTTGAAAAATGATGAAGAGATAGACTTCTCACTCAAGTATCTCTTGGAGAAATAAAGTCTAAAATAAAGTCTAGACCAATATCTCCTATTATAATTTATGTCATAACCAAGAGAATTAGGCCTACATAAAAACAGCAAACAACATAGACTTATATTAAGTATGTGTTTATTGTTTTTAAAATCTCTTGACCTATATAATTTTATGAAGTAAGTTTTGTTTATTGTTTTGATTTTCATTATTATCATTTCTAAAGACTAGAAAACACTTACTAGAAAAAGACATATGCTAAGAACTAAATTATTCATTGCCATGATCACTGCTGAAACCATTATAAATGAAACCTTTGTCTTTTACAACTCGTGTAAAGAAAGATAAGATCTAGTAGGTCATACTAGGTCAAGGTCAACGTGCAAAGAGATTACCTTTTTTTTCCTTTTATCTTTAATTTGAGATAATCCTCTTTAATCATTGACATTTTATTGATGTCATGTTGATAGCGCGCTGTGAAGGAGTCTACAGCAAGATTAATCCAAACAGATTCATTCAAATGTATATTTCATTTTTACATATAAAATATTACTTAAAAAAGGCGGGGTCTAAGTCTTTTTATCGTCGTAACCTTGAACATCCTGAAGATCAAAATCCTAGTCTTCACCGAGATTCGAACCCAGTGATGTGCGGATCTCAAGCGCTTTATCACTTAACCCACATTTAGTTACAGTAAGAGTTTGGAAATACCATGATGATGAATCAATCCATCGTTTATGATATATAGTTCTGCTATCTAGACGTCAATACAGATTTCATGACATCGTTACGGAACTGTTGCTCGTTAGTTCAATTCGCACAATTAATTAACTCAAATTTCGTCATAATAAAAAAAATGATTCCTTTATTTACAAATTATTCTTCTGTCTAGCTAAAATAAACTCGTGCTGGATCACACTACGTTTTATTCAACTTTCAGAAAGATCACTATATTAATTATTGTGTTCATTATTAAAAATTATTCCCCTTTAAAGCCCAGTATTACATCTTTAGGGACTCAGGGGAACTAATATTTATATTTTGTTTTATTTGTTACCCAGTACTAACCAGTATCAGTGATATCCCTTTAGCAAAACTAGGACACTGCTTTTTTTTTTCAATATGTAACCGAGCTATGTAATTTATAAATATGGATAGTACAACATCTCAGGCGCCGTTTTGTCCATACTGGCATTGAGGAAAGTTTCTGGCGGCAGATAGCCTCTGAAAAAGACAGTTGGAGAACTCTCACGAAGGCGCGAGACACATATTTGATTTACCTGTTAACTTACCTGTTACCTATCTCTTAGTCTGGTGGACCGTTGGGGCACCAAGCAAGACTTGTAGACCGTCCTTCTCCATTCCTCTCTATCCTTTGCCCTGTTTAGAACTTCTTTCAATGGCAGGCCCGTCCATTCTTTTATGTTGTCTTCCCACCGCTTTCTCTGTCTGCCTCTTCTTCTTTTTCCTGGTACTGTTCCCTGGAGAAAGGTCTTTGCGAGCCACGAAGATCTTGTTATATGGCCATAGATTTTAAGCTTGTGTTTTTTCACAGTAGTTAGCAGGTCATCAGGAGGTCCTATCGCTACATATTTGATACCCAAAAGAAAAGCCCTTGTTAAAGACAGGCACAGAAGACTTAAAGAATACTTAAAATAGACCCCCAGCGGACAATGGCTTTTTCTGCATCTGGTCACAACTGGGTTCCGGTAGTCATGTGAAACACTGTGATCTTCCTTAATCTTCTGAATTGAAGACATTGCCTTTAACTTACAGTACAAAATATTTGATAAAAAGTGAACCCTGACAAATACGAATGTTTAGATTACATATTATATATTGAAAACACAACGATAGAATTTTTGGTTCAAAAAGGAAATTCTTTTATTTATTTCCCAAATGAACAAATTCCTTTTTGTCCATAAACACTGTCGAAACTATCGATCGCACCACAAATGTTGCCAGGTTCACAGGGGCAGAGGTCATAGTTGGTAATCATGGCCACGGGACGTGTCCAAGCGTAAGGCTGACTGACGTAACACCTGGCGGCGACCCCACCCATGGGTCTACAGACTCCCTTTTTGGTGGACTTGTCCAAAAGGCAGCATTGATTGCGAGCGCATTCAGTAGCCTGGCGACAATTTTGAGTTGCAGCACCAATCACATGGTAAATGCACTGAGAGGAAAATAAGAGAGCATGCATAACAAAGTTGAGTAGCAGCAGACACATAATCAACAATTATAAATTGAAAAATGAGTAGCTGATACGTTGCATAAGTATGTATGAATTTTAGCGCCCTCATGGTGGTAGGCTGTTGGGTCAACACAAGCGTTACAAAAGACACCCTTCAGAGCTCCCTCAATGAATGTGATATTGACATTCGCTGCTAGGAAACATAACTCTCGATGGCGTGAAGCGAGACTATTCGTTATAGAAGGCCTCAGCACTTACCTGTGACGTCACAACCTGTAGGCAGGGGAGATCAATAGTTCGTTGCCACGTCACAGGCCCGTTTTATAAGAGAATATTATAAAACCTTTAACAATTTAATACGTACCATAGTGGAATACATGCAACCTTTCTATGGCCATACCGCCCATTTGGGTACCAGCCCACCGGCTTTATTGCCCGAACTCCCATATAACCAGTCAGCCCCTGATCATATGGCATATGATTTATATATATCTCGGTGTTCCCCTAGACTCAAATCCTAGACTTTTCGGTTCAGAAGCCAAGCGAATTACTATTTAGCAAACACACACCCCACTTTCACCGACGTGTTTCAAATTAATAAAGTATCGCAGTTAGACTAAACTAACGTGCTATTAAAATAAAGAATTATCAGATAGAGAAGAACGCAAGAAGAAAAACTGTCATCAGAACTGCATTCAGCTAAAACTTCATGGCTAATACGTTTGGTATTTTAATGTGTTTGAGAGGACGCAGAAATGGAAAAAAAAAAAAAAGAAAACTGAAATAGACCGCCGATGTCATTATGTTGGCCTTACGTCAAACCTGTTTAGAAAACCATTTACACCCTCACACAAACCCTCTCTCACACACACATATTTTTTTTCGGGACTCTGTTCCAAATCGGAATTTAAAAAAAAAATTTACTACGATGATATAAATAATTTTTGTTAGATTTACTTTTTATTTGGTACATATATAATATTAGCGGTAAAAAAACTTACTAGTAAGAAGCACATGAAATAAAGCGTTGACATAGTAAGAAAGAACGATTTCCAACAAGTATTAAGTACTTTCCTTTACTAATGATAAAGCCCACACCTCCAGCTAACATGTGAATACTGTTTTAACCCTTTGGACGCACATAACCTAATTTAAATCCGTTTCTTTTTTTTTTAAGTAACAACTAGCCAGGAAATCAATGACAGTCACTCAAACATCAATCACCAGCTTCAAGCCAAGCAACTGCAAGCAGTAGCGGCCTTAGGGGGTGGCAAGTGGGGCAACAGCCCCAGGCCCCGCGCCTGAGGGGGCCCCGCGCTGGGAGATTTTTTTGTCACCAACTTCGAAAACTAAATGAGTGATCATAAACATGGACATGTTACTCAATATTTTCCCAGTATATTTATTATACCATTTAAGGTCTTAACTTACATTTTTAAATTCGAAATACCGTTCAGTTTCGGTAAACACACAGCCGAGTCTAAGAGGCTATCGTCGTTTAAAAGTTCACAATAAAGACACATAAGTGGAAGCAACCAATCCTAATCGTTTATTTCGTATATAAATAACGACGTCTAATCGGATTTTATTAGAAAAATGCGTTGTGATAAATTTGAACTACTCTATGCTTTTCAAAAAATTGTATATGAAAGAGTCATTTATAACATTTGTAGTAACATAAATGCAGCTTTTGACTAATTGATTTTTTAATGAAAATAATCAGTGCTTTTTTTTTTACCGTGACACCGCTACGGCGTACTTCAATTTTTCAATGTGAGGATAAATTATTAATTTTCTTGTATTTTAGCGTTTATTATTAATTAATTAGTAGTTAAAAGTTGCCGGCACCTTTTTTTTTAAAGCACTGAAAATAACTAAACAATTATACAGTGTATTCTCGACTGTCGCTTGTGATACGTTTTAAGACCGCACGCGAATGTCAGATTTTCGCAGTAAGCTGTGTAATTTCGTATGCGTATAATATTTTCGATTATAAACATTAAACAGTATCACCAGTTGATGTGCTTGTACAGCTATTTCGGCAAATCAGCTTCCAGCAAGTTTGGCGATGATGTATTAAGTTTTTTTTTTTCCTAATTGGCTAATGTGCATAGACATAGTGCGGCCGTGGGAAAATACGTGTCAACGTGTTGAAAAAAAAAAACGCGGGAGTATATTTAGCGAAAAAGATGCTATTAGTTTTTTGTGCAATGTCCGTCCGTCCAGTTTAGATCTCGTAAACTAGAAAAGATAGTGAAAATCCGACATCATAATATTTTAGACCATTCAAAGTTCTAATGCAACGGCTTCTTTTTTCTTATATAAAAAGAAAAATCTATTTTTTTAAATCACTTATACTAAGTTATACAAGTAGTTTCTTTCAGAACAATACACTACTTTTACAACTATTCATTATAAATAGTAACAAACACAGGAAACTCTTTAATACAGCGTATAGAAGATGACTATTTATCCCTTTTTAAACAGGTTTGTGCAAAGTTTTATTTTTTTTTTAAATTTTTTTATTGTTAAGTTAAGTAAGTTATGTTACACTAACTACTACTTTTACAAAATTTTATTTTTTGTAAGAGAAAAAATCAACTTAGTATGCATATAAGTTGGACAAGTAGTTTTTCATATTATCGCGTGTTATAATCTGTCATATCCATTAGTCTACTGGACCGCTGGAGCACCACTCAAGATCTGTCAACCTTCTTTCTCCATTCTACTCTGTCATTTGTCTTTGATAGAATTTCATTCTGATGTTCTTTCTGAAAATATTGAAACCTGCCTTTTTACCTGCATGGGTGGACCGCTTCGGGGGCCAGTTTTGAGTTTGTGTTTCTACACAAATTGTCTTTGTAAACTTTTTTTTACATTTTTTTTTTGAAAACCCGTGATACAACACTTCCGCAAACATTAGGTC
>JADKLZ010081101.1:18502985-18513897 GCA_021533235.1 Biomphalaria straminea
CTACGTCACAAACCAGTCTTTTGGCCTGAGGTCACGGAGGTCACGATCTGATTCGGATGTGGCACAATATGTAGGTAGCATCTAAGGCTGCGTAACCACGGGAAATACAGCATTCTTCATTGATCTTCGGATTCGAAGACAAGCATTATTATAACTTGAAATGTGACTTGGCAATTCTTATCCTATTGCCTGGTAGATAATTGTAGATTTCTTTGTCACCCTGACTTGGAGGCCCTATATAGTGAATTTGGTAGCCCTCAATGGAATTTAAAAAAAAATAAAAAGAAACTGTGAAAAATTAAATTAAACAATTTATTAAAAACCTGATAAATCGACAAATAACAGAAACATATATATTTCTATAGTGAGACAGACTAGTAAACATAGTGTCAATAGTGCTCTACAATGTTTTAGATGTGATCCAAGTTTCACAACTTTTTCTCAACATTTTTGAAGCCCTGTGCGATGCCCCCCCCCATGCATTGGAGACCCTACGCGACAGCCTAATTTTTCCATGCCTAAAGCCGGCACTGTTGCAATGATAATTATAAATAGATGTGTTGTATTTTTCTCCCAATGCCCTTGGTACCTGGCAGTCTCCTTTGATAAATCGAATTTTCTTTTTCTGAATAAACCATGAATATGTAACAATTATCTCTAACGTGCAATAGTTGCTATTGATCGATCATTAATGTTGAACATAGTAAGTGTAATAAACGTTGTTCTGTGTCGGTGGTGTAAGCTTCAGGGAATAATTGCGAGTTAGCGATATGCTGCTGTAGCCTACAGTTGTAATACACAAACACCTATGTAAGATTGTTTTTCATTGATTTTTCATCCGCTTTCAATACAATACAACTTTATTTACTCATTGAAAAAATGAAAGCATTGAAGATTAGTCCATATATCATCCTATGGGCTAATGAATTTTTGAGCCAGAGACCTCAGAGGGTTAGGGTAAACAATGTTATATCAAATGCACGCATAGTTAACACAGGGGCGCCCCATGGGGCTGTGACATCGCCATTATGGTTCATTTTGTACACCAATGACTTTCAATCCCATAGTCCTTTTTGCTCTTTCACAAAATTCGCTGATGATGCGGCTCTTCTTGCCCTGCTCTCAGAGAGTTCAGACGTAAACGAGTATTTTAGAGAAATAGACCACACTGAAAGGTACTGTAAAGACAATTTTTTATTATTAAATGTGAAAAAAACACAAAGAAATGATTATCGATTTTCGTAGGGAAAAGAAGGAAAATGATATTGTAAATGTAGCTGGAGAGACCATTGAAATAGTGCAAACTTTTAAATACCGGTACCTTGGTACTATCCTAGAGAATAAATTAAATTTTACAGCAAACACAGATTATATCAGCAAAAAAGGGCAGCAAAGACTACGATTACTGAGAAAACTGTCCTCTTTTAATATTAGCGAAAAGGCCTTGGCTATGTTTTATCACGCTCACATCGGCAATATTTTACATTTTAATATCACTGCCTGGTATGGCAATTTAAGCACTAAGAATAAAAATAAACTCCAGAGAATCCTAATTGCTGCTGGTGAGGTCATTGGCAAAAAACAAACCCCATTAGGGCAGCTGTTTGAGGCAAACATCCTCACAAAATCTAAGAAAATTCTAGAAATAAAAAATCACCCTTTGGGTCAGGATTTTGCTATTTTACCATCACAAAAAAGATACAAGACACCGATAGCAAGGACAAACAGACACACAAACTCTTTTGTTCCTCTGGCAATCAGATCATTAAATAGAACCAATCTAATGTAAACTTTTCATATGTTAATTGTGAGTGAGTCTGGTGTGAATGTACATTTTTTTTTTAAATAATGTTTTGTTTTGTATAATGCACAAATTTCCTTACGGACAATAAAGATTATTATTATTATTAAATATTTATTACTACTTTTTACCATTAAATACGTGCTACATGGGACATATAGAAAAGTTGTACAACAGTATAGATAGTAATAATAGCGAATACCCCATCACCGTAATAAGCAAAGTTGTTTCATTTAATTAAACGTAATTTATGATGGCATTTGTAATAGTTACTTCCCTTTTTTAGTGATTTATTTTTCACCCTCCTAATTATTTTTTTCTTCTGTACAACCAAAGTTCTAAACTTAATGCTGTGTATTTCAACATCAGGGAACATACTATTGGAGACACAGACAGACACACGGAGTTAAGTAATTGTATGGTGAAAATTAGAATCATCATCTCATCTATCGTTTGACTGTGATAGTTCAACTTCAAGCAAACAAATTTCTCCATTTTTTTTCCCTGTCAGCAGCTGTTCTTAGCAGGATATCAAGTGAGAATCATTTCTTTTAAATACCGTAGTAAACACTTTGAGGGCGCGGTGGCTGAGCGGTAAAGCGCTTGGCTTCCGTACTGGAGGTCCCGGGTTCGAATCCTGGTGAAGACGAGGATTTTTATTTCGGGATTTTTGGGCGCCCTTGAGTCCACCCAGCTCTAATAGGTGCCTGACATTAGTTGGGGAAAAGTAAATGCGGTTGGTCGTTGTGCTGGCCACATGACACCCTCGTTAACCGTGGGCCACAGAATCAGATGACCTTTACATCATCTGCCCTATAGACCACAAGGTCTGAAAGGGGAACTTTACTTTACTTAGTATACACTTTATATAGGTCACTTATGAGCTAATAATACATGCGTCTACCAATTAGAGAACCACTTTAGTTTCTTTTGGACAAAATAGTTCAGGGCTCCAGAAACATGTACACATTCTCATCTGATCATTAGAGATCCTTTTAGTGGAAATAAGACAGTTTACAAAGTAAATATTATGTGACGAATGAATTACTTCATCAAAAGCACAAGAGACTAGTCTCAGACATTGTGGTCTATAGGTGAAAGATGATGTAAAGGTCATCTGTTTCTGTGGCCTACGGTTAACAATGATGTCATGTGGTCAGCACAACGACCAACCGCAATATTAGTTGTACGGGCAGTGGGGGTTGGTAAAAAAAGGAAACCTTTCATTTCCAACCTCTGAAAAAAAAGAATATCTATCAGCTGGTCAAGGGTCTAAAGGAGATTTGACTTCACTTTTGCCTGATTAATAATAAATAATATGAGCCTATTAAAATGTGTTTTTTAAAAATGTGTATGAACATGTGCATCCATTGTCATTCTCAGACCTTTAGTAGGTGGTATGGCATAAAAGAAAACACGAAAAGAAAGAGAGAGAGAGAAAGAAAGAATATTTGTAAACATCATTTGATTATAAATATTACTTTTAAAAAAGACAATGTCCCTTTATTATTGTTAATGTCAATATTATTACATGGCTATTATTAGTTCCTTCAATACAAGCCAGTAAAGTATACATTTAAAAATGGTGCATTTGTATAGCAAGAGATTCTGAGTTGTTAATTTTAAACAAAATGTTTTGCTTTAAGTAAAGAAAAAATATCAAGCTACAAAATATAGTACAATTAGGTTTTTACAATACAATTAGGTATTTATTGCTATTAAATATAATCTTCGTTTTTTTTAAAAACTCTTTAGAATACATTTAGATAGACAATGTTTCTTTAGCCTGTTTATTACAAGTGATAAGAATAGAAGGTTTCAATAATTTCTATAGATATTTACAATGATTTATTTAGGTTTTTGCGGGCTACATAAAACACTTCGGCGGGCCGCATGTGGCCCGTAATTTGCCCACCACTGATCTAGACTAACAATAAAAAAGGGAACAATCTGAATTCGAACTTTTGGCCAAAGCCTTCTCAAGACAACGCGGTAACAACTCTGCCATGAATATGGAAGATTGTATACAGGGCCAGATTAAGCCAATTTGGTGCCCGAGGCACAAACCCACATGGATGCCCCCTTATGCCCAGAACCCCGATCCTCCACTGACAATATTTTGCAAAAAAAAAAAATAACAAAGACAAACGATTATTAACACATACGTTTGTACTACCGTCACTCATATAAAACCTACAATAAGGTATTTCTGTATTGTAGGATTTTTATGCGTTTTCTGTTTTTGAGACATTAATGGGGCAAATAGATGAATAGACAGACAACTACCACATGAAACTAATAGCAGCTTTCCCCATAATCATTTTTTTTTCTGCTTTTTTTTTTTTTTTGTTTTTAAATATAATGTGTATGACATTGACATTAAATGGCATGAGCTTTATTCATATTTTTTGGAAAATCTTTCTACCTAATTGTAGAGGGGCTAAGTTACTAATTTTCAATGCTGGAATAGACCTGTAGAGACTTTAATATATTAAGGGCTGACTTAAAAGCAAAAAGAAAACTAAATATAATTTTCAAACAAAGATTTACAAACAGCAAAAAATTAACAAAAAACTTTTTTTTTCAAAAAAAAAACAACTTTTTTTTTTTAAAACTATAAGACATTAAAAACAGTATTTAAGTATTAAAAACACCCACTTCCATAACTCAAGAGGTGGTGCTTAAAATATTTGTAGTGAAAGAAACAGCATTTACAAAACGAATCATCCATAAATACTTTGGCATAAAGTCAAATTCTGGTTAACAGAATACAGACACAAACAAATTGCACCACAGCCAGGACAAAATATATTCATCAACTAAATGTATTTTTCAATTTTATCTACAAGTCTCTAGCTCTGTGGCAGTTAACTCTAAAGACCCTTTAGTGTTTCTCTTTGTCCACATATTAGACTGTAACCTGAGATTACTCAAAAATTAACTTTAGAGTTCCGTACAATTGCACACCAGAACCGCTCTTGCTTTCCGAGCTGCTAACATTACTGTCCGTCAGAGGAGCTGACAACAACTGGTGAGAGTAACAGTTTTTAGAGACTCTAATATCATGAGAGAAACAAGCTGCTGAATTCACTAAAATGTCAACGTTTCTATGTTCACATCCAAAGTCAGGTCAGAGGTCTTTCAAACGCTCTAGATCTCGCCTGTCACAAGCCTCATACAAGTCTGTTCGGCCTAATAAAGATATGGCCATTCTGAGAGTTCTCCAGATGTTTTCAGACATAGCAGATGTTTTACCATATGGTCCTCTGCTTTCTTTCTGCATGTTCAATGCCAGAACAAAATGTTCCACAGCCTCTCTGAAAATGAAACATTTGAATATACATTTTATTAAATAACCAATAATGATTAAATCCAAACTTGCAATGCCACAGTGCATTGGTCTATTATCCATAAAATGCATTACTTATATTTAATAATATTATTTCAATGAGATGGAATGTCTTATGAATATGAAATTTTAAAAAAATTAAATTATTACAAATTTAATAGGACATCACAGTTAATAATAAAACTATCAACCTGAAAAAAATATACCATATTCTATCAAATGAACACTGCACCCCTTTGTGACTTAAACATGTCAGAAATTTGAGTGTGGCTTCCATTTGCGGCCTGCCTGAAGCCAAAAATTAGTAAAGTAATTGACCAGCCTCAGATGCTAACTTTAATGCGCATTCTTCTTATAAATTACAGACTTCAAAAAAGAAGATGATTAGATCATATCCTATGCTTGTGTTTTGTGTTCTAGGATTTTGCATGTGATGCTGGTTAGTGATAAAAGTCTGTAGTTTGTTTTTGATGTTCAATACCCCTTAGTCAATTCTCAAAAAGTATGAAAAAATAATACAGATCAGGTTACCATAATTGAAAAGATAATTGAAATATGGCTGCAATGTGTTGCCTTAACTACCTGATAGAGGACTAGTCCACACTTAACACTACCACTGCTTTTATTTCTTTGCTGCCTTCCTTAAGCTAATAATATCCCTTGTCACCTTAAACTTTAGGATGCAGTACACTTGTTCTTCATCCATGATGCCTATTATATGTTTCTCTTGTGGCTAATGGTTAGTAAGACATATTTGCACAGAGTAGAGATGTTAGCCTTTAGATAATTTAAGAATTTGCAAACGTTTCCTATTACTGCTCCTTTACCCATTGAAGTTAATATCAATCATCAATTTGGTTCACATTTCACACATCTTATGATGGAATAGCTGCATGTTTTTTTTTTTTCTTGATCTTCAACCCCCCTCCCAGGGTGCAAGGGGGGTTTAGCACAGCTCAGATTTGATAGAATATGATTTTTGTATATATATGTATGTATATTTTAATTACTTGTATGCTTGTAAATTGATACAAGCTATTCCTAAATTGTAACGTGAACGAATAAAGCCAGGGGATATTTCCAATGCTTGTCTGTATGCTTCTACAGCCTCTTCACTTCTGCTGCCATTAGCCAGTGTAGCTCCATATTTATTCCAAAGTAACGCATCCTGTGAAAAGTGGAATTCAGTTTATAAGCAACAAACAGGAAAAATCATTTTGTGTAATTAAAAATGATTATAAACTGAAGAATACTGAACACTACAATTGATGAAAATTTAAAGCAATTTTAATATCATTCTGACAGATACAAGAAAAAGAAATTACACTTCTTCTTCTTTACAAAAATGTATACATCAAAATGTTGCATTGTATTTTTAAAAACTTATAATGAGTATAAAAGTGGATTACTCTACCCTGGGTCTGACTTGCAGAGCTAAACCAAAACATTCAACAGCTTTGTCATATTCTCCACTCAAGTTGAACAAGATACCAAGACCACACTAAGAGAGAAAGTTTTTTTTGTTGAATAAGATAATGAAATAATCTCATATGTAGGTGAAGACGTACCTATATGAAAAGTTGCTACTAATTAGAAAAGCATTTTCAAAAAGCTAAAAAGTTTAATGAATGATTACATTACAAAGTGAAACAATTAAGAAAAACATAATAATTGTAGATAACTTTTTTTTTAACCTTGGGGAACATATAAAATCTAACAGTTTTTTAGTTAAACCTTGATTTTTTTTATTTTGTATTGGTGGTGTTTTTTTTTCAGATATAAAATGCTGTAAAGCCCTATATTTTAGATATGAAAAAAAAATGGGCAAAAAGTGAAAATATATTCTAGGCTATTATCTACAACCAAAAAACAAGCTTTTCAAATCTAGTTTGAAAAAGTCATCGTGAAAAATGAGTATTACTAATCTTTAATTTAAAGAGTTTGGTGCTTTAAATATTTTTTTCTTTTATACTAGTGTGCAACTACATAGAGGTGACTTCAAAATAAATAAAAATATATGCAAAAAAAAAATGTTGCTCTTTAAAAAATTTTTTAGTTAATTAATGTATAATTAATGTATAATTAATGTATAATGTTTGAGATAAGCCAAAGTTAGTTATGTGGCCAGACTGTTAAGGGGATTGTTTCCCATGAGACCATTAGGTCAAGAAAGTTAAATAGACAAGAGAAAGAGATGAAACTTGTTAAAAGAGACACTATGGAACTGCTGTTAAGCTTTAGAATATCCTTGAATGAGTGAGAGGGGGGTCCAAGATGATGATGAAGATGTTGACAGGACTCACCTGTACATCTGGATCAATCTGTGTCTCAGCAGAAATCCTGGCAGCGGACAAATACAGCTCTCGAATCTGTTCATGCTCAGCACTGAAATCATCAAAATGAAACAGTTCATTTAGGTATCTCTAGTGCATGTTAATTAGAGAGTTAAATTCTACAAAGTCATTAGTTTTCCTGGATGACAACAATGACATTTGGAAATTAGAGTACTTGTATGAATTAGTCCTAACATATGAACTAAGCAATGAGCCTTTATCTTTATGTCGTTCTGAGAATTTTATTTTGGTTCATTTGTTTGCATTTGTAAATTATTGTTCATATATTCTCCTGAGTCCAAAACACTGGATGCCTGTGCTATTGTTCTTGTTTGTTCTTGTCATCTCAACAGTCCTGGGTTCATACCCTGCCAATAGCTATCCTCTTCATCCTGTGGGAGGTTTGGACTAGGAACTAGATTATCTTCAATTCCAAAGGAACATCCAAAACATGTAAAATATTATACAGACATCTAAATTTAAGACTAAGTATCATTAAAAACCTTGTGGAGGCTAGAATTTAGGCTGAAACCAAGCCCAACTCTAAATTTATGTGTTGGCAATAGAATCAACTAGAAATCAATTGCTTATTATGTTGGCCATAAAAACAGCTTAACATCGATTGCTATATGTAAATTAATTTTGGCCAAAAAGCCAAGTGAAATTCCTATGTACTGCCTAAACTTTAATAGAATTATTCTTTTAAATGCAAAAATTCCCACCAGTGTCAAAGCTGAATTTGTTCACAAAAGTTTAGGATAAATTCAAGTCAACATGAAGAATAACTTGCCTTGACATAAATGTTAATTCAGAAGGTTGTGCAGGCAGCTGTTCCTGAATCAAGCTTGAGTATCTAGGATTGTATGCCAACCAGGACTTGAGAGCATGACAAGCATGTGAACCATAAGATTCATTAGTGTAAGAGACTGCTAAGGCCATCCAAGCTGACAAGTTGACAGGGTTAAGTTCTAGGCATCTACATCGAGATAAACATCAACACAACAATTAGAATTCAATATTAAATATAACTTCAATAAGATAGTCTCTTAGATCTGATACAACAATTTGAAAGCAATATTTAACATATCTTTCATAAATAGTCTCTTAAAACTGATACAAGAAAAAGTTAGCAGCATTAAACATATTTTCAATAAGATAGCCTCTAAGAATTGATTCATTATAAATATTTTTTAAATAGTTTGTTCTTAAATGTTTGAATTTTATTTTTTAAAGGATTTGTTTATAATTTAGTCTGTAGAGGCATTTGTTTGAAAGAAAAGAAAAAAGATTTACTTTCGTAAAGCTGCTATAGCTCTGAGTTCTTGTTCATTCTCAGCTTGTGTGGTGCCCAAATACTGCCAGGCCTGTGGAGAATTTACAGTTGATCAGCTTCAAAACCAGTAGCAGTTATTCAGATTACAGATTATTAATTTTAGGAAGACACTGGTAATCAACATTAAAAATTGGTAATTTACGTCTCTAAAGAGCAGTCAAACTGATAAATCCAACTTTAGAGTATACAGTCTCATGTTTAAAACATCGAGACCAAATTCAGCCTAATTCCTTAATGGACCATAATGTTATAAAAAAATTGTATTAATTATTGACATAATTTTTAGTTTAGTTTAGTTTTAGTTTTAGTTTTGGGCACATCGGCACAGTATAGGCCATGTCGTGCCCGTAGTCCCTTAAGGACTACTCTCCCTCTATATAAAGGTCAAAGTTTATACAATTAACTCGTTAAAATTAACTGTAGTAGAGGGTCCTTTGTTCTATTTTGTGATATCCATTAAATATTAGTTACCACTATCAATTATTAAAAAAACTAATACTTTGGCTACTTCTGTTGAAGAAATATTGATTGCACTCAAGATGAAAAATGGTTTTGTTGATTTGCAGAAACACCTGTTTCCTGGACATATTCCTGATAGATAAGGAGATCATGGGATGGTCAAGTTTTATGGTCCTCTCTCTACCTTGCCAGTGCTGTCTGGCACCAACTCAGTTGCAGGAGAATATCATAAGAGATAGTCCAAACCTTATGGGGTTTTACCAATATGAAAGCTGCTAGTTTTAGAGGCACCATTTATCTGCCTTTTCTGTGTCACTTGTCTTAAAGAGCAGCTTTGCCTAGCACAAAAGTAATACAATACTTCACCAAATTTGGGAAAGAGAATTTTTTTTACCAGCTCATTGGAAGGCTCTTTCTGAACAGCTGCCTCAAATAATAAAACTGCATTGGGTATGTCTCCATGCTCAAGCTTCTTTTTCCCTTCTTCAAAGGCATTTTCATGATCTATCAGGTGATTGTCTGCCTCAAACTCATAGTCCTGAAATAGAGAAGAGATCATTGCTGAAAAACAAAACTACAAAGGAAAAAGAAGGTCAAGTCTAAATTTGATGTTAAAATTTAAGGTTCTGAATGAAAAGTTAGTTAGAAATACTTTTGTAAAAGACAAACTATAAGGGTAAATAAGCTTCAGAAACACATTTAAGGGACACTTTGAATGACATTTTTATTTATTACTTTGTTACAGTAACTAAAAAAAAAATAGACAAAATGTATTCATTTTTTAAGATCAGATTACAAGGTAGTAGAGAATGAATGTTCTGGGTTAATAAATTATATAGTCAGAAATTAGAGGTATGTGCATTTATTATAGTCCAACACAGTACAAATCAAGTTAACCCAACAAACTGACAAGTTTCATCCTTTTTGCAAAGTAGCCCCTACATATTAAAATCTAACCTGTAGACCAAAAAAAAAAACAACTAAATAATAGAAACAATCAAATGAAACCCACCCAATAAATATTGAAAATCTATACTTTACACTTAATAAGGTTACTGCCCTGAGGGCAAAAGAAAAAAATTGTATAACACTATCAGCACTTTTACCCAATCACATCAGAAATAGAGACATAAAAAAGTAGATAGATGCACCAGAATAAGGGTAGTAAAACAAACTTGTTCACTGCACTCTAGTGGTCAACAAAAAGTGTCATTTCTAATGGTCTGACTTTAAGGGATAAGTTCATTTTAATATGAGCACCAACCTTAAAAACTTTGGACGAAGTGTACTCTGTTAACCATGGATGTCCTGAGTCACTAAAAGAAATGTTTAAATGGCAGCTTTTAATACAAATATTTAGGTATGTGTATTTTATGTTTAATCATCCATATATATCCACATAATAGTATTACAATCTTAACCTTTCAAAGTTAATAACAATGAAATTTCATTGTCATGGTAACTTACTCTTTCACTTCCTCCCACTGTTTCTGTAAATTCTCCCAGAATTCAGTGTCTGTATTACCTTGTGCTGCTGCTGAAAAGTCTGCAAACTCTTCTTCCCATTTCTCTGTCAGTGATTTCTCAGCCTGGGACTGATATAGAAATAAAGACATTTTCTATTAACCGCCTTTGTT
>JADKLZ010081101.1:18513907-18552948 GCA_021533235.1 Biomphalaria straminea
TGAAGAGATATTTCAGTTGATTTCTGAGCTTGGGACTGATATAGAAAGACATTTTCTATTAATCGCCTTTGTTTAGGTGTCTCAATAGAGGGGGTGGCTTATTTGAAGAGATATTTCAGTTTATAATTAAAATCTAATGACAATGCCATGAATGACGTTTTTTATTTTTTTTTTAGCTTTATCAGGGCCCAGCCTGTGCTTGCTTGAGACCATAGCTATATACTTTTTTTTTAATTCAACTCAAGCAAACAGAATCAATCCATTTCAAAGCACAAGTCATTTTCATGATACAATAAAATTATCACAAGAGGAATAGAAGGCCTAATGGATTATCATTTTTTCTTTCCATACTTCAGTGTGGAAGTTGAGTCTAGTTGTGATGCTGGGGATTTTAACTTGAATTAAACAGTTGAACAAATGACGATCTAGGATTCACAATAATTACTTCTTTGTTGAGAATAAAACTCTAGAAACTTTATTTAAACAGAATGTAAGTACAGCTTATGTACAAGGTACATATTAATAAAATGAGAATACAATAAAAAGGCTTCTTTCTTCAATAATATTTCAGAGCAAACTAGAAACACAACCTATTATTTTAAAAAACTCGCTCCAGACTGAATCTGGTGCGTCTTATTCTCGCTGGCGCTAACTCTTTCAAAAAAAAGGTCTTTTTATTTTATATCAACCAATAGATTTGAATTCTAGAAGTCTATAGACAAGCTATAAATAACTCCCGGGCAAAACCCTTACAGTAATCAACCCAGATTCTAGGTTTTCCTAAGTGGCCTTAATAAATAAAAAATACATAAATAAATCTAGAATGGCATATGTGACATTCAGTTACACACTAAAGCAAAAAAGTCTTGTACTAAATATAATCATTCCCTTCCCACTTTCTCGAGCAAGCATTTTGAATGAATGTGACAATCACTTGACTGGGTGGCTGTCTTGTGTGGTATACGATGTGGGCTGTCATCCTCATGGTCCTGGGTACAAACACTACCCACTGACACCCCCCACTGTACTGCAGGAGGTTTGGACTAGGATGTAATAAGGAACATCCAAAACATTTGTAAAATAAACAAACAGACACTAGATCTCTAATAATTCTGTAATAATGTTAACTCACAGATTGCTGTGCAGAGAAATCTTGAACCCATGCATCTGTCAGAGCATCACCTGAGCTTTCTATTACTTGATTGTCTTTGACAGTTACCTCCCCTGTGCCAATCTTCTTGACAAACTTCATAAACTGTTCAAAAGATGACAGAAAAATCAAATTAAATAACATTATAGTCATTTTAAAACAGCTTGTTTCACTGAGTGTTAAAGTTAAGAAAAAAATACACAATAAGAAAAATATTCTTAACTGCTTAATGTCATACATGTTTGAACATAGACTCATAACTATGGAATCAATATAAACTTTCATGTTTATTATCTTGAACACAACATACTATTCAAACAACAATTATAGCTGATTAAAATACATTAATTCAAATAGTAAAACTGCATATAAGGAATTATGCCTATTCATACTGAAACCAAATTGCACTAATTTCATATAACTTGATCCACTAGAACATAGTTCGGTCTTTCTACACCTGCCTTGCAGTCAGCTTTAACCTATTGTTTTTAAAGAATTTTTGGGGGTTTTAGTTCACATAATTTGAGACCCATTTCATTTAGCATAGTTATTTTATTTTTAGAAGGGACTACCACTCAATATGTTCAATGTTGCTAACATGTCTCTGATGTCAAGTTTTTGCATGGATATATATATTTTTAAATAGAGTTTTAAAGAACGAGCATATATAATGTAGCAAGTTTATTAGCTACATGCATTTTAAAACTAAGATATAAATGACTTCATTGACTTAAAAAAGTTATTGCAATTGTTTGTTGTTTTCTTGAAATCCTAATTTTTTAATTTTTTTTTTACTTCATGGTTAATATAATAAATTGAGCAAAACCTAATAATATGAAAATAATGGACCTAAACTGATTAACTAAAACTCAGTGAACCAGATGTCTACAAAAAAAAATAAATCATTAAATAAACAAGCAATGAATATCAATCTAAATGAACAAGCAATGAATATCAATCAACTTTTGGCAGTTGATAAATTGCTTGGAAAATCCTAACCAAAAATAAAGTGATTTTAAAATCTTTGAGACAGTGAAGTGAGCTTATAAAGCGCCATTATTACAATTAATCTTTTCAGGTTGCAAACACTTCATCAGGTCATGTGACCAAAAATAAAAAGGCAAAACTGGGAGGGTGGACACTGTTCTCATAAATGGCTCTAACATTTTTAGGTAAAAGAATTACTAGCTAATTAGCTGCACTAGAAAAATCTAGTTTGACCAATAATTTTTTAAAGTACAATAACAAATTAATTTAAATTTGGCTAGAGGTCTAGACCAGTGTTTCCAAAACTTTTTCCTTAACAGAACACTTTGTACATTCTGAGTAGTTAGCAGAACAATTTGCACATTCTGAGTAGTTAGCAGAAGACTTTGCACATTCTGAGTAGTTAGCAGAACACTTTGCACATTTTGAGTAGTTAGCAGAACACTTTGCACTTATTTTTTTTTAAAAAGATTAATCCTTGTGGTGGCCTACTAGTTAATTATTACAAGTAGTTCATGGAACACCTATTCAGGCCTCATGGAACACTAAGGTTCTGTGGAACACAGTTTGGGAACCACTGGTCTAGAAAATCTTCTTGAACTAAAATACATTAGTGGGATTTCCTGCTTGTAGGTCTTTTTCATTAAATAGTTTTAATAAGTCTGGATCTATCATAAGAATGTTATACACTTTAAGTAGATTTATACATTTGCTTAACCAGGATTTTTTGTGGGTAGGGGTATTGGGGTAGGGAAAAATGTTCCAATGTTCCATTTTTGTTTAAATCTATCATTCAGTAGTTATTAAGAGTAAAACATTTGCTCTTTGAAAATTGTCATCAGCTTCATAAAGGAGGTATTGTCTTTTTTGAAAAGATTTTTTTTTTTATTTTACGTGTATTTAAATGCCAATGTCTAATTTAATTTCATTCCATAGTAGATAATGTCATAACATGGTCTGTTTATTCAGCATCTCACCTCTGTATCATTTATCTTGGGGTCATCTACTGAACCAAGAAAGGCATTTGCCGTGTTCTGTAGATCCTTGTCAGTTAACTGAGCAGAAAACTGGTCAACCCACTTTGTGTCATTCAGCACTTCCTTCTCAAACTCAGAAGACCTAATAGAATGAGATCCATTGATAAGCATGAATTTAATAAAAATTTAGGCCAAAGAAAAAAACTCATAAACAAAATATGCTCTCATTGTTACTTTTTTAAAATTTATCTTTTTAATGTTGCTGTTTATAATTGTTTTTTTTTTCTTCAATCAAAGCAACATTGTGAATGAATACTGACCAGATGTCATGACCCTCTGCATCTAAATATTCATGAGCCCATTTGATGTCTTCACCTCCTCTCAAGCGTCCAAACTCAGCTGCCCACTGATCCCCTCCTCCTAAAGCTAGCTTATTGTTGGCACCAGAGTTCGAGAGGAATTCCTCTGCCCAGTTGCCAGTGGTTGCCAGCTCAGCTATTCCTGGCGCTGAAACGTAGGAAATAAGTTAAATGCACAAATAAAAAAAAAAAAGATAACCTACATATTGGCAAGGTGTTAAAGAACAAGGTTATGATGCAAGAAAACAAAGATTGGTTTACCTCGTTGTGGTGCATGAATCATTTCTGCTCCTTCAATTTCTCTCATTTCCTGAAGCAGGCTTCCCATATGGAATGTCTGGGGTGCCATGGCTGTCTGGTGACTTGAAAGAAATTCACTGACAAGCTGACAATGACAAACAAGCAATTTGTATTTTTTTTTAAATATATATTCTTAAACATACATTGGCATTATTGGCAACTAGTTTTTCTCTTTCAAATCAAGTCAGTGAGTTAAAAGGAAATTTAAGTGTTATATAACTAAGGAGTATACAAATCATACAATATTTTAAAAAAAAAGAAGATATATAAGAGTCACATAATATATAACAAATAGAAGAAACATATAGTAATGTTCAATAATTGTTATAACATCTATAGTGTGACAAAAAATATTTTTTAAAACAAGATACAAATATTTCGCAATTAAAGCATGAAAAAACTTATGCATAAACCATACTGTTTAACTTTCAAAGCTCATACCATACCACACCATTCTAATAGGCCACCTTCAAAAGGCTATATATTAAAACCTTCTTGTAGCAGCTATATTTCATGATATTATTAGGTTAGTGTAATGATTGTATTTTTATATATAGTATTGTAAATAGCACTTGATAGAATCTTGGTAGTAAAATATAATGAACTCTATGTTTATTTGTTATGATTTCATTGGTGTAATAGTTAAACTAGAGTTACGACCCTGGAGAGATTGTTGTCATACGTCTGAGTTTTGAGTCTAATTGTATAAGTGCTGTAGAAGGCAGTTTCATAGTTGTTTCTATCAAATAGTTTAATATTTGATGCCATTGTCTACTATTACAGCTATTTTGATTTCTTTTTATTAAATTGTATATTTATATAATCCCTGGTGTCTCTTTGAACTATTGAAAGAAGTATGTTTATGTGTCCATGTCAAAGCCATGTCAAGAGTTCACAACAATTAGATCCTGTAGCACAAACAAAACAGTAAAAAATTTGGTAGAGCACTAGGCTATCAAGCCAAGAATCATCTACTGATATTTTAAAGAAAATGTGATGCTTCAGAACACCCTATTCAAATGGGTATCTAGATCTATTAATTTATTAGGAAGTGTTTTGTTGATACATTTGCCAGCTATCATTCAATGTATGTCATGGAAACAAGTATAACATACTTTACCTCATCAGAAGAAGCAGCTCCAAGAGGCCGATTTATCTGAAGAAAAATAAAAATTATCACGTCATAATTCTTTCACATGCCTTCACTAAAATTGTGTAAAACAACAATCTATAAACATTTAAAATAAGTTTAAAATGAAATTATGTTTATTAAACAGTTGACTAGCATACAACTTCAGCTCACCTCAAATGGTTTTAATGGTGGTCCTCTACCGGTGACGCCATACGATTCCTAATAATAAGCAATTTTAAAAGTTCATTATCAGATATTATCAGAGATTTTGGAATGACTTATTTACATATTCTGTCAACACACACTTCTAAAAAAAATAGAAATTGATTATATATCAACTCAATAATAATTGATACATTGTTTTTTTAATTTAGTTTTTAAAAGTTATATCAACAAATGATTCAATTTTTGTATTTTCATTAAGCTTAACATTCTTGAACATGCTTGTAAGAAAGAAAAAAAAAATTGCAAGTCTGTTCAAGTAGCCTAAATTAAGTGTTTTTTTTTTAAACATATATATATGATTCTTACCTGTTTAAAACCATGGTCTTGGAGAAAGTGAGAGGTCAACTTGACCAGAGAATTAGGGCCACCACATTCTCCTTCTATCAGTCCTCTTCCTGCCATTGTCTGCTAAATACAATTGTTTCAAATAAATTACACAGGAAACAGTCTTAGGTCTACTACTGTATCTACTTTTAGTCAGTCTAAATGTCTTCACAGCCTTTATATGAATAAGTTCAAATCCTGTTCTAAACTCAAAATACCAATAATGTAAAGAATGCTGCCACCTCTTTGAAATGAATCACTGAACATGTTGAGTATGAAATTCCAACCAAACAAGCTCACATGATTTGCACCCATTGTGCAATGTACAAAAGGATAGGTTAGAACTGCACTTCATTTTTTTCTAGTGCTTTCTGCAAACATCATGGTCCCAGATTAACATATTTTCAAATAGTCAATCATTTACCTAAAAAAATTCCTATCTCCACTTCTACCTGTTACACAAGGATAAATTTGATGTGATGGTAAAGCTTTTTTCAAGTTATTTTCAAAATATTGATTTTATTTGTGTATTGTACTCTTGAAATTTGTATCAAACTACCTGAGGTTGCTTGTACAGTACATGGTTCTGACCATATGACTAAAAAAAGGTATGGCTGAAGATAGGAAGAAGAAATGGCATGGGAGGTTTCACATTATGCTGTGATGATGAAATGACCATATATGACAAAAGGCTGTGCCTTGCCATACAGTGTCTTGGACCATGTGAATATAGACATGGTCATTTTTCAGTCAAGAGAGTTGTGTTGTTTTATAACCTCAATATTAACTAGTAACTACAAAATTATTGGATTGTTTCTTGCTGTTTATATATAGGGCTCCTTATGTCTCAGAAGACAATGGATGTGCTCAAATGAGTCACTAGTTTTGCTTTTGTCTCATGACAAGGCAGAATCTGGTATATAGTTAGGCACAGTTCATGAATGTGAATGCATCCGTTTTAGTGCTAGCTGATAGGGCAGTTCTTTTTCTTTCTCTTGACTAAGGCTGCTTCATTTCTTTTGCTCTCTAAGAGAATTGTACCAGCATGCACAGAATGTCTTCATGTTGTCCAGTCTTGAGCTATTTCCTCCCATATACTTTCAATGATATCCATGGTTCTCATGTCTTGCTTGTAGACATCTCTACATTTTATGTTTGTTAGAATTTTGAAATCTTTCTATAACCTTAACTTAATCTTTTTCAATTGATATTTATAACAGGTCCAAACTACTTACATGATAAGTATTCAATTAATTTTTTGTATATATACTTTGTATTTTCTTTAAAATTTGTAATTCTTCTAATTGAACTTCCAACTTTCTCAGTGTTTAAAATTGGAGCTAAATAATTTAGAATTTTATACTGAAGTGAGAACTTACAGTATGAATACATGTCTACTGATAGAAGTGCGTAAACAAAATATTTCTAGAAGATGTAAAATTGAAGGTCTATTATAATAATACTAAGATAGTTTATTCGATTGGAAAATACTTTTTTAAAATAGTGACTTTTTGTATTCATAAGTAAAAAAAAAACTAAAGCTGATGTCTTTTTTTTATGATGGCAGCAATGCAGCAACCAAAAAAGAGGGTAATTTGTCAACAGTTCATCACAGACAACAAATTTAAAATACCTAATTATATATATGCCCTGACAAGATCCAGTCCAATATGAGATTACAACAACACTACACAAACTTTTATTAGTATTTAACCTTAAGGTCAAAATCATGTAGTGTGCTAGCAACCTAGATTCTAGTTGTGTTCAATCAAATGAGGAACTTCACTATTTCTAGCGGGTATATATGTCAGTACCCCCATAAGAATTTTTAATATATAAAAAAAACATATATATTATTGATGAAATGAAATGTTTTTACTTTGCATTCAGTTATCTGGATGATCGAGTATTGATATCTGGACAGAACTCATTCCCAATTAATTCTGATAACATTCAGGTTTAAACATCTATGATCTAATAATGATCTGTCTATGATCTACCTATATAGAATCTTTATGGTTTTACGACTATAGTTACTAATAATAGGCTTGTCTTCGAATCTGAAGATTAGTGAGGAATACAGTGTTTCTTCTTTAAAAATAATTACTGTATTGCCTCCAGCCTGCGCAGAGTATTTTTTAAGTGGTAATCGGCTCGCACAGACCAATACCACTCTTTAAACTAAATGCAGTTCACAGTGGCACAGAAGTCTGAGACGGCTGTGAACAGCAGTATAGCCATAGGTGTTATTTCGGAGTTTCCATCTCCTAGACTGGCTGCCGACCAAAGCTATAGAGCCCAGTCTGCCCTATGGTCGAATAGTTACTAATAGTATTACTAGTATTACTTAGTATTAGTACTATTATTATTAGATCTATATTTATTATAAAATAAAATCAATTTTCTGACTAAAAGTAAAGGGAAAGTCTTTCATTTTCATTATTTCAACTCAACTTGAACTTCTCAAGTCAAGTCAAGTTGAACTTCAACTTGAAGTAAATTCAACTTGAATCATGAATGTCTTGAACTGAAGCTATAAAAATTTAAATTATAAAATAAATTAAATAAAAATAAAGAGTAGATTATTTGGTTTAATATAATTATAATACTAGTTTTACATAGATATACTAGATCTCTAACTCCAGATCTATAATACTATACTTATAGACTATAGACTATAGAGAGAACTTTACTTTAATATACTAATACTTGGACTCTAGATCTAGATCTAGATTCTAATAACTTCTCAAGATTCTTGTAACATTTCGATCTCTGCATAAAAGTTTGTTGCCATTTCGTGTTTTAGATTGAACCTTGACCTATCTTTCCACAGACCTATATATATGTATATATATATCTATATACAAAAGTCTATGCCGATGTAGACTCTAGATCTAGATCTAGATCTATCTCTAGATTCTAGATTACAGACATCTATTCTAGATCTATAAGTAGACTCTAGATCTAGATCCCAGACATATAGATCTATATATAGATCTATATATTAGAGAGGTTTTTGTTTTGGTCAGTGATGCCAATTTATCTTACTTTAAAAAAAAAACTAAAAATAAAAAAAAAAGTAAATAGATTGATCTATTCTATAGATCTATATAGATTTACTCTAGACCAGGGATTCCCAAAGTGGACATAAGGACCTCCAGGGGTCCACGAGGACTTCCAAGGGGGTTCACGAAACTGAAAAAAAGAATTGGGGGTCAATGACATGGAAATGGGAATCCACGAGAGTGGATCTCATTTAAGAAGGCCATTAACTTTTATGAAATTATTGGAATGAAAAACATATTTTAAATTTTAATACCTCACTTAAATAGCTTAATTTGGTCTAGAGATAACCAATATTTAACATGGCTGAATCTAAATATAAAATAGACAGTGGTGTTAATTTCTTTTTTTTTTCTTCATTTCTCATCAAACTTATAACTTATATTGCCTAAGTGTCTTTTATTTGACAACATTTATTTATGTAATGACACCATGAAACCACCTAAGCTGGAGGATCGTTGGAGACAAAGCCACCCTGATAAGATTTTAAAAAACACTCCATGATAAAGTTGAGAAAAGATCTACAATTGACAAAATATTTGCTTTAAAATTTTAAGGAAAATATAATGGTTTGCTGTGTCTTAAAATATCTTGCAAAATTATGAAAACGACATACAATTGGCAAAAAAAATGAATGATTTAGTCAGCCGCTGAAGTTTTTAAAACTATTTTGTACACAAACCTGCATCTGATATTTGCTAAGAATTCTTCTAAGCAACAAATAGTTCAAAGGTCTATAGATGAACCGAGTTTTGCCTGTGATGAAGCATTTTTGGGCACATAATATGTTCGTTTATGTAAGGATAAATAAGAAATTCTCGACAAAATTTCTTTTTGTGAAAACTGATAGTTGACAATAAAGTTGAATATACATTTGATGTTTTGAAGGAATCGTTCGAAAAAAAAGCAAACCCTGTAACTATATTCTATCAGTAGCAACAAATGGAGCACCTTTCATGGTCCATATTGCACTATAAGCATGTTAGATGCAAATTTAAAAAAAAAAGAGGAAGGGATGGTGGAAGGTAAGGAAGTTACATTATTGAGATAAAGAAAATATAAAAAGTAACATACAACAGATATCTGGAAAAATAGAATGATTATGAATGGAAACTATTTTTACAAAATGAAAAGCATAAATTTAAGTGAGTGTAAAACATGGCTTACATTAGATATTATTACTTCAAAATATATTAATATATATATATATATACTTAAAATATATATATATATATATAT
Organism: Biomphalaria straminea; assembly: GCA_021533235.1. Taxonomy (NCBI): domain Eukaryota; kingdom Metazoa; phylum Mollusca; class Gastropoda; family Planorbidae; genus Biomphalaria; species Biomphalaria straminea. The sequence goes on from JADKLZ010081101.1 coordinate 18,523,664, forward strand.
ATATATACCAGTATATACTGTCAAGAACCCCTCTCATTATCTTATTGGCTCTTGATGATTATTCGTCTAGGATGATTCTCACTTATGCAATTTAACTGATAAAACACACCTTAAAGATTACAATAACATTAAAGACCACAATATTCAATAATGATATAAATTATGATCTCTGAACACAAATTTGCATTCTAAAAATTAATATTTAATTAACAGCTACAGTTTGATATAATAGGACAGTACAATACATAAACAAAAGAAGTTATTGTTATACTATTATAAAGTTTAACTCATGTGATTCTATTATTAACATTTAATAATCACATAGACAGATACTTGGCTGTAGGTCACGACGTACTCTCTCTCTCTCTCTAGTCTCTGCACGGAACCTGTAGCCCAACGTCACAGTCCGCTCAACACTAGAGTGATATTTACTTGCGTAGTAGACCAATGTAACACCACATGTATAAGTACCGTCTCTGTCTCTGACTATGGCTGCAACTCTCAACTAAGACTGCCTGTCACTCTGTCACCAAGACTGTCATCACCACGACTGCCATCCCCAAGACTGTCATCACAAAGACTTGTCACCAAGGACTGACTGTCACTCCTGGTCCTATAGAACTAACTTCTACATGTTGTCTCTGGCAAACAACTCACACCTCTTGGAGCCAAGATCGCGAGCCAACCTCGGCGACTTGCTCCCAAAGTCTGTATGGGTCGTTCACCAGAAAACGCCTGACACACGCCCGTGCTAAACTACATGGCACTGTCCCGGTCTGTCCCAAACTTCTCTATATATAGGCTAAGTATCTAGCTTCCCGCCTAACTAACATTAATAATTGTCTGTCTGTCGATACCCCCGTATCAGTGGCTCTACAAGACAAACATTGCCCTAACCTTTGTCTGGTCTCTGTCAAGTCTATCAGTGAGCCTTGATAATAGTTATAAAGCTAATTAATAACACTCACACACACACACACACATCCGTGACATATACATATTTATGCATGTAGGCTGTTTAAAGATAAATTTTGTTCATTTTTAAAATCAAAGCTTCATCAAATTAGGATGTCATAGACTTGATTTTCGATCAGTGTTTCGAGATCAGCTGTCATCGAGAAGTACATAGAAGTCAAATTCATAAAGCGCTGGTTGTGAATGTGCATGTGTGTTTGTATGTGAATGTTGTTCGAATTTTTCATTAACATTGTTTTTGTATAGTAGTTACGCTGACGTTGTCAAGTTGTAATCAAACTGAATTTCCATTAGATTGGATCAATAAAATTATCTTACCTTATCTTATCTTATATATATTATACAGTATTCTCTTTAGTTAGTAAATCACTTAAGATATTTGGTAGTTAATATCAAATTATGCATCACTGTTAGGAGAAAAACTGTAAATGTTTAAGAGATATGTATGTATTATGTTATAGCCTACATTAACCAGATAGGTTAAAGTTAGGTTTTTAAGAAAGAATAATCATTAGAGTCACAGTGTCACTTCTGATGTCTTTATAAAGGACTATAATGTTAGAGTTAGTTTGCCATCAAAATGATTCGAACCTGCATAGTTGAAGAAGTTAAAAGCACTAAAATCAGCCCATTGCTTGAGAAACATAATGTGTAAGATGTTACAATATGGTAAACATGTTGTTGTTTTATTTACTTGACTTTCTCTTACAAGACTATACAACAAAATAATGAAATATGTGATATAAAGAGAAATAGTACCGTACTGAGCTACTAATTAGGCTCTAGGATCGAGTCTAGTGGAGGACACAATTTTTGCTCAGATTATGAAAATATTAATCAATTTCTCTTGATCTAATGGGTAATCTTAAGATTGTTAAGTAAAACATATCATAAAAACTTTAGATCACTCATTCTTGTCAACTCTACATGCATCACTACCTCAAGTACTAATATGCATTAGTAATTAATAGTAAGAGACATAATGGACAGTACAAGTTTAAGTTTCCATTTTAAGAATTTAAACAGAAGTAATTCTTTTTCATTTAATTTGCTACAAAGTAAACTATTGCAATATTATCATAAGGGGGTGATGACAGATTCAATATCTGCCAGCCACACTTCTTGTATTAGCTATTTCTTAGCTTTATTCAACAAGATCACAGTAAGCACATCCATGTCTCACATGACTTCTGACATGCTGGACATGTGTAGAACATAAACAACTCTAGTTACACTACATATAACATTACCTTAGAAAATCTTGTTACTAATAAGAGGGCAGGACTGCAGGAAATCTGTCATATTAAGAAATTCATCCATTGACAATATTTAGGTGACTACAATGAAATTTGTTTCTCATTTAAGAATCACACTCCTCACGATGCCAGAAAATTACTAATAGCTTCTTAGGTTAATGAAAATAATTATAATAAAACAGTTTTTTAATTTTTTTATTGTTTATTTAAAAACATTACAAATTGCACATAAAAAGTTAAACAAATGTTATTTGTAGAAACAAAATAATAAAATATCAAATAAAAAAATGAGCTTTACATCACAATTAATTTTGAAAAAAACAAATATTTTTCGCGTTTATTTTTTCATAAGTTCACAACACTGGAAGATTGAAACAAAATATTTATAGAATTATTGGATAGAAGCACTCCTAATAAAGGAATTAGTAACGCAGGCCTAGAGGTGATTCAAAGAAAGACTTACAGTAATAGTAAACCTATTGGTAATATAGAAATAAATACAAAAGAAGAAGTAGAAGAAATTTGAGTGTAGCCCTACATACAATGCTGTCACAAAATAATGAAGTGGTAATCTCAAGATTTGTCAAAAATAAATAGCTGAACAGGGACTGTTATCTTAAATAATTTTTTTTGTTTACTTACTAAATAAAAATAAAAAAAAAACTCACATTTTTAAAGAGTTATGCAAAGTTTAAAAAGAGGAAGCTAGGAATGTGATGGCTATCAAGGTGATGATTTGGGATTCATTTAATTTTGGTAGAAAATATTAAGCTATTTTCAGAGTTGATGTTTAACAAGTGGTTTGCATTTGGCTAACAACATATTAACCCCTATAAATCATAAAACTCTGCATCACTTGTCCCATTATTGTTGATCTCCTTCAGGGCTTCAGGCATGGAACAACTTCAGTTCATATCATGGAAATGAGATAAAAGCTTGATAAAAGCCCACACAGCAAACCCCCAACCTTCTATGCAGCTGGTGTGTCCAAGGGAACAGAAGATAGACAGTACAGTTTGGAATCAGCAGTTGCTCTCAGATGTTACATTGTATGTTGCCAGCAGTCTAAATGTCATCACTTCAGAAATAACTTCCAAAACCTTTCTCTTGTCCCATATATATTTATAGAATATCTTACATGGAATGAGGAGGGGGCAGGGGTAAATTAACTGTATATAATATAGCTGGAAAGAAATAGAATAAAAAGCATTTTTTGCTTCAATTCTCAGATAATAACCAAGATAAATTAAGATAACAATCCTCTGACAACATAATGTATAGATCAGGGTGGGCAAATTATGGACTGCAGGCCACATGCCGCCCACCAAAGTGTTTTATGCGGCCCGCGGACACCTTAAGAAATCAGGTGTGCCCACACATTACACATTAAAATGCAAAAACATAAAAAATAAATAATTGTAAATATCTATAGAAATTAGATTTTTTTTTTTATTCTCATCACTTATAATGAAGAGGCTCAAGAAACATTGACTCTAAACGTCCTTCTAAAAAGTTTAAACCTAACGAAGATTATATTTAGTAGCAATATTTTGATACATGCAGTAGAAGACCCAGGCACGTTTTTATTCAATGCTATGAAAAACAAAGTTGAAAGAGTTGGGTTGGCTCGTAGAAGATGGCAAGGGTAACAACTGATGGATCTTTGACTTAAAAAAACAACCTTTTTAAAAAAATAAAGAAAATATCACAACCATAAAATAGTAACTGGGAAGTTTACACAAAGCTACACTGAATTCAAATATATTATTGGTACACACTATACCTTGTTTTGGTATTGGTCGTCCCTAGGTATAGTCAAAGTATGGAGCTGCTAAGGTCCATGATTGTTACGGGCCTCACGTATCAAGTATATATTCATATTACAAAGAAGGAATGGCAAAACTTGTACTTAATGTTATTGTTTGAAGTACAATAGGTCTTTAATAAATTGCATAATTTTAGTTTGCCCCCTTCATTTTGTATTTTTCTTTTTTATTCGGGGCCACCAAATTCACTTCACCTATGGCCTACAATTATTTAAGGCTGGCCCTTATGGGACCACGTTCATCTTTGAACATGCTTTTCTTTTAGTTTGAAAATTATCAAGTGTTAGAACAGGTCGATGCTTATTTAAGGTAATTTGACAGTAGTCACAAGAAAAAAAAAACATAGTAAGATAGTTCCACAGTTCCAGAACATTATTCACGAGAGTAAACAGTTATATACTTCATACTAAGTACTATTGTACATTTGTGGTGAAATGTTGTGATGTAAATGGACAATGGCAACATTTTTAAAAAATCATTGTAAAATTAGTTCAAAAAAATTGCTAACTCTTGTTTTAATTCCTCAATTTCTCAACAAAATTTCTGATAAAATTCTGACTATATTTTAAGATGTTACATTTTAATGAAAAATGCATGTTAAAAATAAGTAAATAATAAATCAATTTTTTAATACCCGGTATATTTTTAACAATAAATAATATTAATTTGGAATGTAAAAAAAATGAAACTGTATTAATGTGATATAGCATAATTAAATGTGTATGTATGGTAAACCAAATGCAAGGCACATCTTTCATAGCATGTATAGAAACAACTAAAAATTAAATAACAAAAACCCTGCTTTATATAAGATGCACACAAAAAAAAAAGAGAACTGTTTAAACAGCATTGTGAATTTTACAAATAATTTTGATGTAAATAAATTTGATTTTTATCTTTGCGATCCCATCATAATTAAACACATATTCTTTTAAAAGATTACTGGCATGTATTTCTTAGTATCTTATCATATTTGCTCAGGTTGATAAAAAGTTCAAAGGCTTTTATATTGTTTGCCATACAGTACTTCTGATTAGTTCAGTCCCCTTGTCCCAAGCACAACTTGGAATGAAAAAGTTTGTATGAGTTCTTGGAGTGAAAATGTTCTTTTTTACTGTATATATTTTATTAGATAAACTAGTACTAATCATCCTGTTATGGAGGCACAGAGAATCAAAGTTTGGTTTAAACACGACTATGGCCCGTCCTGCTATGTGGCTAAAAGCAACTCTTACAATGTTAATTCCTATGAGGTTAATTCATGAACCTGGTAGAATACAAAAGGCTGAACACCAAAATATAATATTTTTTTTTCAATAAAAATTTTAAAAGGACAAAAAATTGGGTAAGATACAAAAAAAAAAAAAAAAAAACAGCTGTGTTGTCTATTTAAGGAGCATCTGTTCCTGGAGTCTGCTGGTATGTGGGAGGCTCCTGATATGGGTAATGTTCAGGTGGTCTAGCATAGGGACCAACAGCTTCCTGCTTACTGTCAACATTGCTGTAAGCACCACTACCTCCAACTCCAACTAATCAGAAATATATATATTTAATATACAGTCAATAATTTGTAGGATCATATTTATTTTTCTTTTAAATAGTTGTCATAGTGAAAATGTTTATGACAATAAAAAAAACATTTATAGTGTCGGATTAAAAATAAAGTAAAATGACAACATTTTATTTAGGTTTATGATTAACATGCTATGTTACAAGTAACAATAATAATTTTTAAAAATTTGTTTTATTTAAATTTAGCTATTTCATTTTTATTATGATCATCTGCATTAGTTGTTTCCAAATTCCATAACTATTTTTAGAGTTTGAATTTGCAAAATATGAAATCAATTTGTTAAATTAGCCTAATATTTACAATACAAAGAACACTACTATCTACTCTACTACACTACTATCAGTAGTTTTATATCAATTGATTGAGTTTCAAGAACAAAAAGTTGTGAGCCTTCTCCTGGATTGATTACCAGTACACTGGTTAGTTTGAATTATTATTGATTTTTTTTTTTAAACTTATGGGTCATTTTGAATTATTATGGAAATTTGTAAAGAAATAAAATGTTATTTCATCTATTTGTTACATGAATGCTGAAAACTACTTCAATAAAACTTGAAACATTGATGGAAACAGACGTTAAAAAATTTTTAGGAAATTTTGTAGACCGAGATATAGACTTATAAGACAATACAGTAACACGAGATTTAAAAAAAAAAAGAACTTTAATTATGTCAAAAGACTGGATGTGCGCATGTTCAAAACAAATCAAAAATCTTATTTCGCATTCTTCCAAAAATGGAAAAATTTAAAAATAGATTTTTTTTTCATTAAAAAATTATTGTTTTTTAAATTTGGATTTTAAAAAAAAATGTCACAAAAATTTTGGATTTTTTTGCTACACAATTAGATCTTTTTGGAATTCTGAAAGTTTTTGGAAAATCCCCATCACTGTTGAAATGTGAAAACTTTGATCTTGGATGCATTGAAATATTATGATGTATGAGTTTTAAAATGAAAGGGAAAAATCTTGACTGGAACCCACAAGGAAAGAGGAAAGTAGGCAGACCCAAGCAAACCTGGAAGAGGTCAGTCATCAGTGAAGCTGAGGGTTCTGGAAGTAAGTAAGTCACGAGTTTTTAAATGAAAGAAGAAAAACCCTAATACTGGTACTATTGTAACAAGAAATAAATTATGATGATGTTATGCGCTCTTCAATTAATATGAGTGAATCGAGAACAGAAATTTCCATTTGTAGATCATCTACTAAAAACTTGGCTTGGTATCTTCCACACAAAAAAAGTTAGCTTACTACATTACATCATGACATAGAATTTCCTAGCTTCATCAACTTTTTACTTATTATTGCATTACAACATGACCTAGAATTTTCTAGCTCAATCAAGTGTTGAAATACTTTTAAGAACGACACATCTTAGTTCTTGTATGCAATATTATTTCTTAGGCTTGGCAAATATATTCATCGTAATACTTTCTTCTGATTGAGATGTGTGAATTTACTCTGAATGGATTTATAGAAAAAGTGTTCAGAATTTCCTTCCTCATTTTTTTTTTCCTTTTTTACTTTGACACATAAGAGGACAAGAAAGCAAATGGAGTTTATTATTACAAGTGAAAAACATTTAATCAAATAAATTAAACAACTTAACATCAGTGTTTAATGACACTTTAAAGACATTTTAGTGTCAAGTTGAATAATGTTTCTTTCTTTAAAATTTACAACAAATGTGTTCATTAAAGTCTAGACAATAAATAGACAACTGGAACTAAACTAAAAAAAAATATATAAATTTTGGGATCAGTCTCAAAATAGGTTAAGGTGCAAATTATGCCATTTCATAAAACTCAAAACCTGAAAAAAATATGCCAGAAAATCAGTGCATAAAAATATTTGAATTTTGATCTTACCAAATCCTGGAATACCAGGGTTAAAATCTGTCCCTAAGGATCTGCTTTTGTAGATGCGCACTAGAAAAAATGCAGTCACTGGTTTTAGCAATAAATTTGTTATAACCATGCTGAATAAATGGTTAAGGTTTGAATCTATAATATGAATGCACTTGAAAAAAAACAACTATAAGTAATAATCACCCTAAATTTTTAAAATAACAATTACATTCAAATCGAGTATTAGCTTAATTAAAATTATCAGTTTTTTTATAATTACCACTTTCATTTATATGTTGAGATTTTCAAATTTGATATAAAAGCAGACATGATTAACAAAAATTAGTGTAGTTCTTTGATTTACAGAATTTTTTTCAAAGAATCATTTTTCATGCTAATTTAAGTCTAACTCTGTGAGAACTTGTGTGCTGCACCTGATCATTTAAACAAAGTGTGGGTCTTTAAAGCATTATATTTCTCTGGTGAAAATGTGGTTCACATTAAACACCTTGCATGTAAAATGTTACATTAACTCTTTCTCTCCTTGATGACACCAAGGTTGATTTGACCCCATTAAATTAATGTTTGTGTTTTTTTTTTATAACAAAGTAATAGAATTAATCATAACAGGGAAGTGAACTATAGATGAACAAAATGAATAATTCCAACGCATCATGGAAAATAATAATGGAGAGAGTCAAGGGACATCATAGTGCAACTTTCTAAGCACCATACAATTCATGTTGGGCACACTGGCCATCCACTGAAGTCCAAATAGCTTTAGTCCTGACTCTATCCTATCTTATTGATAGAAGTATAAAGATGGCTCTTGCATACAGGGGTACTCAAATATTTCATCTGGTGACTAAAAACTTTAGGAACAAAATTACACAGAGAAATGTGAATTGATGATTCCTTAATCTGCTAATTACCAAGTGTTTTGAAAATTTAGCAGTTACAGGTATCTTAAAACCTAAATAAATGTTTTGAAAATTCAGTACTTAAAAAACTTAAAACAAATATAAATTTACCCTGTATTTGAAAATGCAGAAATTTTAAACTCAATATTCTTTTAGAAAAAAAAATGCTCCTAATTGTTCATAAAAAAAAAGTCTGCATAAGCATATAATTTTACAAAAAGTCAATACTTAAAAGGATACCCCAAAGCAAATCTGTATTCATTCCTTAAAGAACCTCCTGTGAAAACATTATAATGTCATCAGTGAAAAAAAAGAGTAATTAAGAATAAATATTGACAGTCAAAAGCTTATCTAAGAATAAATATTCAGACAACTCAACACCAAGGGAACAATGACAATACATGTTTAATAAGTAGAAAGAAGGGAATATCAACAACCACCCACAATAACACATAGTTCTCTTCAGTCTGTTTTCATCCATTCATCTAGTGTTTTTTCTATTGCACGGGCATGCAGCGCAAGACCCACTGCAGAACTGGGTTATTACAATATCAATAAATTTTAAGCTTTACTTTTCCTAGGCCATATAGCCTGAAATTTAAAAGGAATGGTTCAATGGACCATGGGGATGACAATGCATTTGATAATGCCAGGAAACTGTCCAAATACAATTTAAGAAGCATGGTCATTAATATTTTCTTAATATTCCATTATATAAAATACCTTAGTTTTCCCATTCCTGAAAATATGCTCACCTCAAATACATTTTTAAAAGAATGTTTCATTATATATATTATAAACTTCACATCATCACATTAAGATGCTAAGCAATGAAATTCTACTTGTAGTATGTAGGGAAAAAATCAAACTCTAGGCAAGTAAACAATGAACCTCATTCACCAAAAAGAACGGTCACCATTTTTTATTAAATTTAGATTGTAATTTGTATAGAAGAGATAGCTAGAAGCATGTGACTCAATGTTGTCTGCTTACGATTGGTGAATGAGGTCAATAGTTATGTAATAGAGAAAAACAAAAAAGACTTTAAACAAAGAAACTATACATGTAGTATGTTGATTAAAATGAGAACTCTTAAACACACATATATTAATTTCCCTTGAAAGACAGTATGAAGTTAACTGTTTTTCTATTCAACTACAGGAATAGTGTCCACACCCTCTTTCATTTTCCAAAAAAGATTTTAGATACTAGTAAGAGATATTTGCACCAGGATAAACCTGAATCCAAATTTTAAAAAATTCAGCATCAATTGCCATTCAAAATCAAGATTCTTAGAATGACACTCAGGGGATCTATTACCTATCCATCAATTCTAATATAATTTTTGTTTAATGTGCTACTGTGCAAGATTGTTAATGCATGAGGATAATTAATTAATAACTTACCTATTGGCTGAAATGTATTATACCCTCTTGGTTCATACAATGATAAACACAAAATGTCGTTTAGTACACTAAACAAGAGAGTCACTAGAAACTGAATAAAACAAAAATTTACAATATATATGTTAACTACTGACTAGTTAAAAAGGTACCAGTACTATAAAATAGGTTTGGAACTCAAGTTGGATGAAAAAAGTGCCCAAGATATTGACTGGAAACTATGATAAAATTAAAACAGCAGATTGTGCGAATGAAAGAAATGGTGTTAAAACAGGGATGGACTGACATATGGACAACTGGACAAATGCCTGGCAGGTCAACTACCCAATATGGTCAGTAGAACCACCAAAAGGGCTGCATGGATGTCATCAAGGCTTGTATTAAATTGTTAAAGATTTTATAATATTTTCTTATAAAACAAATGGATCTGAGCATTGTGTTTTGAAATAAAGATCTTTAACAGATTCTACAGTGTTATACTAATCTAATGTATTATCCAAAATTATGTAATAGCCTATATCTGTATACAGTGCTTCTAATAGGCCCCATCCCGTCTACACACTAAGTGACTAGCAAGCAACATAAGGCTTTATTTCTTATAAAGATAATATAGTTCATGTTAGTGTGGATATATTCAGATAAATGTATACAGGGATCAATCACAATGCACCCAATCTTAAGCTATAGATTGACTGTCAAGTTACATAGAAATTTTTTCTGATTTGGTTGAGTTTTTACATGATTGCGAAATTGCACAATTTTTATCAATTATTATCCTCTATGTAATTTATCCCTATCATGAAAGCTCTAAACAACTAATGAGTAAGACCTAGAGGTGAATAAAGTTAATAAAGTGAGCAAGAATTGATATGAGTAAATATGCTAAAGATTCTAATAAGAAGCACAAAGGAGAACCAGAAAAAAAAAACTGAAACAAGAAATATTGTTGGACTCCTTTGCCAAAAAAATGCAATGAAAATATAAGTCTGTTTCTTTGCAAGCACAATAAGATATTCAACAATGAATGAACTGGCACAATGCCATTTAATCCTCTTCAAACCACAGTGCCTGATGAAGAAACACTACTGCCAAGACATTGAAGATGTGGACTTAAAACCAAACTCAAAAGGATTTGCTAAAATATAAAACAATCTTGGCAGTATTTATTTTCCTAAACCTTTTGAACTAACCACAAGTATATTAAATTATCTTCAAATAATGAACCTTTTGAACTAACCAAAAGTATAGTAAATTATCTTCAAACAGGTGAATTTAATATTCTTAGAGTACAGTAAGTTAAAAGCATACAAGATTGTGTGTGTGTAACCAACTCCAAGATGTAGACACTCAAACAGGATTTACAAACTATTAAGAAAGCAGCAGATGACTTTGTGAGGTGAGCAGACTAAAGAATTGAGTAAGAAAATTAATTTGTACATTTAAGTCTATTTGCCTGAGAACATGGTGAAGAGTGAAACTGAATCAGAAGAGAACATGCAAATGATGCCATAATGGCTGTTATTGATACAAACTTTTAAAGATTCGGGCAGAGTTGTGTTTACTGAGCGCCCAAAGGCAGCACAGGAAACCAACTCCTAGATACCCCCTCCCCCCCACTGGTCCACAAATGAGATTGGACCAAAGCGCTCTGAGCATGCTATAAGCATGAAAGTAGCGCTATATAAAAGCTATAATAATAAAAAAAAAAAAAAAGATGTGAAATTTATTGACAAGAGTGTATCTTGTTATTCTGTCTTGTACGCATGGAGCTTGTGAAAGAAGTCACTGCATGTTAAAAACGTTTAAAGAATAGGCTGAGAAGCATCATGACACAAGACACTTGGAAGATTTTATGTTAATGGCTGTTGATAAAGAGTTTCTACAAGTAATACATTTGGACACAGTAATAAACGATGTGACAGCGGGTAGTTCATTGAAGGGGATATTTAGCCTTGTATGTGAATATCATGTATATGTCAATGTAGACATATATGATAGCATGATGTTTTCAAGACAAGAAAGTTCAGAATTTCAAGTGGTATACTTTACTCACTTTACTCATTTAGTAATACCCAATAGTTTCAAAAGTCTTTAAATTAATCATCTATTTCACCAGGATACCTACAAGTACAAATACATTATGTTACATAGACCCAGTTTTCAATACATTGTTAAACTTTACAAAATAATTTTGAAGATACGTTTATGAAATAATTGAATTCCTATCATATAGCAAATAATTTGTGGGCCAGATTGTATAGAAATGTGCAGGCCAATTTCAACACCCAGTCCACCCACAAGCAATAGAAAGGCAAGGACCATTTTCCATAAGCTGCCATCAAGGTCTCAAAGAAATCCTATGCTGAACTGGGATTCAATCACTTAAGGAGGTTGTGACCTATGTTCACATGAGATTTGCAGGACATGTCCTCTGACAGAATGAATTACTCGTAACAAGAGTTTGCAATGACATTGAGATCAATATAAGAAAAGTACAAACTTTCATGGAGGACCACAGAGCAGTGGACACGAGGTGGGAAGAGACTTCAGACATTACTGGTGACAGATCTTTATGGAGATAGCTCAAAGGTCTCGAGTCTTCTTAGAAATCTCGAAAATGCTGGACGTATGAAAACAGCAACCCTATTATCTTCACTCAGTGGGATAACTATCTCATCAAAGAAGAAAATTGCCACCTTGTTGAACAAATATTTTGCTAAGATCAACAAGGCTGCCAAGAAGTTCCCAATGTCCAAAACCATTGATAAAGCTCACAAAGCTGATGAAAAAAAAAAGACCAAAAGGAACCACAGTAAAAAAATAAATAAATGTAAATTTGGCTAGAGACCTACAAATCTATAAACATGGTGTAGTAAGCTGTTTTACTGTAAATGATAACAGTAATTTTAAAGTTGCTTCAATTTCATTGAAGTTTTAAAATGTTGCTTATATTTTTGCTTATTATAGATATAGAATTTATTCAAGTTCGATATCCGAATTGAATCAAATATTTTTTTTATTATTTTATTATAGGCCCTATTTAATGATGGAGGTATAATGGTGTATATATCATTCTCCACAATCTTTAAAAAAAAACGCTTCCTTCAACAAGTTTTTTTTAAACTTAAAAAAATATACCATTAAAGCAGCGTCTACACTTTCATTGGACACAATTGCCCAAAATCCAAATGCAAGTACTGCCAGGTGAGTGTAAAAATATGAAGTAGGAAGCCATGCTGGGAAAAGTGCCCTGGGAAAGATAAAAAAAAAGAAATATATGAGAATGCACAATTATTATTATTATTTCAAAATTATAACATTTTGTAAAGTTCTCTTCTTTGAAAAAAAAAAAAAAAGCTGATATAGATTTAGAAATTAAAGTGTATAATTTTTTTCAAGCTAAAAAAAATTAGCAAAAATTAAAAACAAAAATTATTTTTATGGTGAGGAATTTTTAATTTTGTGAAAAACAAGAGTTAAAGAACATTAAAAACTACTAAAGTTAATTAAGCAAACAATATCCAAAAACTTGTTTCGACTCACCAACTTGTTAATATGAAATGAGTCATCCATATGACCTTTATAAAAAAAGAAGAAAAAAAATTGCATGCAAACAATTATGTGTATACACATTGTATTATTATTATTTCCTGAGAATTTTTACATACTTGATAACTAGGTCTTTATTTAAAATTTAAACAAAAATGATAATAATTTTTGACCACTTCTCTCTAAAGAATTCTCAAATAGTTAGGCTATGAGCAAGGTACTTAAACTTCATCTACATCAGGCATGTCAAACTTGGTGTTTGGGGGCCACATGCGGCCCGTGACCACCTTGCATGCGGCCCACTTGGCCACCTAAAAAATTATAAAAATAAGGTTAAACTATTACACTGGAAAACAAGAGATGACAAGCTACTTGTCTGGAAAAATAGTATTCGTTTAACTGAACAACGGGGTTGAGTAGCTAGTCTAACAAAGGTATGGCACACCAACCATGAAATGAAATGGTTTTGATGCAAAGTTACTTGCAAAAATAAGAGAGACTGATGCTAATTTTAAATTACTTCATTTTCAGTGCATCATTATTATTATTATTATTATTATTATAGTTTTTATATAGCGCTACTTTCATGCTTATAGCATGCTCGGAGCACTTTGGTCCAATCTCATTGGTGGACCAGTGGGGGAGGGGGCATCTAGGAGTTGGTTTTCCGTGCTACCTTTAGGCACTCTGCCCGAGTCGGGTGTCGAACCTCGAACCTCCTTCTAGGTAGCCAAGCCAAGTTCAAGCGCACTGAGCCTCTCGATCACGCGATCTGATTTGATTCTGAAAATGCTGCTGGAAATGTGCAACTAGAGCTGATAGAATAGAAGTAAGTTTCTTAGTGGAAATCTAAAAATATTGAAATGGCTGTGCCAAAATATTACAGTCATTGACCCTGAACAGTTCGTGAAATTGCGGAAATTTGCAGCTAGAATTCTAGCTATTTTTGCATGCACTGGTCTCTGTGAGCAGTTCTTTACCAGAATAAAAGCTATTAAAACACCTCACCATTCAAGATTAGCTGATCAAAATTTGTCATCTGTGATGAAAGCGTAAGTGGCAAACAAACTTCAACCTGACATTAATAAAATGGTATCCCAGAAAAGATGTCAAGCATTGCGACAAAGAAAATAATGTGTAATCATAGTAATTTTTAATTAGCCAATAGTACTACAAATGTAACTAGCTAAGGGACAGGTATGCCATTAATTATTGTATTATATTGAATTATTTCTAATTTTACATAAAACTAGTAGGCTGTTTTAAAACTAATTTTTTGCTGCGGCCCCTCAGGTCATAGTAAGTTACTTACACGGCCCATATACCTTAATGAGTTTGACATGCCTGATCTACATTTAATGGTTTGATGATGGAATGAATGTTATGAAGATTTATTTCATTTTACCATGCAGCATTGTAGGTCACTACAAGAGTTTATATACAAATATAATAAACACAATTGATATGTTCATCCCTAACCTCCCTTTCAGACCTATAGTGATCTCTGGGGCAGATGATGTAAAGGTCTACTATTTTATTGGGGACACAAGGTTAACAAGAGTGTCATGTAGGCCACCCTAGCCTTTTCCCAAACTAATGTCAGGTAACCATTGGATATACAATGAGGAAGTCTTGTGTAGAGCAGGGTAAAAAGACATAATCCCTGTTATCAACAGTAGATGCCATGGCTCGCTTGGACATGTTCATAGAACTCCACAAGATATTTTATGGTGATCTAATAGAAGGTAGGAGAGCTGCAGGCTGTCCATATCTAAGATATCCTTGATGTTTGCAAAGGTGATATGAAACTCTTAAGAGTTAACACCAACAGTAAGAAGAATCACAGGACAGATCTACATGGAATGAAAGCATGAAGGTTAGGTCCTGAAAGATAGCAGAAGAAGAAAAAAGGCTAAAATACTAGAGCATCCAGTAATAACAAACGCTCCACACTGTGACCCCTGATGTGCATGTAGGATTGATCTCTTCATTGTCACATGTATGAGAATTTACAAAGGGAAACAATCAATTCTCAAGACATAAAATGCCACACAAAAAAAAAAAGTTCCCTTTTCAAACCTTCTGATCTATATGGCAGATGATGTTATGGTCATCTGTCTCTTTGGCAAATGATTAACAAACAGGGTGGCCACCACAATGACCAACTGCATTTACTTTCGATTACTAAAGTAAGGTACTCATTTGAGTTAAGTGGACTCAGGGATGCCCTAAAAATTAAAGAATTTCACAGAGATTCGAGTCTGGACACCAGGTTTGGAAGTCAAGCCCTTAATCCTTAAGCCACCTTGCCCCGTATAAAAAAAACATTCCACACAAATATGTAAAATATCAAATTGGTTAAATTAGATTCTTGCTTAATTAAACTAACTGCATTGTCAGACAAATCCTACAGACATGAAAAAAAACATTTTTTTTTTAAAGTGTAATATTGTTTGCAGGTGTCAACACATTTTTATTTATTATTTAATTATTTCAATGATTAAAAACCAAAGTTGCATATATTCCTCATGATGGAAATATCCTTAACAGGTAGAAAGAAAATGTTAAGAGATTGTACACCTATAAGGAAATTCAATAATTATAATGCTGCAAATGTTGCTTAAATGGAAGTAAAACACATGATACGCATTATCAGACTACGAAAAGTGATAAACATATGGTGCATCTAATAAATTTGTAGTAATGCAGAATGACAATAGTTCAACTGCTGTATTAGATATTGACTATAACATTTTCTTGTGCAGTACATCAAAATTATTTTTTTTTTTTTAATTTGTGCACTGAACTTTTCTATAACAAAGCACCTTCTTAACACAATCGTCATCCCAACAGCAGCATATGCATGTGAGACATCTGCCAACATTGAGAAAAGACTAAATGTGGCTCAACAAAAATGGCTAAGACAGATTTTACCAGTCAATTATATAGATCGGGTCTGAGACAAGGAAATCCTATTCCTAATTGGGAGTCAAACACTCAGTAATGTTGTGACAGCAGAGTATCGCATGAGATTCACTGGACATTTTCTCCGACAAAATGAACAACGCATACTAAGAGTTGCAATGACATATGGAGGCCAATACGACGAAAGCGCAAACAGGGATGTCCTCATATAACTTGGCGCCACACTTTCATGGAGGACCTCAGTGGACACCAGGTGGGAAGAGGCTTGCAGACATTGCCAGTGACAGATCTTTTTAGAGACAGATTGCCGTAAAATGGTGCAGGAGGATTTAAGCCTAAGTAAGTCTTACAACAAAGCAGTGTTTCATGTGCTAATTATTGCATGGATTTGTATAGCTATGAATCAACTTAATTACTTCAGCATGTTCTACAATTAAGGTGTTAAGAAAAAGTAGGCGGTCAGAACAAAAGGTATAATTAACATACATTCAAAAAATGTGAAATCCAATTACCTATCCTAAGAAAAAACTTTCAAGATAAATTTTGTTGACATGATCTTATATTAGATAAAAATCTACAATGCTAATAGAAGCTAAAAATTATCAATTCTATAGCAAGGCTTTCTTTTCATTATATTCAGGTGTAGTCTAAAGAGATAACAAAAACATATTTTCAAGGACATACCTTAAGGACCAAACTTGAATTAATGTTTTCAGGCATGATGCTATTTCAGTACAAGGTGAAAACAATGTTCATAAACCTATACTGCTTTTGTATCTATATATAGACTCTATAGGTCTACAGGTATATTTCTAGCATCCTGCAGTCAATGAAAAAAAAAAACAATATTCTAATTTTTTATTTATTTATTATAATTATAAACAATGTCTGTAAAATCGCTAAATATGCTAATAAAGGTTATATATTTTTACACATAATCATAGTCCATCAAAGTCATATAGTCCATCAAAGAAGATATATACATTTTTTATAACCAACTTAATAATAACTATAGGCCTATGATAATATTAGTAAGATGGTAAATTATAAATCGTTAAATTAATTGTATTTTAATTATAGTAGATATAGACTCTATGATATATTGACAGTCTAGCTTTTCAGACCAATTTACTGAATTTATTAGAATCTGATCTAGATTAGGAACTGCTTCATGCTCATATTATGGCTACTTAAATTAAGTTACTATATATATAATAATAGACTTTAAAAAGAAGTTTTTAATTCATGTAATTTTTCTTGTATAATGAAAAAATATTCTGTAATAAAAAACATCTACAGAAATCACCCAAAATTAATATATTATATTATTATAAATTATATATTCTAGTTCTAGATCTATTTAAATACAAAAATATATATATATTTATATAGTCAAATATACCTATAGAATATATCTACTAACAAAATTACTTACTATATTATATTCTAAATATAATTTAGATCTAATAAAATCTAATTAAGATAACTTATAAATCACTGTAACTATATTATAAATAATAATATATAATTCTATATTACTATATTTCTATATCTATGTCTATTCTATAGTAGATCTACCTCAGATCATATTTATTATATATTCATATAATATTATATTAGAATATTAGATCATTCATAATCATATGATTATGAATCAGAGAGAAAATGACACAGACTATCAGTAACACTAACAGTAGTCAGTAGGCCTATCATCACTACGATGTGTCTACTAAAGTACTAGAATACCAGATCTAGATCTATTCTTATTCTAGTATATAATACTGACTATACTAATACTATCTATGAGTAGTCTATTTTTATCCTTGATTACGCTTTTGAAAAATAATAATAACTTAATCTTGAAGTTTATGACCGACTCTAAAACTCTAAACTAAGTCCCAAGTACTGAGTATTGAGTAGGCCTACTGTAGTACACACCCTACACTGCCTACAGTCTTACCTTACCCCTTCCTTACCTACTACTGACTACTAGAATCTAGATCTAGACCTATTAACTATTAGATGTCACTCTATATTAATTTTAGTATTTAATAATGTTAATAATTTTATAATTATTATTATAATAGAGACAAAATTTTAAAAAGTCAAAGCATTATGTATGATGTACATCTAAAATCTTTTATATTATACTTTATTATAATTCTAGACTCTATATCTTACTCTTACCACAACAGAAAAGCCAAAAAGGGAATATCGTCAATATCGATTTAACGCAACGCAGATATCTAGTTCTAGATCTAGATCTAATGTTTTGTATTGCTGATGAGGCCAAAGTTCACGAGTTGACCTTTTCAAATTTGACCCAATATGGCCGCGTCCTTGCGGTAGAAAAATAAGTTTTCAGGTTCATATTTTAATTTAATGATATTTTATTACTAACTAGATCTAGATCTAGAATAGATCTTTTATTTTCTATATAAATAGATCTATACTTGGGCAACCTAGGCTTGATCTAAGGTCTAGATTAGTTAGAATTAGATCTAGATCTATATATATAACTATAGACATATCGATACACAGTGACAGTATTGTGATAATTGTCAGTATCAGTATGAGTACACAGTAACTTTCAGTTGTTTCGGTCACAGAATTTTTTTCGCTTTACAAGGCTGAAGAAGGTTATTTTTTGGCCACTAAAAATTTAATAACTTCCCTCATAATTAACTCAGCAATATAAAATTGGTATCACTGGAAAGCATTTCTCAAGCTCTATCTAACTAGATCTAGATCTAAATAGGTTCCATTGCATTGTGATCATTTTGAAATTTTTATCGAAGTACCTACGATACAGTATTACCGATTCTAGAGATAAGTCTGATAAGATATTAATTATTTAATTTATTTAGATCTATATATATCTACATCCTATAGTTATCATCATCTATAGATCTATTATTCTAGATTGACTAGATCTATATTAATATTTTTTTTATTATTATACTTATAGACTCTAATTTTTATATTTTAATAATAATTATAATAATATTTTTATAATAATTAAGTATTATAAAAATATTATTATTATTATTAAAATATAAAAATTAGAGTCTATAAGTGTAAGTATAATAATAAAAAATTATTAATATAGATCTAGAATAATAGATCTATAGATGATGATTAGATCTAGATCTAAATAAATATAATTAATATCTTATCTCTAGAATCGGTAATATTGTATCGATAAGTATAATTAATATAGTATATTATAATAATTTTTTAATATGTACTCAAATTATTATAGATCTAGATCTAGGTTTAGATAGATAAAATTCTGATTTAGATCTAATGACTAATACTGATTATTTTATTATTATAGTCTATAAATATAATATAGGATAGTAAATAGGACTTAATAGTTTGAGTTTGACATATTTGTCATATTTAGACTATTAATATAGACATTATAGACATAGATGATTAGATCTAAAGAAAAGAAAATGAAGTATAAAAGTTTAAGTTAAAGGGAAACTCCGATGGTTTTAACAATTTTTTATATAATATGTGTTTTGATTCACAGATAATGAATATATTATTCTTTTTTTTTTATTTGAAATAATAACTTAGACTTAGTAATTGATGTTTTTCTGACGTTATTTTTCTGTGCATCCAAAACAGTCAGACTTTCACCGGGTTTCTATGTGACATCACACTAACCTATTAATTTAATCTATTGATTCATTTTATAGCGTGAGACCATAGATACAAATTCTCATTAAAAAAATAAATCGCCGTCTATACGGTTAGATCTAGGATCTTCTAAGCAAAGAACAAAATGCGTATTAAAAGGAGATTTACATGCTTGACTAACCACGGCAGTGTATATTTTCTCGTCTGACCACTTAACACACAACAAACATTATCGCTTGGTTGTCTGGTCATGACCGACTACACATAGTCTAGACTAGCCTTACACTGACCAGTTTGTTTGAATCAGTCAGACACACAATATATTTACTTCTTGGGATAGGGAGAGATTTAGATGAAAATGTTGTTTTTTTTTCGAGTTGGTTATCCTAATGCTTTTACATCTCTCTCTCTATATATAAAACTATTGCATAGCTCTGGACTATACCATCACTAAGCCTAAGAGCCTGACAGCTACTGTAAGAAAGAAGCAATATGATTTGTTAAATCTAGTTTCCCTTTCAGTATTGTTGATGGAAGTGACGTATGTCTAAGATAAAAAACAGAATTTAAAAGAACCCGTTTTTTAGGAGGCGTGGCAAATTTACTGTCCAATTTATTAAATATAAAATTTTCTAAGCATTTAAATAAAAAATGATATAATGTTTACTATTACAACTTTTTACGCAGAATTTAAATATGTCAATAACTAAAATTTAAAAAACTATGAGAGTTTCCCTTGAAGGAGAATAACTTTGAAAAAGGATAACTACTAATACTAGAATACTAGATCTATATAGAATATAGATATTAATAATATTAACTAAATTTTATGAACCCCAGACATAGCCCCTCACATGAAATCATTAAGATGTTTGTTTGTTTGTTTTGTTTGTAAAATGTTTTACATGTTTCGGAAATTCCTTCAGAGTTGAAGAGAGTTATTTCCTAGTCCAAACCTCCCGCAGGACGACGGGGGATGGGAACGGGCAGGGCTTGAACCCGGGACGATCGGTAAATCGATACGACAGTCCAGCGTGCAA
This sequence comes from Biomphalaria straminea, assembly GCA_021533235.1. Taxonomy (NCBI): domain Eukaryota; kingdom Metazoa; phylum Mollusca; class Gastropoda; family Planorbidae; genus Biomphalaria; species Biomphalaria straminea. The sequence goes on from JADKLZ010081101.1 coordinate 18,544,624, forward strand.
ACCGTTCGACCAGGCAGCCATCCAGCATGTTTTCAAATTATGCATAAATAGGAACACACAAAATATGAACACACTTATTCTACCAAAATTAGGTCACTGGGAATGGGATATAGTGACTTCTACGCCGGACTTTTAAGACTTATTTTATGTTTGCATGATTAGATGTGTTGAATGTTTGAGTATTTTAAAACTCATTCTAATTCAAATTCATCTTTTGTAGTTTATTACAGACTAGGAAGGCCATTCTTTCTTAAATAGCTAAATCCTAAATATTCTCTCTATATTTATAAATCTAGATCTATCTAGTAGTAGGTCTAGATCTAGGCATTTAACTTCATTCAATGTATCAAGCTCACTCCAAACATTGGGCCATTGATTCTCTATAAAAAAAAAACAGCAACAAACAAACAAATATAATATATGGTCATTAACATTGATGTCCAAAACTGACTGTTTAAAATAAATTTTGGTAAGAAAATCATAATTTAATACAAACACCCAATTAATTTTTTTTGAATGGAATCAAACAACTTGGCTTATATTAATCAAATAAATCAGCTCCAAAAACAGAATAAATGTTGGTGGGCTCATTAGCATAGACTTAGCCTACCAAAAAAAATAGTCTCAGTCTTAACCCTAGTCCTAGGAAGAGGTAAAGTGATCCTGGTAGCATAAGAAAAAACAACAACCTGACTTACAAATTGGAAATTCTTTTTTCTTTCATAAAAAGACAGTTACATGGAAGGAGATTGGGTCAGAATCATTGGAAAATGGACACAAACATTATACAGCATGCTAGTTTCATATTAAATATCAAAATAAAGATGAAATGACCACAAAAACAGCGAGTTGTACGGATTCATGTGATATCCGAAATAAATAAACTACTCTATATATTATATATTAAATATAGGGTGTGCTTAATAAAATTATTAGATTATATTCTTGTATAATAAAATTTATTTATATTAATTTTTTTTAAACCAACTCAATATGAAGTTTTTATTCTTTTATTTTTTGTAATAAAATGCTCTATTTTTACATAATGTTGATAATAAATAATTGTAGCACTTGTCCTGAGCTTTCCCTTGTGCTATTATTCCATGGAGCATAGAATGGGTTGCCTGAGTCAGCCAGTGACTTGGCAGAATTTAAGTTATTGATTAACATGCATGACTAGATTGACATAGGGACAAGTGTAGCATGCAATATTTTTTTAAGTGACATCTGTATTTTATAAGATAAGATGTAATAGATTATTGCCAGATATACCCAATGGTGAATTTTTTATTTTTATTTTACTAGGCATTTTCACTTACAGGTAATACTAGGTGAGGTTTTATGAAAATGGAATGAAAACGCGCACACTTAAACAAGTAAAGTAAAATTGAGTTAAAAAGTGAAAGTCACGAATGTAGATCTACATCACTCGGTATACTTGTTAAACAGGTGAATGGTGTGAAGTTTAAACCCTCAATCCTTAGTTTAAATGTAGATAGTCCATGACTCTTTAACAATTTTGACTTTCAGATTTATCTCACAAATTTAATGATGGCACTACATAGTCTGAGTCGCAAAGGATTATCATGTTATAATGCTGTTTCTCGCTTCTCATCATTCACTGTGGCTTCAGGTTAGTACTTAGCTCTACATCTAGATAGTATATATATATTATTATTATTATATTATAAATGTGCTTTTGAGTGGTGTAGCAGCTGAGTGGTAAAGTGTTTGGTTTCCCAACCAAGGTGTTAGTAGTTGATATCAGATTTAATTCTTGCTGCATTTCTTGGATTTTGAACTTTGGTATTTTAGAACACCACTTAGTTCACCCTAATTTAATGGGTACCTGACATGTAAAGATAGTTGGTCATTGTGCTGGCCACGTCAGCCTACTTGTCAACCATTGGTCATAGAAAAAGATGAACTTATAATTATCTACCCTGTAGATTGTCTGAAATGAGTACTACTTTTGTCTTTTTAGATATATTTGACATGTTCCTGTTTATTTCACCTCCTTAAGAATAATGGTTTTCAGCAGCTTCTTCAATGTATGCCCTACCCAGATTAAGGGTTTACTTGATATGTTTTCAATGGAGGTCCCTTGCCAAAGAAAATAATTTCTAGTTGGGTACAAACATCACTAGCATATCTGTTGGTGCTATCCCTCCTTTGCTGCTTCAGTAGTATCATGGGTGGAATGGTAATTTTAGGGTGTGACTCAATTCAAGTAAATTAATCAGTCAACAATGACCCCATGTGGTTCCAAATGTATTGTAAAGCATTCCTCTGGCTCAGATACACAGCTAGGTCAAGAGAGAAACAATGCTCTGGCAACCCATAGGTCCCTTTATCATAAATGTGTTCTTAAGAGAAAATATTGATGCTGATGTAGAGCAGCTGGGCCTGTTGTTCCCTACAGTGTATTCATGGTCTCTCAAGACAGAAGAATGCTAATATATCTATATATTATGTTTATTATTAGTGCATTTATATGGATTTTTATTTCAACCAAAATTTCAGAGGAACAAATTATCAATTTTTAATGGATATTTTTTTTTCCTCTATCAAAAGTATTAAATCTTAGCTTTGTTTACAAAAGATTTTTAGAATTGAGCTTTATGGCACATTTTTAACACAATCTCTCCTGATAAAATATTTAGAATGCTAGAAGATAACATGTGTATATTTAAAAAAATAAGATTTTAAAACTAGGTATATTTAATGTATGCAACTTTATTTTTTTGTTAAATATCTGTTCTTCCCAACCCACCTGCATAGTAAATGATGCTTGTTAAAAATCAGTAATTAACTAATACTATCATTATGTAGTACTAATTATTGATTAGCTATATATTTTAAAAGGCATATTTTCAGAATAAAATTTCTTAGCTACTTTGCTTCAACACAAATTTATGTGTTTATTATTTGGTTGACAACTGTAAACTATCATCTTTGACATTGCTTATTTTTCTTGTTAAATCTCTCTTTCCATTTTCTTATGTTGAATTCCAGTTGATTTTACTCCTGGTTAACCAACTACTCAGACTATACATTCTTTGGTGTTAAAAGGAAACTTGTTATGGAATTTCCATTTTAATTTTAATGAATAGTTACAAAAAAGTATAAGAAATTTGTACAAATCAACTTACAAGATAAACCAAAAATGTTATTTAAGTTAACGAACAGTTCTAGAATATGCATCCTCTGTGTATGATTTCACTACAAACTTGAACAGAGCCTAAAACAAGAAAAACATTAAAAATACTTTTTTTTTAAAAGACCATATATCCCTTATACATCTTATAGATAGTGTGATTAGTTTGATCTTAATAACCAATGAATGTTATTTAGAAAAATGGAACATTTTTTTCCCCTCTACATATTCAAGGGCAAGCCACATTTTTAAACTTTGATACACTTTAGAGTAGAGTTGAAATTTTAAACTAATATAGATTCTAGTAAAACTTTTAAAGTAACAACTAAAATCATAAATTAACTTTTTAAAACCAAGTTGAAGAGAAATAGAGAACCTACCCACATTCAAGTCCTTTAAAAACAAGATTTTTTTCCCCATAAAGCACCTAGCTTTGAATGGTATGTTAAGCGATCTGAACATTGGCCTGCATCTTGGGGTTAACATGAAAATTCCATTGACTTTGCTCTATCATGATACGTGACTCATGACAGTTGTACAAAATAAAGGCAGTAGAATGTGTTTGGCCTCGCTTTTCAATCACTGGCTCTAAAAACATCTTTATTTATATCTTACGATCATAGACCTCTGGATCTTGAATAGTAAAACTAGAAATATTTCTCTTGTTAAACATAGGCTTTCTTGGCTAAAATGGAATAAAAATGTATATCTTTTTTTATTTAATCTATTAATATACCACAATAATTTAATAATATCTAATAATAAATTTTTTTCTTTTTTATTTTGTGTGTTCAGTTTGCAGATCCAGTTCTGCAATGATCTCCCAACATAACCAAGAAAATGCTGTGTCTAATTCACTACCTAACTCAAGTGCTGTTTATTTCTTGAAGACAAGAAATCTGGATTTAGAGAGTCATCAATTCAATGCTAGGACAACATTTTCAAAGGAAGCTGCATCTTCCAGTCAGGTGGAACAGCAGTACAAATGCCCTTCAAGACTTCTGGAACATTTTTCCCAGCTAGTTATTCTTGACACGGCAACATCTCTTACCACCTTTTATGACTGTCCTGTATCATCAGGCTTCCGAGACTTCCTTGAAGCCCCGACGTCTAGGCAAGATAAAGTTGTGGATAGCCCTGGGATAAGCCAGCCAGCCAAAGAGGCCAAAATAATCATGAGAATTCGTCACAAGAAAATGAAGAAGCACAAGTTGAAAAAGTTAAGGAAGAGGATGTATTTCTTGTGGAGCAGACAGAAAAAAGCCAGAAAAGCTAAAAGGTTGGCAAAGTATTATAAAGAATTGGAGGAAATCAAGAAAACTGGAGATGACTTTGATGCTGAAAGCTTTGTCAAAGAACAATTATTGAAGGCTCGGAAAGGTGGCTTCTTTATAAATGTTTTTGACTCAAAAAATATTTAAATTTTAACCCCCCTGTACAATAATCTATCAGAATGTCATTGTTTTTTTTTTTTTATTCATTTTCAATTGTGTCTCTAGTTTAAATGTTATTTCTGAAATGTTTTCAATAAAAGTAGGATAGAAAAACATTATCTGGCTTCAAAGATAAAAAATTTTGAAATTATTAATTCCAATTATATTGACAAAGAGCTACAAAACATTAAAAAAACACAATATGTATATGTTTTAATAACATATTCATCCTAATCAAATTATTAAACCCTAAGAAATTTAATCTTGTTCAACTTTATGCAATAACATTCAACATTTCAGTTGTTGCCAAAAAATCTATTTAAAAAAAAAAAAAAATTATTTGTCTGATGCACAAATTTTATTTCCAGTTAGTTGTTAGCAACTTGAAATACATATGGTTCTCGTTGTGTTTTAACGAAGAAGCCCATACTAAAGCAGACTTAGTATATATTATAATTAACATAAAGAACTACAAATATTTGTCTTACTAGGATGTCTAACATCAAAGAGTTCTAAAAATGTGGCCCTTAATTAGCCTCTTAACAAAAATGCAAAACACATAAATAATTCATTGCACTTATAATGGAATGGCTAATTTTCTTGTCTTTTAAACATAATTCCAAAATGACTTTTTCTCTATGTGCTTATCATGCAATTTAGAGAAATACTTCAGTTTATATTTTGTTTTTATCATTATTAGCAAACAGAGGTAAAGAGTGGCATTATCAATTAGATATAAATGTGGTCTAAATTTTCATATTACTATAAAAGCTCTCAAAGAAAGCTTAAGCTAGTTTTGAAAAAAATACAATTCTTTAACAAAAGCACCAAACATACATCAATAGTTCACTACTGTTTGGGAAAAGAAAGTACCAGTTAAAAAAACTTTGGAACTACTTCATTCATTCCGTAAGGCAAGACTGAACAAACCCTCTCTAAGGTACACTTCATTAAAAAGTTGGTCCCTTCTGGGATGGCCAAAGAATATTATGCTTTCTTTTGTGTCATGCAAAATGTCCAACTAGCTCCACCTTTCAACAATGGTAATTATATTATCAATTATGTTAAAGATAGTCACACTGACAATACTGACAAGACAATGGTATATACAGAAGTCATTGGACATGACACTTATGTACAGTAGTAAACAAAAATATACCATTTTGAAACTTTTCAATCCAATTGAAACTACAATTTATAGTGTTGAAAATTGTATTTTTCAAAATAAAACTGAGAAGGTACTTGGCAAAACATCTCCAATGTTAAAACACTAGTATTTATCAAATATGAGAGACCCTAATTAGTACTAGTGAAGTGTTAATCAGTTCTTTAACAACAGCAATACTAAAAATAAATTGATAAGGTACATACACGTTTTACAATGATATACCATACATGAGCACTCAATTTTGTTAAATTACATGACAAAAAACTTGCTAAAGCTATTAATCACAGGCCACTGAAACAAAAATACAGTTAAGCATAAAATTGAGATTACTACATAACAATTATAATTTTCCAAATCCCATATTGGAGTGTAACAAGCAACCTTAGTACAAGATCCTACAGTAGGCCACAGAAATATGATTCAGCCAAAGCTTGATCACACATATTAAGATTCTGCTTGGCTTGGCCTAGCTCAATGCTCTGCAGGGTTCTACACTAAACTTATGTGCACGCACATACATAGCCAAGCTGGTAAAATTTCAATGCAAACAAAATTGTATAACACAGTCCAAATGTATAAATTTGTGTTTTTCAAAAAGTGGCAAAAAATGCACTACTGAAGCCATAAATACTATTTACAAATACAGGTCATTGTTTTTGTATTTTTAATAAGTTAATTCAGATTACTGGCAAGCTTTTAAAATTGATTATAAAAATGTTTATAATATGAAATATATGTATAGATTTTAAAAAAAAATGTTGATATGTGACATTTACTGGCATCCATATCTCATGTTTTATTGAGATATTTTTGACTAAAACATTTTAATGGAAAATTTGAATTATAAGTTATGTTTTGAAGCATCACTGATGGCTCATATATCTATAGTAAGCTGGTGCAAAAAAAAATTACTTTTTAAAATATTTTTTTAAGGGATCTTTTTCATTTTTTTGGTATAATATATGACTAGTAATGATCCACATTCTTACGGATAATAAATTAGTTACAATAAACTTAAGTAACAATTTATTTTCAAAAGATGATGTAAGGTTTTAAAATTGCCAGTTACTGAAAATAAAAGCAAAGCCAACTACATGATATGACTACATTGTTTACACAGAATAATAATATATTAATATCAATCAATAAGGCCTCTAAAAAAAAAAATCAAAATAACAAGTACAAAAAAATCTTACAGAAATTTCTTATCAATGCCAGAGGAACACATTTGTTTCTATTTACCCTTTACAGTATGACTAGGTAGGAGTTGATAAAGGTCATGTTGTAAGTACATAAACATATTTGGGGGGGGGATATTGTTTTAGATTTAATTCTTTAACTGTGGTAAATGTAATTGTTTATGTTGAAGCTACAATAATTTGTACCCAATTGCAAAGAATAACCAGCTTTTGTTTTAAATTTGTGAGAGAATCTTTTTTTTATAAACATGAGTGAAATAACATGGTGAAAGATCAGAATGGACTTTTTAAATACATTTTCTGTAAAGGTTTAAAGAAAAACAGCCAATCTTTGTATACTTTTTTTTGGCAAACAATATTTCAATCAATTAATGAGATTATGCAAACTTTTTTAGTACATATTTCTTTTTCTGATGCTCTATGATCAGCATTCAAGTTTAAAAAAAAAATATATAAAAAGAAATGTTCTTATACCAATGTAATATTAATCACTGTCCATACCAAAATGTAAAAGCAATTTTTTAAAAAAAGGTCAGAAATGAGATCTAAATTAAACAAAATTAGTTGTCAGCGTTACATCTCAACCAGTTACCTATTATGCAGTTGATGACAGATAATAAAACAGACACCCACTTTACCATAAATTCGACCAGTAGGCAAGTGAACAATTTTTTTAAAAAAGCTCAATTCTGGTATATAATGTTTTTCTTTAAATTGGTGTTCTTCTCTAGTAAATTAACCACTAAAAAAAAATAAAACTCTTTTTACCTTTCAATATTTAGAATTTCCAGATTTTTAAAATTTCAATCATTTGTTTCAATAGAAGGTAATATAAAAATCGTTGAACCATTTTCGTCGAGAGATATATCAGATAAATAGTTGTCTAAAATATTCATCTATTACTACAAATATATATATATATATATAATATATAGTGTGAAATGTATTTGTTACACAAATTATCAAATTTGAAAGCCACAAGATCTAATATAAACACAAATATAAACACAATTCCTTAACTTGCAAACAACATGAATGTAAACTTGTATCTGTATTCACAAAACTGTACAATGTAAGTGCTCATTCCAACTCTCTTACAGTCTGACACTGTCATCCTGATCATACATTTAATATTGTTATTAAATGTTAAAAAAAAAAAAGAGCACTATGAACAATACTATAGAGTTTGTCTGTTTGAATTGGTGATAATGCTGATAGAAAATAAACAACACATCAGATAACAATGTGAATATTTTATTACAGTTAACTCCATTGTACTTTGCATCATTACAGTTAACTCCATTGTCCTTTACACATCATTACAGTTAACTCCATTGTCCTTTACATCATTACAGTTAACTCCATTGT
>JADKLZ010081101.1:18552958-18585508 GCA_021533235.1 Biomphalaria straminea
CAGTTAACTCCATTGTCCTTTACATCATTACAGTTAACTCCATTGTACTTAACATCCTTTATACAGTTATTTCATTGGGGACATTACACATTTACATTATTACATTAGGAGCAAGGTTTGACTTGAAGATCAGCCACTAATGAAGTTCGGACATGTCATTATTTACACACTGTGACATTTATAAGAGAATGGGAAGGACAAAGAGCTTCAAAGAATCCTAGACTAAACAAGGTTACAAAGAACTACTGGTAGTAAAAAATATGACCAAAAAGTTTGATGAGTAACTAAAACATGAGTATTCAGAATCAGCATTCTTTAAAAGTAAAAAAAATCCACAATGTCCTCCTTTCTAGACATGTACCATGTACTATAATCTAAGGATACTAACATTTCAATGGGGATAAAAATTTGCTTTCTCTAAATTAGAATGAAGAATCATTACAAATAATATTTCTGGGACAAAGCTTTCTCAGAACTGAGGGTCACAAAACAAGCTCAAAGTAGTGTAGATGTACTGGGACTAAGTGCATTAAAAAAATTATATCCAATCCAATCTTTTATATTACCATTGTAGCAATGTATTTCAATGTTAGATGTGCAATATTGATGATGAAATTGAGTAAAAAAAAATATGAGCGGTCAAAATGTTTCAAAATTAAAGTTACTTTCCTTCTAGATCTAATAATTATTTGATAAACTTCAAATCCTTTGAGTAATAAAAGTACATAGAACATATAGTTTTGAATTCTATATACTTTGATAAAAATTTTTCTTAATGGAAAAAAATTACAATAATTTGCTTAAAATGACATTGTGCTTATCGGAACAAGGCATTTTTTTTTTTTAGTAATACAATAGTAAAATTGTTTCAACATAGTTTTAAACTTGTAAATGCAATAGTATTCCTAGATCTTTCTTGGTGTGTGTATCATCATAAAACAGCATGAGTAATCTACAGTTCAGTTGACATTTTGGTTGTTAAAGCTTGGATTCTCTTAGCATTGCAGTTCTTGCACAGAATGTGATCGTCCAATGGGTAGCAACCACGACCTTCAGCTTCTGAGCTCAACTGGCAGTTACAGTCCTAGAAAAACAAAAAAAACTTTGAGTCTAGAACTTTAAAGCCTGAAAAGCATAGAACATGAATCAATTATTGTAAAGGAGACTGAAAACAGATTTATTGCTAAAGACATTTTTTTTTTGGGGGGGGGGCCGGCCGGATCATGTCATTGAAGTTGACAGAAATTTAACTGTATAACAATACTTTAAAATTTTGAAAATAAAAAAATATTATATAGCCCAGTAATTAACAAGGTTATAAACACAAAAGAAAGCATCAAATAAGCAGTTTTGGAGACACAGACAACCAATGAGATACAGTAAGATTAATTCTAAAAATGTGTATTATCATAATTTTAAATATTTGTTTAATGAAAAGATGTTACCATAGAAATATTTGATATGGACAGTAAATTTCAATGATAAAACATTAGGCAACTTGTACATTTAGATAGTTGGTCATCTTGTCCTAATATTAAGATTTTAACAAGTTTTATAATTTGTACTGAATAGATCACATTTATTAGAAAAAAGAATAATGCTGTGGTCTATGAAACACATAGAGGCTACATTAATAATCTGACTACTGCAGACATCCCTGATTGAATCTATGGAGCTTGGAAATGAATGAAGCCCAATTAATAAACAGACAATCCCCAATAAAACAAGTATAACTAAAAATAGAATACCTCACAGCGGTAGCAATCCACGTGGAATGATTTATCCATTGCCACGATACGAACAGTTTCATCTTGGCCAGCCTGGGGCATGATGGGTCGTTGGCAGACACAGCAACGTGGGGCAAACTTCCTATACAAAGAAACAGGATGCATATATTAACAAATTATTAGTGATTACTTCATTTTTTTTTTTTAAACTATAGCATACTTCACTATGTTAAAGAAGAAACATAAAACTAAATTTAGATCACAAAATGCAATTCAATTCTCACTTATGAAAATCCTCAATGCAATGGATCTGATTGGTGGCATCCACTGTAAAAGGTATTCCATCCAGGGACTTCCCACATACCACACAGGTGAAGCAATCAGGGTGGTAAGGTTTGCCAGTTGCCCTCAGCAACTACAGAATATATTAAAGGAGACATTAAATTATGGATGAATCCCAACAAAGATATTACTGATAGAGCTACCAGTGACACATAATGATATACATTAGATAATAATAAAATAAAGTATAAAACAAAATCTCACTCTGTCTGTAATAGGCTTGGAACAAACAGAACATCTTTCCAATGAGTTCTGAAACAAAAGATGTACATAATGCAGGACTATGCTGGGTATGTAGAAATGAGTAGAAAACATTTATAATTAAAAAAAATTCTCAAATATAAGCATGACAAAAAAGAGGACTATAAAGTTTCATATATATAAACATGGGCAGAGTGTGGTGGTAAGGTTTGTACAATTTAGCTGATGCTACCTAAGTCTCAAGTCCTTAGTGGGCACAGGAGTTTCATTATAGGCTAGACACTTGGACTTAGGTTACTGATTTCAACCAGCTCTAGCAGACAATCTGGTACAAGCCGGAGGCAGTAAAAAAGCTGTCAGAAATGTTGGTGAAAAATATTATAGAAACTAGATTTAAAACAAGGTCATTTAAACGAGTTCTAGCAGAGGCAGAAGAAAGCAGCCAAAAATGCTGGTGAAAAATATCATAGAAACCAATCTAAATCAAGTTCATTTAAACCACAATTAATATGATGAAATAATGCAAGTTAATCTGCTAAAAACTCTGAGAAGTCACAACAGAATGAGGAACAGCATGCTTGAAAAAATGAATACTAGAACTAAGGAAACATGTGTATCTTAAAACTGCTTGTGAGAATGTCAGCCCTTCTGTTCTAAATAAAACTGGATCACAAATACATTTTATAGAGAACTGTTAAAACTTGAAAAAATGTTGTGACTGAATTTCCTTTTGATCACATGAAAGAGATTTATTTGAGTTCTTTAGTGTTTTAAAAATAAGGAAAAGGAAACCTGGTAAATAGTCTTTGTAGAAAAGTAAAAGTGAATGGTCAGATTGAAAAACCTTAAAATCATCATTCAAATGAAACTCTTTTTATTTATTGATAATTAAGTAACAAATAGTAAATTTAATGTTCAAGAACTGCATAATTAGTGAAAGTTACAAAAAAAATAGACTGAATGAAATAAATCTTTTAAAAAGTACCCCTTACATATATATTATTTGGAAATTTACTGGAAACTTAAGATAATGTAAATAAATGTAGCTTAGTTAAACCAACGTAAATGCCTGTATACTTACAATGTAGCAAGCCTCACAGTATGGTTTTGTCTCCATGGCAAAAAAAGATTTCCCTTGTAATGCAGCATCTGTTAGGAAAAATTAAGCAGTCTTCAATATTGAACAGAATACATTATCCTGGACTTTACATCTCTAAATTTCTTTAATTTTTGAATTCAGACTTCAGTAGCATTAAGATATTTTCAAACTAAAATTTTCTCAAAAAGTGTTTTTTTTAAAAGGCCTTAATGGACTTAATTTGGTAACTCTGTATTAGAATGACCTAAGATAATAGAAATGCACCAAAAAGACTTTTTGTGAACAAACTTACTGCATCCCACACATGTGAAGCAACCAATGTGAAACACATTGTCTAGGGCTGAGCAAGCATTGACACTGCCAGATACTGAGTTCCCACAACGTCCACACATTCCTGGGGAAAAAAAATATTTTTTATTATTAAATTATGCACAAAAGTAACAAAGTTTCAATCAGACTTGGTGTCATGGAGCATGTGTGTGTGTGTTTTATGTGTTTCTATGGTGATGATGGGAAGAGGTTAGCGATTGGTTGTGAATGATGCAAGATAAGTAACATTGTTGTCAACAGTCTTAGTTAAGACAGATGACTTCAGAACGCAAGACTGGAAAGACATGTTATTGTTGTGAGTTAGATTTTATTTAAAATACCTTTTTTTTTTTACTACAGTCTACTCTATTTATTGCATTTCATCACAAGTTGATTTTGTCTATATTATAATAAAAGTTATATTTAGTTTTGTTCACAAAAGTAATTATTCAAGTCATTTCAAGTTTTACAAGTTAAAATATAATATGCCTTCAGCTGTTTAGTTGTCTACCAGCAGTATGGTGCTACAAGTCAACAACTGTCTACCACACTTGGTTTCTTAGTCAAGCTTAAAATTTGTGAATGTTCTAAATCATTACACAGGCCACTTGATACTCAAAGGACAATAACCAAAATAAAATTGACTTTCCTTCTTCTATCAATCAAAAAAAAAAAAAAACTTACTTTGCAAAAAAATCAAGTAAGTTAAATTTTTATAAAAACTATATCAGTGAACTGATAAAGTAATTATGTAATTATTTATTACCATATTCAACTGTTGTCTCATAGTGTTTAAAACAAAAAAAAAATTCCATTTATGATTCTAACATGAAGAGAAGCAAGTAGATTGCTTATAGTTGATTATTGTAATACATGATACTACTCTTGAATCCTTCAATGTTTTTTCACTGATTTTTATTTTGTTTTCAACAGTTTTCCTTTATTAAACATCCAGACTATTTCAAGAAATCTTTTCCAAAAACTAATTTTTAAATGGATTACTTAAATGCTCTCTCTTATTTTATCCCCACTTTACTGACAGTGATATGGGATAATAAGTTTCAGTTTCCATTTTATTGTTTTAATTTTTTCTGATTATTGAACAAATGGATAAATATAATTTTTGAAACATAATTTTTTTAAATTGGATAATAAATTTTCACATATTCTAGATATAAATATTGACTTGGAATAAACATTTTGACCAGAGTTAAACTATAGTAATTCAGTTGTTTTGCACAAAATGAAGCAGTTCATCCAAAAAAATCTTTATCACAGCTCATTATCTAATCCAATAATTGTGCCAAGTGTTTATAACAATTGTCTGGTCTCCACTGACACATTACTCACCCCAATAGTCTTTGTCCTCAGTAACCGAGGTCATGTTTTTCATCAAAAGATCTGTTAGAGCATCCACTTCAGCTTCCTTCTCTAGTTTGCTCTGTTTAGTGGTAGCAGGACTTGGACTAGCCATCTGTTAATGATATGAGATTATGGTGAAGCCTAGCAAAATGTGAAGAAAGTGCATGCATAGGAGAATGTCAAAGTACATACAAGACCACAAGGTTTATTGCAGGGGAAGGGAAGAATGTCAATAAAGCAAATTTATGCACTCATCTGACAAAAAAAATCAATAAAAATGAAATTGTTTTCTTGCATCTTGACTATGTGTTAATGCAATAGAAACCAAACCATTTACATCTGATATTGAATAATCTAAAGTTAAAGTATTTGATTATAAATGTTTCAGGTCACACTAGATGATTTTGTTTTTAAATATTGAAATCAATGCAAGGTAATGATGGGAAAATGTTCAAAATTTGTAAGGTTAGGATTAGGGTAACAGACCATATAAGTGCAATAAAAATCTCTAGTATTTTGTAACCCTTTTAAGTGTATTAATCATAATAACATTTAAAGTTAAATAATTAACTGAGCAAAAAAAATAATAATTGTAATAGGAAAAAAGAAAATGGGAACAAGATGAATACAGAACTGTACATTATTTTACAGCCTCCTAAGATTTTTGAGTTTATTAAAGGGACATTTTTAAGTAAATTTATGTTGAACATAGGCATGGAAAAAAGGGGGTGCAGTGAGTGGGGTTTAAAAAAACATGTTTCTGCCAAGACGTTCAATAAAAATGGTAATTCCAAAACATGCTCATCTACCTGATAACCTGTAGGAACCATAGGTCCTGGGACTGCTCTTTCTCTTTCGTAGGATTTCGAAACTTGACCACCACCAACACGATAACTTTCAGCGGAGCTTGTGGTTCTTTGTCCTTAAGAAAAAAAGTTTTTATTAAGGCCTTCAGATTGTTGCATTTTTAAACCATGCAAAAATGTGCAAATATATATATTATAAAAAAAAAAAAAGGAATGGAAAACAACACTAACCAATTTGTTCAAATTTATTATCAGCATAGCCAAAATCTTTGTTTGTAGGAGTTGGTGGAGCAATGTTAATTTGAATGTTGGCATAGTTGGACTCTTGGGGATAATTTGAATATGTGGATACTGTGTGGAGAAAATAGAAAAAGTTATAAATAATTGCATTGACAATACACAGTTAATCCTTATCATGTTGTTTTTTTTTTTAAATGTCATTTCCCTAAAAGTTCACAAGGCAGAGGAAATAATGTTCAGCTCTTTCAGTAGCCCACAGGGTGTTGTGAGGTAAGCCCAAATGCCTTTATTTCTCTTAATGAAGCCATAGACTTAATTATTAAGAGCTAATTAAACGAATAGATATCAGTCCAAGTTTCCAGGACTTTTAAGACTTTTAGGTAGGCCTGAGAACTTATCTTATTGTAAAGAAAATCTATTATTTTGGTAATGAAGAGTTACTACATAACTATATCAATAATCAACCTAATCTGAATAAGTGCTACTATGTGTATATTGATGTAATATGTAATTAATGTTAGCAGGTTGTACAATTTACGAATGTTTAAACAAAGTTACTCATTGTTTTGATGATCCATATATTATAGTTGTATTGTTATAGATTAACCAATGATAGAAATTACAGATTAATTATGGTTGACAATAACAAATCTAAAATTAAATCTAATTAATAGGTCAAAGTTACAGGATATTATCAAAGCAATAGTTATTTAAAAAATAAAATTATGAAATTATTTTGAAAAAGCAGCATCGATAAATTTTTTAAAAAGTAATTTTTAGGAAATATTGAAATAAATAACAAAGCAGAAAAAAAAAATGAATAGGGTTGTCTCCAATCTCTGACCTACTTTAAAATAAATAAGTCATGTGGTTATGCTCTTATACATGACAATAATGGCAATGTCTTTCTATGATAAGATGTAGATCTAGGTCTAGTACTAGCTCAGATCTAGTAGATCTACTAACTTAATCTTATCAATTAGTAAATTATTGTAACATACTTTTTATTACTTAATGTCTAGATCTAGACAAATTATAATTAAATAAATAAGGCTTTTAATATAAACAACACTACGATGTGACATGGAAGAAATATGGTAGACCCATTGAAAAAAAAAAAACATCCTGTATTTTAATCAATTAAAGGATCTTCTACATTTCCATTTACACTTCCATTAAAAAAAAAGAAATAGTAACATTCAGACTTTTTTTTTTTTTCAAGTGAGCCCTAACCACCATTAGACTTAAAACACAAATACTATCAAGACTTTGTTTTAAGCCAAAAAAAAGCTGAACAAATACACATACCTTTGGGGGCAGTTTTATTCTTTACAGGTCCTGGCACCACTGAATTGTAGTCAGGTGGCCTGTAATCCTCAGTCCTCATAAACCTAGCCTCACCGCTGTAAACATTAGAGTAGGTATGACTGTCATCATCAACATAGGCCTGAGGTGGGGCTGGTGGCGGCGGTGGAGGAAAGTCTTCTTCTTGCCCATAGCCATACTTGTGGGCAGTCTCCAGTGGTGGGGGAGGGGGAAAACTTCCTGGTTCTTCTGGGTAGCGCTCTACATTGACAGAGTGATACACCGTCCCTCCAACTGAAGGAATGAAAGATACATGATAGCAAGAATGCACAAACCAATACATACTTAGAATATATAGAATACCAGATGGATATGACCTGCAGCCTGCTGGCCTTAGTTTGGGTATAACTGATCTACTGGATTTAATTTAGATCTATGTCAAACATGGAGAATGTTTCCTTCACCATTTCTTTATTTTGCCACCAAAATAAAAGTAATGCGAAAATGGGTTTAGCCATTCCGTTGACATATTCGTATCAATTATAAAATACTGTGACAACTGTTCACCCGATTTTCGTTCTTCTTGTGTCATTTATTTAAATTGAAAAATGTTTCTCAGTTTTCAAAAACTATATAAAGAGGGTGTGGCCAAAACACTCAAATTCAGCTATCCACTAGAGCTAGGCGGATTCATTAACTTCCTGAAATTCTAGCCTCTGCAAGGATTTAAGGACGTGACATTTATGCTCAACCACATTTACTAGAGTAATTAGATAATTAGATATGAATTTTCCTATTTTTCATGTAGACGTTGTGTTGCTTTTTTTTGTACCAACTATGTGGTGGAGTGGCACTCATTGAAAAGGATTTCAAAACAATTTTTTTAAAATTATTTTTTTAACATGCTTCCAATCATAAAATGTATAAATTAGACAAAAAGCTTAAAATAAACAAAAGTTCCTAAGTAACTTACCAGCCCTATACATTTGAGGCCCTTGAACGTATGGCTTAGGAGCAGTTCCTGGAGGTACTTTCTGCATGCCCATTGGGCTATAGTCTCTGTTCTGATAGGCCATTAATGCACTTGTTGAACAGTTTAATTAACTGTAGAAATCTGGTAGAATTGTAACTATGCCTAAAGAAATAATACATGCATTTTAAAGTTTATATATTTTGTTTATAAAAGTGTTACATTTAGGATTTTTATGTTGTTTTTAGGAGACTTAACAGTTGATTGAAAACAGAAAACTTCTTCAAAAGTGGAACTGCAAAAGAGGAAGAGACAAAAATTTAAACAGGGTGATGGTAATATGGTGGTGAGGGCAAAGTGTTTCTGTCTTGTAATAACTGTCCAAATAGTTGTTACAGAATTTTAGAGTGTTACAATCTATTCACATGCCTGAAAAACATCTTCATGGCCAACTTGCAAGTGGCTCAAGGAAAATAGGTCCTCCCCAGGTCAGTCATGTGGATGTATTGTAAGGGGACTTCAAAACAGTGTATATTGATGCTGTTCATACTGGCGTTTGCAAGGACAGTTACGCTGGGCAGGTGTATGTGTGATTGATGCTAAAAAAGTCCTTTTTGGTGAGCTAATAGGTGGTCAACGTAACAGTGACGTAACAGACAAGAGATTCAAAAATCAAGAATCATATAAAACATATATATATATAATAATAATAGGCTTGTCTTCGAGTCCGAAGATTAGTGAGGAATACAGTGTTTCCCGTGGCTGTGCAGTCCCAGCTGTGACCTACATATTTTGCCACATCCAGGGCAAGCGAAACCATTGTCCGCAGGTGGTCGGTTTAGATTTTCTTTCCGTCGTCTGCGTTTGTCCTCGGCGGCAGATTTTCTTTTGGTCTCAAATGTGCATCCCGCGGCCTTTGTGAGTGACCTCCAGCTGTCTCGTTCCGACGCCGCATGCAGCGGCATATATATATATGCTGATTTTATATATCAAATATAATATAATTTATTTGATCTAGAATCTAGTACTCAGTCGTAGACTAGACATTGTCATTAGTCAGTAGAATTCTTATATTTAAGAGTAGAGTGAGTCTGATTCTACATCTAGATCTATCTGGAGTACATGATTCATCATGATCATACTCATGATACTGGATTCTATTTTAACATCTAGATATCTACACTATAGATATACTATATAGTCTATATCTATAGACTATAGAGTCTAAAGATATTATACAGTCTCAGTCACTCATCTCATTGTTAGACATTGACCGTAGTACTGAGCTGACTGATTCATTGACTGAATGACTCACGACACTGGCCAAAATCAAAAATGACTTGGCTCACTATAATAGTATAAATGATTATAGATTCCCTAGGCCTAACTAGCCTTCTTAATTTTAAGTTAAGTTAATTAATATAATTTTAGTTAAGAAACAGAGATCTAGACTCGAGTAGGCTAGATCTAAGTCTAAATTGACTAAATAAAATAAACTAAATTATCTAGACTAGATCTATCATATAATAGTTCTCTCGAGTCTAGTTTCAGAATCAAGGATCTACCTTATTTATATTTCTAGATTTTAATTGTAGATTTAGATCTAATCTAGACTCTGGATTAGTAGTATCTAGATCTAGTAATCTAGTTTGTGTTCCAGATTACTCGTCTCTATGTTGGAAGATAACCCGGAAATCTCTCCCATAAAAGGAATAGATCTCCTATGATGACGTCACTATGTTTTCTACTGCTCCCAGAATTTATATTAACTAGTCGACCGGCGGCATATCATACGCCGCTATTTTCCAAGGCAGGCCTTAGGCACTGCAACATATGTGACCACAGTGGGTATCGCACTTTCTTTGGACCCGTGCTTATTTTTAGGTGTATAAATTATTAAATTGAACCATTTTATAAAACATAACAGATTTCCCGCGGCCTCTATTGATTGACCAGGAGCCCCCTGGAAATCTCCTGAAATGTTATTAAATGCTATGCCGCCGGTCGAAAAAGTCCTGGAAATTTCCGGACATTATTAAAATCTTTTTAAAGTAAAAAAAAAATGCTATGCTATTTTGTGAATGAAAATAGTGCGGATTTGGATATATTATTTCCCATTCACAACTTGTGGCGCCATGGGATCTTCCCAAGTGCTTGATATAAGTAAAGCGAATGCTTGAATTCATGAATGAAAAATACTATGAATAGAGTAAAAAAAAAAATGGCTAATTGACCTTAATTTACGCGATATTAAGAATATAGCTGCACTCATGTAACAATGGTTTAGAAAAACAAATTTGAATGTTAATTTGATTAAATGGACTATAATTAGTAGGCTATGTTCATGTTCAAAATCATAAAACTATATTTGCGAAGAGTAGTTCTATAATCTTCTTAGAGTTGAATTCAAGTTTTACTATTTAGATCTAGATCTAGATCTAGGAATAGAGAGATAAGTTACCTTTCGTAATCATGTCTAATGAACGAATTTACGTAATTAAAGTACTTTCTAAAGTGAAACCTGAAAGTATACTCTATCTGTGTATTGTTGTTCTAGTTTCAATAGTCTAACGACACAATAATCTGGAAATACTTTTAATAATATGACAATAATCTGAGAAGAAGAGAATTATGTAAACACCACTTTCATTCACACCGCGTGCGTGCGCCATGGGATCTTCCCCTTACTTATTTATCTCTTGAACCTTTGAACTTTGAGGAGAAGAGAATTATATAAACCCATAGACATATATATATAGACTGGCAGATGAAGAACAAATTATTCCACATTCATTCACAAAATAGCGTTGCGCCGCATGCTATGCTATTTTGTGAATGAAATAGTGCGGATTGGGTCCATTCACACCGTGGTGCGTACGCCAGGGGATCTTACCTATTTACTCGTTGTTGTTGTCTGACCTAATTCTTTGTGGATTATATATATAGATTCTAGTTCAAATGTAGACAAGATATAAAATATTAAATATAAAAAGACCATGAAAAAGACGTAGCCTGGGGGTAAGTGGGGTTCATTAAAATAACACTCAGTGGGATATTATGCGCGTAGCCAGGATTTATTTTTGGGGGGTAGGGGCCTATTGGGTTTCTTCCCCTCCCCCATATATATATATATATGCCTATATTTATTTATTTATTTATCATGGGCGTAGCCAGTTTTTTTGTTCGTGTGTGTCTGTATGTGTGTACATAATTAATCTCTATTACATTCTGACCCTTCATTCTTTCGGAAGACGTTTATTGTACCCTAGAATAGTTAACTCTTCCTGGAGTTAGTGGAAAAAATTGTAGACTCTCCGCCCTCGCCAACGGGGTTCGGGACGGAGTTCCGCCAATAATCACTAGTTCCGGTATTGAAAGAAAACAAAATGCATATTTTGAGGTATCTACAGTGCATTTTCCAGTTATTGTAAATTTTTAGTTCAAAAATCTAATGTGCCATTCTTACTTAAATTAGATCCTTCAGCGCCGTTCGGCGCATTGGGTGACAAGCTGCTTCCACAAAAATCTGTATCACTGGCAATGTCTGAAGCCTCTTCCCACCTGTTCTGAGGACCTCCATGAAAGTGTGGCGCCAAGTTCTACTAGAAAGTCCCTGTTTGCGCTTTCCTCGTAATGGCCTCCGTGTCATCGCAAGACCTATTATGCGTAATTCATTTTGTTGCAAACCTCACGCGACGCTCTGTCACAACCTCACTAAGTGGTCTACTCCCAGTTCTGCGTAGGATTTCCTTGATCGAGACCCGATCTCTAAACTCCGTATTAGCCATCTTTGCTGAGCCACGTTTATTTTATTTTTATTATTTTTTTTTTTTTTTTCGATTTCTGCCCCACGTAATTTTAGTAGCGAAAAGAAAAAAAAAAGAGGGGGGGGGGGAAGAACAAGTAGTATTCACCCGTCACTAAATAACAGGGCCGGACTTGACAAAGAAGTCATGGAGAGATCACTCTTTTATTTCTGCTAGTCGGACTAGAATTACCCCACGTAGCTAAAGGGACGGACTCAACCGTTGTGGGGCCCTTTGCGAAACGGATTTCGCAGGGCCAAGTTTAGGTAAGGAATAAGGATAGGGATAATAACTAAAAAAAAAATTTTAGTTTGTATTAGAAAATAAATTCGTCTTTGCATTTTATTAATTCTTTACTACGTACAGAAGCACTTTACGAGCCTTGCGTGTAGCGAAGTCATACACAGTGGCGTAGCATCCATGATGCGAGGGGTTCAATGAACCCGGGCCAGGGCCGGATTAAACCAATTTTGTGCCCTAGGCACAAACCCACATGGGTGCCCCCTTCTGCCCGGACCCCCGATCCTCCACTGACAGCTGGTATGTTCAATATTATGCAAAAAAAAAACTAACAAAGACAAACGATTATTAACATATATGTTTGTACTACTACTACCGTCACTCATATAAAACCTACAATAAGGTATTTCTGTATTATAGGATTTTTAGGCGTCTTTTCTTTTTTAAATTTATTCTTTTCTTTTTTTTTTTTTTTTGTAGGGGGGGGGCCTATTTGTATTTTCTTCTTTTTAAATTTAAATTTTCTTTTTTTTTTTTGTAAGCGTTTTTTCTTTTTATTAAAAATAAAATTTAATTATGACACATTTTAAACATAGAAAATTTAATAAATCACATTTAATAAATCCTTTATTTCAACAGCATCCAAACAATTTTTTTCAACGTGGCGATAATAACTGAGAAAGTCAGAGAGACCACACATTTACATTCTAAAGTTCTTTTTTCTAGATTTACGTTTGGCAAAGTTTTTGAGTAGGCCTATATAGCAAACTAATTTTCCTCTAGAATTCTTTTCTGCATGCCCTTGTAGCACCCACACATATTAGCAGCATTGTCGTATGACTGACCTCTGCGTTTCGAAAAATCAATTGCAAACTTCATGTAAGTACTGCAACACTTGCTTAGCCATACTTTCACCTGTGTGACTTTGCAGCTCCAAGAAATTTAAGAAAACGCTCAATGGGCTCTCCATCTAACACTTATCGAAGAACAACGCTTAACTGATCTATATATAAAACATCTGGTGTTGAGTCTACTGACAAGTTGAAATAACCGAAAGCCTTTACTTCCTCTAAAATTACTTCATGAACTTTTTGGGACATAATTTCAATGAGTTCTTCACAAATTAGCACTATTCACAATTGTTTTCACTAGCAGACCAAAACGGAAGTGCGTTACGTAGCACAAACATCTCGTATAAAAGTAACAAAATAGCACAAAATGTCTCAAAAAATTGGATGGGGATATTTTACCCCCAGTTTGTGGGACCAAGGTTAAATAATGTGCGATTCAATATTACATTTTCGTTTTCTAATGTCATGCCGATTTCGCGCGGCTACCGGGACAATATACAAATTTTTCTTGCGGACTTGTGGTGCCCCCCAAATGCTTGGAGCCCTAAGCACGTGCCTTGTTTGCCTAATGATTAATCCAGGCCTGACCCGGGCCCACGACCATTAAGGGCCCATTCCCTGTGGCGTAGCAACCAAGGCGCAAAGGGATTCATTGCTTAGGCCCTTGATTAATGATCAACTGGGCCATATAAGCTTTAGGAATGACACCAAAGAAAGGGAAAAGTGTAGGTTTGTAAATGTTTATTTCAAATATGTAAAATATTATACCGAACTTAATATTAACTTCAAAACATAGCCCGTGTTTTCAGTCCGAGTCTGTGTACCAGCGGCTTGGACTGTTTTAATGTTAGGAACTGCTTTCGCGGGAGCACGTTATCCTGCCTCAACGTGGCGCTCCCGTGGAAACGGCTCACTAGAGGAAGTGGCTAGGCGAAAGGGTAACAAATATGATTCCCGTGGGAGTGCCCATGGGCGGACGAGAGTCTTGCCCCTTCACGGTGCGGATTTGTAAGAAAGCTCCCACAAACCAGTCACAAATCCATGCGCTGTTCCTCAAGGGACCGTCTCATCAATGGCGGATTCCGCACAGTTAGCTTGGTACAACGAAGGTAGATGGTGGAGGCCCCCGGTGCCACCGAGTGGTATCGGAAACAGCAATGCCCTATAAGCATTGACTCGGGTCTCTCCCAGACAGGCCTGTGGTCCGCAGGTTTGTTTTTTTTTACTGTTTGTTTTTGTTCTCGGACGGATTCAGACAGGTTTTTTTTCAAACTTAGAGCTCGAAGAGCCTTCGGCTCAGCTCTTAGACTATTCACACGGAACTGCTTTCGTCAGGTCTATTGAGACTGTGGCTAGTCCTAATCACATAGTTGGTGGGACATTTGTTCCTCCTTTTGTACGTTAATAAACCATTGAACTAGAAGTATGCAGCATTTCTTGAACATATAGCCCTAGTAATAAGAAATCACCATTGTCATAAAATAAAATGAAAGGCCAATGCTATGACGGTGGGGGCAGTGCCATAATGATCAGACATTGCTTTAACAAAAGCACACGCTTAACACATTCAGGCATTGAATGCACTAAAGATTCTATACTCCCCAAACAAAAAAGAGCTCCTGGAAGCTGCTGCACTTAGGAGAAACTTAGAATCATTCGATACTCTTGTTCTGCGTACTGATGAGTACAAAATTGTAATCGCAACCAACGCGTGACCAAAATGAGTAACAAGATCTACATAAAGATACGCATCAACTGGAGAAGATCTATAATCGAGTCATTTGAGAAATGGCTTTGGTGAGTGTAGCTGGATCTTGGAATGTTAAGCGATAATTTGATGAGCCTACCGCGGACTACAATCAAGAGATAATTCAAGATGCTGAGAGTTTCAAAACTTTACCGACTTATCAATGTCATTGTTTCTCTATACTTGACAGATAGTCGTCATTGCTGTTTCATTTCAAGTGTAAACGACAAAGATGGTCTAAACTCTAAACAAAGAATATTGTTCAGAAATACAATTCTTTAAAGAAGTCTTTTAAAATGTTATGTTCAGTCTGTGTTCTGTACGAGATTTGGCCATTTCTTAAACATTTTATCATCAAATTTTTAAAACTTTTTCACAGCATGCATGTCATTTCTCACTTTGCTTGTGACATAAGAGCGGCCATTCTCCAAGTTGCGATTGATAAATTATTAAAAGAAAATTAATAACACGGGGGGGGGGCTTGATGACTGAATGGTAAAGCGCTTGACTTCCTAACCGAGGTGTCTTGGGTTCAAATCCCGGACTCGGATTTTGAGCTTCGGGATTTTTTAAGGCACCTCTGAGTCCATCCAGCTTTAATGGGTAACTGACATTAGTTGGGGAAAAGTAAAGACTGTTGGTCCATTTACTGGCCACATCACAACTATGTTAACCGTTGTCCACAGAAACAGATGACCTTTTTATCATCTGCCCTATAGATCGCAAGTTCTGAATGCGGTAATTTATTTTACTTGTTATGACACAAAGCAAGTTGTTCTTTTAATTTAGCGAGAAACAGACAAAAGTGTAAAAATAGACGCACTTATTTTGGACTTTGCTAATCAGAAGTTCAGAAAAAATGAAATGAAATTTTAATAAATGACTGTGTGACCTATTTACTGTTAACTGATTTACATAGAACTATATTATAATTTGTATCAATGTTTTAATAGTTGGACACATAGAATGAAACTGTGTATAATAAGAAACAATAACTTGCAATAAAAAAGTGTGTCGGTTTATTGAAACACCTTTTAGAGGTTTAATCTTGTTAGAAAATGTACACACACTGAGCTATAAGACACTATTATTTCAATGGAGTCATAGCTGAATCAAAAGTACTAACTTTATTATAACTTTATATTTTACACTCTAAGTTTTGCCTCATCGGAAAGAGGGGGCCCACCAACATAATCTTGAACCCGGGCCCACGGGTACCTTGCTACGCCACTGATTGGAACGACCCTCTACGCCCCCCCCCAAAAAAAAAACCGCACTCGTTTCTGTCCTATGAGCTATAGTAGTGGTGTTCAGAATACGGCCAGCGGGTCGTTGAGGTACAATAATATCCGTCTCGCCGAAACGTCAGTACAAAGTGTAGAAAATCGATGCTCAAAAAAAAAAAAAAAGTTGATAAATGTTTATTTGTCTTTAGGGTCTTGTCTCACTGTTCTCTGGTGAAATAGTAGGCCTACCATTAACTATTACCTTAATAACGGATTTTTTGGAGGGGGGGGGGTATGAAATGAGACTGAATGTAGGCTATAATATACCAGGAAAGATCTGTATTATTTTTGTGGAGCATGATAATAAGACAACCATATATATCAGTGATGTTCAACCTTATTCAGCTGGCGGGCAATTTAATTTCCGACTCTCGTGTCGCGGGCCACATTAACAAAATGTTTTGTTTTTTTGTTTTTTAAAAAAAAAGGAAATAGACAATGAACCATTTGTATTAGAAACCCATGAATCTAGATCTAGTAGCCTAGGCCTACTTATGCTCATTGATGAGTTTCATAAAAATGTTTTATATATTTCAAAAAATCCACAGTTTCTTTATACAACAAATATGTTGGCTTATTATCAGCACCAACTTAGGGAAAGATGTTTTTTTTTTCAATCTTTTTTTTTTTTTTTGGAGAAGGATTTTCTACACTAGGAATTCGAATTCTCGACATTTGAAGCAAGCAGAAGAGTGGCCAGGGTAAAAGAGCGCCGAACCAACAAAAAGCTGAAAGAAGAAGCAGGCCTGTCTTAACTGACCAAACCTATACCCATACCACGTATGCGGCCAGCTAATGGACCATCAATGCAAAAATATTTTAATTTTTTTAGCAAGCTATGATTGTGAACTTTGTCAAAAGCCTTGGAAAAATCGAATAAGATAGTATCTATTTGCTCACCCCACATTGATCTCAGACAAACAACATAGGCTACTACACTACTTTCAAGAAGAACAATAAGATCTACTACCTGTTTTAAACTTGTTTTAGATTAGTTTTTTTCATTTTAGCCGTCGTGTTTGTAATATTATTACAGCGCTTTAAGCCTACATTTTGTTTGTTAAAAGCGCTTTATCAATAAAATTATTATTATTATTATCTAAACTCTAAACCTTTTCAAGAACTATTAATTTGTCCTAATAGTTAGTTGTGTTTAATATGATTTGGACATCTAAACAAAAGAAATGGTTTATGATGTTGCTACATGTTATGTGTTCTAGGATTTTACATATGATGCTGGTGTAGAATATTTGTATTACACAAATAACAAACTAGTTTTTAAGAGGGAAGACATATTAGGAGCTCATTTATTACGTAAAACACTAGCGGTGTTGCACTGACGCGCTAGTGTGCAAATGTACATAAAATACCATTATGTTACATCTCTCTTCTTTAAATTAGAACATCTATTTTTTTTTTCAGAATAACTAACAAACTAAACTAGTCAACTAAAAAGTCAATTCACAAATCAAGTCTCTTGGGTTTGTTAACTACTCTGCCTGAGCGTGTCACATAAGGTTCATGAGGTCTAGAGGTGTTAGAAGAAGCATTGTGTAGTGGCGGCTCCATATCTAGCGTAGTTTGTAATCTTGGACTCTCTAGATGTTGTGGCTCCAGTTGTTCTGACATGTCATCTGGAAAGTCATAATTATTGCCATACCTATTTGCTTTCTCAGAAGACTTTCGGATGTGTTTTCTGTTTCTTCTGTAGACCTGATTTCCACTTTTGACATTATATGATCTAGGCTTAGAATGCTTCGAAACTATTGTTCCTGGTTTCCACTTTGAATTAAGTTGCATTCTGACTGCCGTTCCGTCTTGTAGTGGATCATGACTCTTAACACCTTTCCTCTTGTTATAATAATGTTTCTGAGACTGTTTCTCTGAGTCAAAGTGTTTCTTCACCACCTTAAGATCTGGTGTCTTAGGTGTGAGTATTTCCTCGCTCGAAGGTAACAGATTTCTGGGTTGGCGTCCCATGAGTAATTGTGCTGGCGACAAATTAATATTAGTCAGTGGAGTAGTTCTGTAGTCTAATAGCGACAGAAATTTGTCTTCGCTTTTCTTCCACAGTTTCTTCACTGTCTGAATAGCTCTTTCAGCCTCGCCATTTGAAATCTGAAAATGAGGACTCGACATTTCATGCTCTATTCCGTATGACTTACAGAAATTCAGGAATTCTCTAGAAGCGAACTGTGGCACGCTGTCTGATCTTAGTCTTCTAGGTATTCCATGGCATGCGAATATACTCTTCATTGCTTCGATCACATCTGATGTAGTTTCCTGTGACAGTTCTTTGACATCAATAAACTTTGAGAAGTAGTCAACTAGAAGCACATACTTTTTCCCTTCAAAGTTAAACAGATCACATCCAACCATGCTGTATGGAAGGTCTGGTGTCTTGGTAGGCATTAGCGGTTCTGAAACATTTTGATTCTGATGTTCAGCACACCTGCTACAATCCCTAACTGTCACTTCAATGTCTGCATTCATGCCTGGCCAAAACATGACTTCTCTGGCTCGCTGCTTACACTTCACTATTCCTGAGTGAGTCTTGTGAATCAGATTCAGCATGTATTTACGTAAGCTTGGTGGCATGACAATTCTTAGACCTTTGTATATGATACCATCCGAAGTTGATAACTGGTCTCTTGAATCCCAATATGGCCTGACTTCAATTAGAGTCTCGCTTCTTGTGCCTGGCCAACCAGTCATTATTACTTCCCGAAGCATTGAAAGTTCCTTGCTTGTACATTCTTGAATTTCACTGTATTTCGTATCACTTACAGAGATCATATGCACTGAATCATCTGTACACTCACATGTCAGCGTATCAGTTCGTTGTAGTAGTCCTAAGCATTCTGCAGTGTCACCACTCAAAATGTTCTCTTGGCAAATGTCTACTTCCTCAAACCTTGCCTTCACCTCTTGTGTATAATTCTTCAAAGGTAGCACCACTGCTCCTAAAGTCTTAATAACATGATTAGTGTAAGACTTGAGTGACTTTGCTGAATAAGCAAGTTTTACTTTGCCTTTAAGCTTTTCAAACTCTGACTTGACAAGAATGTTACACCTTGCACCAGTGTCGATTCGGAAATTTAGAGTCTTGCCATGCACGACTAGTTTTACAGTCAACTTGTCTTCAACGACATTGATTTTCTCAATTTTACCCTTCTTCGACTGGCTACTTGCAGTGCTAATAGGTATAATATTTTCATCGCTGTGGCTGTCATCTTCTACAAGATTTACGTTGCGTCTTTTTCTGCACATTTGAAACCAGTGGTTTTTCTTCTTGCAGAAATTGCATGTGGTTCCCATTGCTGGACATTTTCCTTTTTCATGGTTCTTACCGCATTTACTACATAACCT
The DNA here is from genome assembly GCA_021533235.1 of Biomphalaria straminea. Lineage (NCBI taxonomy): Eukaryota > Metazoa > Mollusca > Gastropoda > Planorbidae > Biomphalaria > Biomphalaria straminea. The sequence goes on from JADKLZ010081101.1 coordinate 18,572,619, forward strand.
TTCTGAGTTGTTTTTAGACTTCTGCTTAAGTACATTGTGTGACTGTCTCTTGATTGCTAGAACTTCTTGGCCCCTAAACATTTTCAATTGGCTTTGCGACATTTCATATTGTTGTCCAATTTCTATAGCCTTGTTAAGGGTCAACTTCTGTCCCTGATCAAGTAGTCTTAATTGCACCTTTTCGTGTATGACCCCACTAATGATCAAATCAATAAGCATATCATCTGGATTGTCATACTCACAGTCCATAATGAGAAGCTTTAGGCCTTTAACAAAGTTATCAAAACTTTCTCCTTCTAACTGCTTTCTCTGATGTGCTCTAAATCTAGACACTCTTTTATTTTGTCTTGGCCTTATGTAGTCTTCCATTTTCTTTAATAGCAATTGCGGATCTCCCTCTTCACTATCAGTAATATTTAGAGTTTTGTAAACTTCACGACCTTGTTGACCTATCCACATTCCCAGCCATCCGGCTTTTTGTTACTATCGACACCAGCTAACGGTCCTTGGAAACAAAAGCTCACCTGCTGTTGGAATCTTAAAAACTCTTGATACAGATCTTTAGCATTCCAATTGAAGATTGGTTGCTCAAACTAAAAAGAAGCCATTATTAGATTACTAAAAACCTTTGTCTGGACAGCTTTTTAAGTTTACTTCTGACACCATGTAGAATATTTGTATTACACAAATAACAAACTAGTGTTTAAGAGGGAAGACATATTAGGAACTCATTTATTACATAAAACACTAGCGGTGTTGCACTGACGCGCTAGCTCTAGTGTGCAAATGTATATAAAATACCATTATGTTACAGCTGGTTAGTGATAATGTGTGGGTTTTTTCACTTTAGATAATTGTGTAATTATTTACTTTTTATTGTATATAACAAAACAAGAATCAATTAAAAATGAACCAATTAGTCAATAGCCAAGGGTAGTTCGTTAAGGGAAATAAATCTTTTTAAATTTGATAGATATAGCTATACATAGGCTATACAGTTATTTCCCTTATTTAACTTTTTTTTTAAACGTTTTGCCTGTTGGTAATTATTATTACGTCATTTTATTTGTGTCGCACCTCCACGTCCACAGTTTGAGAAACGCTGCTCTAGACTGTATCATAATAATGCACCCCCCAAAAAAAAATCTAGATCTATGGCTGGATTGTAACAAAATTCAAAACATAGGTCTAGCTAGATCTAAATTCTAGACTATCTCAATCTTAGCGCATAGTCATAGTCTATAGATTTAAATCTATAGATCTAGATCTATATATATGTACATAGTCTTATGAGAAATTAATCTAGATTATTTAAAAGCTAGCTAGCTAGAGTCTAGATCTAGTAGGCCTACGTTGTCACTTGTGATTCATGAATTCTAAAATCGCCAAACGCCGTTTCGCATTTTTAGACTTCTGTGTCACTGAACACTGGTATTCCCGCTGTCTTGGGGGTATACAACATGGCGGAGGAAGAAAGTTACCTCGATAGCTGGGAAGAACAGGCTGATAGTGGTGTAAGCCATTTATATCTAGTCTAGATACACACCCACTGGCACTAGTAACACAGAAGAATGGTTATTTAATAGTTTTTTTTATGAAATTCGTTTAGAAATCTAGACTAGTCACTAAACTATAGAGTAGTGCAGTCTCACACTCAGTCTGACAGTCAGTGTGAGTGTGACAGTGACTATCACAGAGTATGAGTGAACTGAGTCTGACACTCACTGTCACTGAGTCTGTGTCACTGTGTGTAAGTGTGTACTCTAACTCCACTCATAATAGTCATAGTATAGTTAAGTATAGTCATAAAATAACTCAACTCTGAGGACGAGGTCTAACTAAGTCTTACTAAGTCGTAAGTCTAAGTTACTTAGTTAGTAGACTAGTCACTAGACTAGACTAGATCCAGGGAATCTAGATAGTGGTGTTACATTTATTTACTAATCTCTAAGAAGTAAGAGTAGTTAAATATAAGTTACTAAGTTAAAGTTAGTAGATATCTAGTATAAGACTTTTTATAAGACATAAGTTTAAAGTTTAAGAGTATAAGAGATAGATTTTAGTTTTAGAATAGAATATCTATCTATTATAAATAGAAGTCGTCTACTCTAGTTCTAGTCTAAGTTAGTGAGGCTGTGAGCTAGTCTAGACTAGACTAAATCTAAAAAACAGAATCTAATTCTAAATTGACTAAATTACTTTTTTTTATATTATATTTATAATATGACTATATGTGTAAGTGTAGACTTCAGTAGTGAGTAGTCAGAGTGAGTGATGTTGAGTCACATCTAGATTCTCGACTCTTATCTAGATTCTAGATAGATCTAACTTAGAATCTAAGTAGAGTAATTTAGAGTAGTAGTTAGTAGGACTAGACTGGTCTAGTCACTAGAATCTAGGTACTAGGTAGAAGTAGAACCGTTGATCTAGCTAGAATTCTAGACCACGTACCAGACGTGGTCTAGAACAAAAATCTATTAAATGCATTAATTATGATTAATTTAACACTATTAGTGTAAAAATAAATTAAAATAATAAATAATCCAAATTTACATTTATAATGAAATTTTAGTCAATTTATAGCGAGTCCATTTTTTTTTTCGAAATAGTGTTGCCTGCCTAAATTTAGGTGTTTTGTATGCTAGAAAAAGACTTGGAGATGTAGCAGGGGTATAGCCAGTATAGGGGAGCACTGTAAGTTAGCCCAAGCACCAACCCCCATTTTGTAATCTAATAATCTAATATTATCGATGGTGAACTTCTAGATACTGTGCATGGTCCACTTGTCCGACCCATTTTGTTTAGTTAGTTTTCTTTTAGAAGATAGCGTTCTATCAGGGGTCCATATATTTTTATTTACAAAAAAAATTGCCTGAATTGGTAATACCCTTAGAACACTAAGTAAGTAAAAAAAGTAAAGAGTCCCCTTCAGAACTAGCGATCTATGGGGCAGATGATGTTGAGGTCATCTGTTTCTTTGGCCAACGGTTAACGTGCAGGGTGGCCAGTACAACGACCAACCGCCTTTACTTTCCTAAACTAATGTCAGGGACCCATTTGAGTTGGGTGGACTCAGGCGCCCTAAAAATCCAGAAATTAAAAATCCCAGCCTTCACTGGGATTCGGACACAGGACCTCAGGTTCGGAAGCCAAGCTCTTAACCATTCGACCACTGAGCCCCCATCCTAACACTAGTTGACTTCAGTTTTATTATTAAATATCCCAGGAACACAAAGTAAGAAATCTATTTTTATTGTCGGATAGAGGAAGCGTTATATCAGATACATATATAGATCTAATATATATACTAGGTCTAGCCATCGCCGATTGAAAAATTATTAAGTAAAAATTCTTCCAAAACTCAGCGAAATGGACTTTACTCTCTCTCTCTCTCTAAGGATCATACTTATGTTATATAAATTATAAGTAATCTAACCATTCTTTAAACCTTCACTTGCCTCCCATCTCTGATTCGTTATTTGGTCATTCCAATGTAATTTAAGTCAAGATTTTCACTAAAACCTATGTTTTTAGATTCTGGACAAGCGGTTAGAGGAAATGTCCATTGATATACAGGCTAAAGAAACAGAAAGAAGGAAGCAGTAAGTAGTTGTAAAAGTTGGGGGGGGGGGGAGGAAGAATCACTTATGTCATAAATGACAATGTTTGCATGACTGCTGTTGAAGGCTCTTGCATGTCAAGTAATTTTGCTCTAAGTGAATGAAAAAGAAATGTATTGTAAACCCTTCTTTGCCCTATATCCAAAACAATTAAAATGTACAGAAAAAAATTGGTTGTGCTTTTAAAAGCTTTTTTGCAGAAGTTTTTTATTGTAAAGGGCAAGGAATCCCTTTTCATTTCAAATGAAACCTCCTCCTTCTTATTTCCTAAGAACCCAAAGTGGACTGTGAATTCCGATTTTCAGTTCAAAAAGCCAATTACACTTAAAAAAATGGGTAGGTTGGTTTGGTCTATTGCAGTGTTGCAGTCTTTTGCTCTAAGTTTTTGGCTGATATATTTTTTTGTATGACAACTATCAGATGTATATCTTAGATTTTTCAAGAGTATATATGTATCGTTTATTTTGACACCCTTGTGAAAGCTTTCCTATGCACAGCTTCATTGATTATCAGATATTGCAACTACATGTCCAGCTTACTGTAGTTAGTAACTATTTCTTATATGGTATGGATACTTTTTATCCACATTATTTGCAGGATTTTATCTTAAATTGAGACCAAAAAAAAATCTTTTAAAAAGTTATTTATGGTCTTTATGGATAAACAGTAATGTAGAATTCACTGTGTAATTCTGGTTTTGTTTTTCTGTAAAGAATACAAAGTCTTAGCTCAGCTGCCACAAATGTGTTAGTTGATGAAAGTGGAAAGACGCAATACCAACCTCAAGTTAGGATTCTTCAAAGAGAGCCCAAGACCTCCTCCAGTCCAACCAAAAATCATAAAAATAATCTAAGGTCAGTCTAACCTATACAAAAAAGCTATTTTATCAGACATTTTAGTTTTTATGTGTGCAAATTGTTATAAATGATAAACTCCACTTGTTGTGTAGTATGTTGGTCTTATTAATCACTAAAATATAACATTTTTAATATATGAAAAGTAATTGTATATTTATATTATGTATTAAATTTCTTATTCTTATACCCCCCAGTCACTGACTATTTCATAAAGTTTGATCGCGATACAATTCAGTGGTGAAAATAATCCAGGGACAACCATAAAATAATGTTTTTTTAGGAGTATAAAAGATAGACATGATAATATTCTGTAAAAGATAGACACCATAATGTACTCTAAAAGATACACATGATAATCTCTTAAAGATACACATGATAATATTCTCTACTTCTTTTTGCTTGTCTCCCAACTGGAAGAGACATGATTTTGTATATAATTCTGTCTTGACCTTATTAGCATGTTTTCTCCTTTTTTAGCTCTGCCAATAGCACAGGATCTTCCAAACACAGTAAGTCATTACAGCAGAGGGAAGCAGAGTACGCCCAGGCTAGACTTCGAATATTTGGTTCGTTGCCACCTGAAGATGACAGTGTTAGTATAGAGAATTCATCTGGACAAGAGGATATAACTACTGAGAAACAATGGTATTCATTGCTTACATCCCTTTATTTCATCTAATAAATGATAGATGTAACTTTTTAGATTTCAAGGTTTAAAAGAGTACTTTACTTTTTTTTTTTAATTACCTTCTAATTTTTTTTTTAATTACCTTCTAAGATGTAACTTACATGTTTTTCCTTGAAAATATTACTACAAGAATACGAGCTATTTGCAATAACTGAGAATCTGCAAAATAGATATGCTGTGTTTAGTTACATATTTAGATGGGCCTTTAACCCCCACCTCCCCTTTTTTTTTTTTTTTTTGCTTTTACACTATTGGAACTTGGGTATTGTATATACATCTTACAGTAGCCAAATTATCACCTCAGTAGTAAATAGTAAATAACACAGCTAATCAAAATACTAGTAAATAAAAGAACAAACATATGATACTGTAGAGTAGTAACAGAACAATAAACCAGCAAAACTAAACAACTTGTCACTGTAACTGAGACAATCAGGCACTGGGATACAACACAAGCAACCATTAAAGTATGTTGTTTACAGTGAGTATGCATATAGCGTCTCAGGCCAGCGATGCTAGTTCTAGTTGTAGAGAGTACATATATGCTCTGTTAACTGCATTCCTTAATTTATCACAGGTTATTCAGCTATTTATTTATTCATCTTTGCTATTTGTAAGATGCCTGTCACATTACAATATCTAGTTTAAACAGTCACTATATCATATAGATATTAAGTTTGGCCTGCCACAGTAGACTTGAATTGAAAATTAACATATAATTATTTTTCTATCTCCCTACAGCTCACCTCAGATCATTAAACCTGATAACTCATCTCCCAGAGTGTCAGTCATCAGACAACCCAAAGGACCCGATGGGACGACAGGTTTTAACAAGCCAGACTTAACCTAGCATCAGTTGCCTCTCTTTTAGATTGACTTTGTTACCCCTGTGTTTGAAAACAAATATCTATATGTCTACATAAATATTTATGGTGAGTGAAATGGCTAGTAAAAAAAGCATTGATCATTTCTTATACTTTAATATTCAGCCATCCCAAATCATTTCAGCTCTTCTGCCAAAGTAAATGTTTTTGTTTATGGAATGAAATACTTAAAGCTAATTTCAATTCATTGACCTATCAGCCTTGATAAATTAATGCTTGAATTGATTCTTTTAGAAGTTTTGTAATGTTTGAATGCTTTGTTGAAAATGCTACACGTTTGTCATCAGTGAAAATATTTTTTAAGTTGATTAGATTTTTGTAAAAGCATAATAATTATTTTTTTTTACCAAGAGATGTGAAATGATATCACTTGATATCACTTTTAGCAGTGTAGGGTAAATTTACCATGTTAAATTTTTGAATTCCAGTGAGGTTTATGTTGGCTTAATTCTTTAAAAAATTTAAAAAGAAGAAATGAGCTGCAACTTACTAACTGTGATTCCTAATAATAGTCAGGTTTTTTTGAAGGTACTAGTTGCATCCTAATTTTGAGTTGCATGTTGTTGTTTTTTTTTTTAATTTTAGGATGTAGATATAAAGTGGTGTCTCCTTAAAGGTTTGTGAATGCTTTATTTATGACTCCAATAAACTGTCTTGAAAGGATTGAAACTAAAGTTTTTATTTCCATGCATTTTTAATGCCAACTTGAAAGCAGATCTAGTCCTGTCACATTGATATACTCAGTCTATTGCTCCAGGTGTTTCTCTAACTTTCATTGCTTCTCTGTACAAAGGTCAGCAGTAAATTGTTCCTCTGTTGTATCCCTGATTAAATTTGTGCTTAGTGACCCCCTCAAGGATTATTGTCTTTAATGTTATTGAACTTAGTGATCCACTGAAAACTCAATATCTATCTATCTTATCTTCAAGGAAACAAAATGTTACTTTTCAAGGGACATTCTTTCTACTACTTACTACATAAGCTGCATTAAATATATGTTTCTGAACTAAGTAATACAGTTTGTTATAAAACTGTTATTATTACTACATTGTTTCTCTTAATGAATAGCCTTATCTTGTGTTTTTTTTTTGGGGGGAACATGGCGATTCCATTGAATCTCTCCAGCAGACCCAAACTTGGAACAGCTCCAATTAGTCATTTATCATCACTATTTAAAACTTTGGCCTGTATTATTTGCTTTTATCCCATTAGCAAATTTTATAATGCTGAGTTTGGGGAGGTCTAAATATAAAAGCTAAAATCTTTGAATCAGAAAAAAAAGTAAAGCAAAACATTTTTACATATTGTTAAATTTTGTTACAAATGTTTCACTTTAAATAACTTTTAGAGTTATATTAAATTTTACTCCAATTAAAAATACAAAAAATTTTGTTATCATCTTTAATTACAAATTAAAGAGTTCTCGTTCTGTCATTAAAACTAGTAGAGCAAATATTATAATTCTGACACTTTTGGAACCATCTTGATGGCCACTTTGACCTCTTGCACCTTATCAGCTGTCAGGTCATTTAAAAAAAAAAAGATGTAGTGAGAACTATACAGAGGTGTCAATGATTAGACAAGTTTCTCTTAAACAATAGGCTCACTTACATTCTAAAATATTGCTACATATGTTTTATTGTTTCTTTTTAACTACTCTTCCCAAGGAGTAATTAGATCTAAGAGATATTCATTTAAAAATAGTGTCCAATTGTGTGGTTTAAATTCTTGTTCTTAGTAAATCAAACCTGTTTTTGTTTTTTAAATGGCCGCCTTAAAATTAGAGATGGTCTAAGTGTGTCAGCTTACTCTTGGTCTGAGTATTACTTAAGGGTAAAAAAAAAAATATTATTTTTTTTAAAGATTTAAATCATGTGTATAATTTTGACTTATTTTTTTGTTCCACTTCAAATTAGAGCAAGTGTGAGTTTGAGAAAAAATAAAACAACACTTATTATTTCTATTACTGCTATTTTTGTAGTTCTTTTAGTAGGCTATTAAATTGTACACATCTCATCAGAGCAAAGCTTTAGTTTGTCCCCATCCAGTAAATGCTTCTTGTTTTGGGATACTGAGTTTACTATTTCTATTTTACCAAAACTTACAGATAGTTAATAAGGGACTCTTGTGCATTAAAAATGTTTTTTTTTTCAAAGGTGAATATTTTGTTCTATTTTGAAAATATGGTCAGTCTGTTATAATTTCATTTTCGTTCTATCAAATACAGATTGTGGTAGTATGAATCTTAAAAAAGATTTTACTCTCTGGGGATTACTTAGCAAGTGTTTTATTTTTTTTAATACCTTTCTAGTAAGAATATAAAAAAGATTGAGCCCAGCATTAATGTTACTATTGTCAGTATGTCAATTTCTGTTAGTCAAGTCATAACGTTGTATATAATCATTAATGAAAAGTATTGTAAAACAATTGAAGAATCTTGACTGATCTGGTGGAACATTTGATTTGGTTTTTATCTGTGCAATGTTTGAGCAGTCTTGGTTCCTGCTGTTTTGTACATGACATTATGAGTGCTGAGAGACTGTAATCATGTGGTGTATCTCTCTCATTGTATACTTGGAAAGCAACATTGAATTGATAGTTGTTTTTATTTTTAAGGGACATAGCCCAGTTAATTTTTATCAGATGGACTTTGTAAACAGTGCTCATTTTTTTTTTTTTTTGATTTTGTACATTTTCTTTTGTCTACATTTTTATTTGAAAAGAATTTTTATCTTTTTAATATGAAAATAATGGTTTGTTAACAAAATAGTTTGGATTGTAACGCTTCCCTGTTTGATAATTGGACATACGAATAACCCTCCCAGAAAAATTATTAAACTCGTTCAACTGTTAGTTTTATCGAGGATCTTCTGAAAGTCATGACTCATGAAATGATATGTAACAATAAAAAATGTTTTCATTTCCCTCCCTTTGCTGTCACTTTCAAATGTTGTCCTCTTTGTTACCTTGCAAATTAGGCCTGAGACCATCACTAGTCTAGAATTTGACAAAATTTATTGGAAAACTATGCTCCGCTATAATTTTAGTCATTTGGTGTTAGCTAGTGAAAAGTTTCTTGATAATGATTTTAAAAATGATAAAATAAAGTTTGTCAAGTCTTTGAGCTGCTACTGATATATCAGAAAAAAAAAAATAGTTGCCTGAAAAAATAACTTGGTAACAACTGATTTTTTATCAATAGTTAATTCTTCATATTAAAAAAAATGTATATTCATATATATAATTGTCTGTGTATATGTATATATATATATAAATTATTAACTCAAATGCTCTTCACTTAATTTAGTCAGTAACTCAAAAACCTTGACCATATTTCAGTTAATGCTGCTTAGTCTCAACTTGCACCAATTCATCAGCATGGTGACTGGTTGAAAAGAAGTTTACCGTGTGTATAAGAAAAGGATCGGTTTGTGATCCAAGTTATTTTAGTTCATCTGTTGGAGTTTCTAAAAGTCTGGTTTGGGACTAGGCGTAATTACAACATTGTACATTTGAAAGACATTTTTTTTTATATGAATGCTCATCCCTCCAACTGAGATGTTTATTCTTGTTGCATTAGTGTGTGTGTGTGTGAGTTTACCTTGTTATAACCCTATTTATTTCTTGCCTTGTTCTTTCAAATGACATGTTTGTATTCAATGATGGTCACAGTGTTTCATACTAAATAGTACAAAAATTGTAAAAACAAAAAATAATTATAGCTATAACATGCCAGTGTATGAGTTTGTGTGTGTGTGTGTGATTTAAAATATGGTCACTAAGTTAAGTCTTTCACTGACCTATGAATCATGAATCTTATCTCTCTATAGCGTCTACCAATCTGTTTGTGAACGTTTTGTTTAAAGCCACAAATGTTACAGTAAAAAATCATTTTAAAAAAATTATACATTAATGCCAGATTTGTCCAGAAAAGAAAAAAAAGACTGCTTTAAAGTATTGTTTTGTCACTATTAAATTTAACTATTCTTTTTACATTTATGCATAGGATAATTTTTTGAAAATAAACAACCATGATTTGCTGAATTTATAATTTATTTGAATATATGTAAATATGTAGGAATAAAATGATTTTTTTTTAATTTGTGATAAGTGTTGTTTTTTTTAATGACTGAATTGTCTATGCATATAGCTTAATATTTTGTATACATTTTTGCTTGAAATAAATTAAAACAAAAAAAACAAACAAATAAAACTATTTTACTCAGAAACACACTTTAATTTTAGTCTTGTATATTTCAATTATTAAAGAAAATCATGCAAATGTTCAGCAGATACCTGTACATGGACCAACACACAGAATATCTTGTGCACAATAGTGTTGGTTATTCTAGGGTTTGAACAAGTATGGGGCTTTTACATTAAAAGTTCCAGTAGTTGATTGTGGCATCCATTGATTCATTCCGCTGATGATGATGATGTGGGTACTAACTGATCTTATATTTATAACAATGGACACATCCATTGATTCATTCAACTGATGATGTAGGTACTAACTGATCTTATATTTATAACAATGGACAAAATAGGACCACAAGATGATTGGGCTAGATAAGCAACTAAAAGATTTCACTACAAATATAAGTTTTAATGCAAACAAAATAAATCAATATTGAAAACATGTCATACAAGTGATTCATACATGAACCATTTCTTTGTCCACATTGATTTAAAAATCAAAGCTTAACAATAATCTACTTCCTACTTGACTACTAATTGTCTACGAATACAAATGCAGACATCTAATGTGAAGAGAACAGTATTGATATTTAAGTTGAAAAAAAAAATGTGTAAATCTCTTATTTTTTGTATCACAGACAAAATTTGTTTTGATTTTAAAAAACTTAAGGAATAGAAGAAAAAAAAAAGACAAATGTCAAAATAAAAGGTAAACAATACTGATTGAACAAATCATCGAAGACCTTCAAGAATAACAATCCTTCTTAATAATACACACACACAAAAACAGGACATCTGTGACTTGTAGTAATACTGACACTAATGTTCAGTCTAAAAAAATTATATATTAGGTTCTTTAAATTAAATAATTTCTCTTCTGATATAAATTATTGAAACAAGAATATTAAAACATATCACACTGAAATAATTATAATGCTGATTGATTAGACTTTCTGCGTCAACTATAAATAACTTGATCATAGAGTTATCCAAGCACAAAAATAAAACACTGAACTCAATAATGATTGTCTTAAGTCCCTGCATTTGCATTGTAGCTGATAGCACTGATCTGCAACTAAAATTAAATTTAAAAAAGACTGTAAACTTCTACACAAGTTACCATAAGTCATATTTCTTATTAAGGTGGGGCATTAAGCTACCACCTCCAACTGATCCAATATAAACTGCAATGTGGTTAAAAAAAAAAAACGAATAAAACAACATTGAACAGTGCAAAATAAAGAGTGCAAATATGGAGCAATCAAAATAAATCATGCAAGTTGTTCTAAAGAAAATGAAAAATACATCGCAAAAAAAAAAAGAATAAGAAATGGACGGATTGCTAATACTTTGTCAGAACTACTAGTATATGTTGAATAGAATGTAACATGCAGGAATAAATATAATAATACTTTTAATATGAGACTCAATAGTTCAAATAAATGTATAATTAATAGGACAGTTTTAAAAAGTAAAGGTTTCATTTAGAAAGTACATTTATCATTACATAAAATAAAAGGCATGCAAATGAAGTATTGTCAATAAAAAAAATTAGTACAAAAATGTTTTTAAAAAATATCATTAAAAAAAAAACATCATAGAAATAATGTCTACAATGAATGAGCAATATAAAAAAAAAATAAAGTTCATCAATCATATCACAGATTTGGTCAGGAATTTTCATTGTGCATGGGAAGGGGCATAACTCTTGGAGTAAAAGTTAAACTAAGAACTAAACTACTTATCACATCAGTTGTAACAGTGTGATTGTGATGGTCTCCCTTAGACCTGAACAATTCACTCACTTATACTGGGCACATTCCTCCTTTAAAGTGACACTAGTCAACAGAAGCTTACAAATTTACAATTATCAAACCAAACAATGAATACAAAAATAACCTGTGGTACTTATACATTGATGTTTGTAACTATGCATTTCCAGAACTGAATTTCATCAACAAGTATTTCACTTTGAAAGAACTTTCTAAGTAATCAAAAGGAATGTGAAAAAAAAATTTTTTATTCAAATGAATGATGTATTGCTAGAAAATAACATTGCATCTTCTGTTAACATTTAACTTTTATTTCTTACTTATTGTTTGAGTTTGCGTCTAAGAATTGGGCTACGACTGGGAGGATGGTACTGAGGGGTAGATGAGAACCCTACTCTGCCAGGGGACATGTTCCTCAATGGTGATCTTTTACGTGGAGTGTAACTACGATTGTAGCTCAAACTTTCATCCAGCTTGCGCGACTCCTGCTCCAGCAGAATGGGGTCAAGGTTTGGGTCATGGATGATGGTGGACAAAGAGCTGTCCAGGATTGAACGCAGGTCTCGAATGTCATCTCCAGCACGGGTTGATTTGGTAATGTACTGCTGTCGTTTTCTCAGTTCTTGACCAATCTGGTCCTTGAGCAGTGCATTCTGAAAAGTGATCAAGTTGACCAGGTTTACAAGTCATTAACTCCAACATTTAATCAAAATATTCACAAGGAAAGATGCAAAGCCTTTTTCTAGCTTAGAGTGCCTTACACAAGGAAAGATGCAAAGCCTTTTTCAAGCTTATAGTGTCTTACACAAGGAAAGATGCAAAGCCTTTTTCCCACCTTAGAGTGTCTTACACAAGGAAAGATGCAAAGCCTT
>JADKLZ010081101.1:18588621-18617914 GCA_021533235.1 Biomphalaria straminea
CTTACAGTATTGGACTGTCTAATCTGTCCTTCCAATTCAGAGCATCTAACTTCAGTAGCTGCCATATCATTCTGAATGGCTTGTAGCCGCTCTACAAGGTTGTGGTTCTGTTTCTTGGCTTCATTCACAGCTTGGCTGCAATAAAAAAACATTAGACTGAGCAATGAACTCCTCATGACTCACTCACTAAACAGTGATAAGAACTCATATGTACATGTCTTCTTTCACTTTGTTCTTTCACTTTTAACAACACATAGCAATCAGAAAACCATTATTTTTGCAGACAAATGCTATTTACAAAGAATTACTTAAATACTAAAAGCTATTTTAAAAAAAGCATTCTAATTTAATTGAGTAACGAAACATTTTTATGGCCATATGGTAGGGGATTAATCTGCTAAACAAAGATATCAGATTTGAATCCAAGTGGCAGTTGGGATTTTTATTTTTTTAAAGTCTGTTCTTTAAAATAAAGATAGTTATTCCCTCCCAGTCTTAACTTAATATCAACATTATTCTTTTGTTCTACTGATAACCCAGCCTACCGGGTAACATCTAGTCTCTCCTGAAGGACACGTCGGTCATGTTCACTGGACGTCAAGGCCCTCTGAAGTTTGGTCACTGTTTCCTCCAGATCATTGATCATGGCATTGCTGTCAGTCAAGGAGAGATTCAAAGCTTTCACCTGAATGAGAATAATTAAAGACATTTAGTACTAATATAAAATGACCCTTCATGTGAATGCACCTTGATGGCAAATAAATGAGAGAAAATATAATAAAGAAATATTACACATCATTAAACTTCCAAGACACCCCACTAACTAAAATGTATATTGATCTCTTTCTATAGCAATAAGCTATGTCCATAGACAGAACATTGTATGTAAAAAAAAAAAAAGTTTTCTAAATAATAATTTGTGGGGAAAAAAACAACAGAGAAAAGGATTATGGTATAGAGTGAACTAACTTTTTTTTTTTTACAAAATATGAACTTAATAATTCAACCCAGAGTTCTCCACCAAAGAAAAACATAAACTCTATCTAAACTATTCACCTTATCTTTACTCTGATGACCCTCTTCTTCTGTCTTAGCCAGGTTTGTATTTAGCCTATCAATTGTGAGTTGGAGACTTTGAGCCTTGGATTCCAAGTCTTGTATTTGTTTACTTAGACTTTCAGTGCGGTCTTGAAGAACCTATTTGTTGTAAGAAAAAAAAAATATCTTTGAAAACAAATCTATGACATTGACTTCATTTGAATGGTTAAAAAAATATGCCATGGAAAAAGTAAACAATCTTCTACTTTCGAAATTACAGCTCCTATTTATGGTGACCAATTCTGTAGCTAACAGTTGATGCACTACGTAGCCAGTTAAATGACCAACAACTCATACTGTCCACAGGTCAATATTTATTCACAGCTGATTTCAGGGGACAGCATCTACTGTCAGTAAAATGGTTTCTTTAGGGCTTGAATCTGATTTTCAGGCCCACAATGAAATACTTAGCCATGATCACATGCAGAGAAGAGATGCAGTAAAATCTATCCAATGTGACATGACTGCATTCAATTGTTGACCATATAAATAAATTCTTAAGTTCCCCTTTCAAACCTTGTGCTCTATAGGGCAGATGATGTAAAGGTAATTTGATACTGTGGCCTATGGTTAACAAGGGTGTCATGTGGCCAGCACAACGACCAACCGCCTTTACCCATTAGAGCTGGATGGACTCAGAGGCGCCCAAGGATCCTGAAATCAAAATCCTAGTCTTCACCAGGATTGACTTTAATTCTGAGAAATTGTGTAGAAAAAAAATATGTTAAATATAACAGGACAACTATTACTTGTTCAAAGCATAAACAAATGATTAACTTTAGTCATATGTAGAAAAGCTATGCATTCATATGCATATGAAATTCACTAGTTCAAAGTATAAAAAATTGCTTTACTGTGCTCACATGTAAAGAAGTTATGCAGTAAAATCTGTTACATTTTATACGACTGTATTCCCCTTTTCAGTACATAAAATCAGCTGTGAGTAAATTCAATACAAGTGTTTTATGTTACCTCCAAACAAAAGTACAGAGAAAAGTTGTCTTCACGAAATGACTTCATTGGGGTATCCATTAGTGTGACTAGAAGCTTTCAGTTCAGGTAAGTGAAACTAAGCCTCACCTTGAGCACAGGCAGTAGCATTAATTATTGAAAGATCAGAGAGAAAGGGGAGACAATACTAGTGGAATCATTGACAGACAACTTCACAGAAATCAATACAACCTAGATCAATGGCTTGACTAAATCCTGCCAGTAGATGGATGATTGGAATTGATCAGAAGTTTTCACTCATATCAAAGAGGAGTAATTTAACAACCAGATGTTTAAGAGTGATGCCATGTTGGTTTTTTAACACTATTTTTTAATGACCTCAACATTGTAATGTTTTTAGAAAACAAATTTTTTTTCTCTTTCAAATAATTTTTAAAGTCATTGAAAGAGGTTCTAAGGCAAAAGACAGAGGAATGGCGAAAGATGGTGGACAAATCTTGCGTGGTGCCCCAACGGTCCAACAAACTAAAGTATAAGTAAAGGTAAAAAAAGCAAAATGTAGGTGACATTTTTTTTCTCATAATATTGTAAGTATTTTTTTCTCTCTTTTATTTTCACCCAAAAAGCTCAATAGATATTTTTTAGGTCCTAAATGTGCCTTTGAATAAACTGAAGCTGTTTAAAGTCTATATGCTTGCCACATACAGCATTTAGTCTAAACCAGTGATACCCAGCCTAATTCGACTTCCGGGCCATTTTAATTTCTGACACTCGTGACGCGGGCCACATGACAGAAAAGATACAAAAAAACTTAATGAAATGGAACTAAAACTATTTATTACAAACCCGTGGACCTAGCACTTACATTAAGTAGTGAGATGTTTGAAGTTTATCTTCTTTACTACCCTTCGGAAAAGTGGCTTCATTTCTCTACTTCAAATGTGAGCAACATTTTATCTAGTTTAACCACTGACTCATTTTCTTATCTCTTTTTAGCAACTCTTCAATCCTTCACTCTCTAGGCGAAGTTTTAACAATATTTTATTCGTTTCTCAATTCAAGAAAGCTGCAATATTTGTTTCTTGTTTTTTTAACCAACCATACTTTCTTTACTAATCAAATCTATTGGCTTATTATCATGTCCCACAAAAAAAGTAAAGATCAGTTCACTTTTCTTGTTAGATTATACATCTAGTCCCATTTTATAAACAGAATGTTAAAGGTCATGATACCAATCTATCAGAGAAAATGTTAGGACCCTTCTTCTTCTTCTTCGTTCTCATTGTTATGTTGGAGGGTTCAGATCACTACACCAATATCTGAGATGAACTGCGCAGTGGTTTCCAAGTCAGGGAGCTCTCCATATAGTTTTCTTTCTATTGGGGTGTTTTGCGGCCAGTGTCTTAGACGGGCCTCTTGGTAAAGAGCGCAGTCTTGGAGGACATGGTCGGCATTCTCTGATGACACTCCACATGGGCAGATATCACTGGTTCCAATTTTGAGCTTCCGGTACATGTGTTGTCGCATTCTGTTGTGTCCGGTCCTAAGTCGAAAGATTACACGTTGATCTTGTCGGGATAGCTTATAGTAAGCATCATCTTTCTTGTGATTTGGATGTGAGCTTGTCCATTTCTCATTTATTTTATTTATAATTAATTTCTTCATTTCTTCCAGGTAGAGTGCAGAGTTAATTTGTGAGCCACTTCTTCCACCCTTAGCGAGTGTGTCAGCCTTCTCGTTTCCCTCTAGTTGAATATGAGCTGGCACCCACTGAACAACAGTCTTTCTGCTGTTGTTGTTGAGGTTTGTCAGTGCTGCTCTGAGGTTTTCAACACAAGAGAAACCAGAGTTCAGCAAGCCTTGGAGGGTTGTCTTCGCATCGGTTAGTAGGACAATCTGACTGTGTGGGGAACTTGGATGAATTGCTAGCATGTTAGCAGCTAGTGTTAGTGCTTCCCTTTCTGCTCTGTGGCTGTCAGAGAGCCCACCAGTTGCAATGGATTTTTCTAGTTTTTCTCCATCTGGCCATTCGATAAGAATTCCAGCTCCTCCATTTGTGGTGGCTTTATGAGATGATCCATCGGTGTAAACTCTGATCCACTGATCGTTAGGATAATGGGTTTGAAGAAAACAGTTCACTATTTCCTTGAGCTCTGTTGGTCTGTAGTCAGATTTTCTTTTTATGTTTTCAATATGGTCCCTTATAGTAGGAAGAGGGCTTTCGTCCCAGGGTGGAGATTCATTATGATGTATCGAAGGTTTTAGAGTTACTTTTTCGAGTTGGTGTTTCTTTTTAAGGTTAACAGATTCCTGTATGAAATTGGTCCTTTTGAGGCGGTTTTTAGTGCCAGTTTTGTTGATTTTGGTTTTGAGTGGGTGCCTTTCCAAGGTTTCCAATTTGGTAAATTGGGAGAGGATTTTTATTTCTCTTCTTTCATCCAGAGAGATCAGGGCAGCAGTTTCCTCCATAGCTCTTATGGGTGTTGTTTTCATTGCTCCTGTCATTATTCTTAGACCGATATTTTGAACTTTGTCTATTTTTTTTAGCTTGGTTTGGGCGGCTGAGCCCCATGCTGTGGCGCCATATTCTAATACAGGTCTTACATAACTGGTATATGTCTTTTTTAGGATGTTGTGGTTAGCTCCCCAATCTGTGCCAGCTAATTTTTTCATGAGAGATAGTCTTTGGATGCCTTTACTCTGTGTTTTGTCTATTTGATTTTTCCAGGTTAGTCTTGGGTCATAAGTGACTCCAAGATATGTAGGGCTGTCATTTTTTTCTAAAGTTTCCGTATCTAAAGTTAATTTTATTGTTTGTTGCTTTGTTGACAGTGAGAAGATTGTGTATGTTGTCTTTTTTGTGTTGATGGACATGCCCCAGTCTTTGGACCACTTATTCAGTTTATCAAGGGCATCTTGTAATCGAAATTTAGATGTTCCTACATATTCTTCTGTACTAATTAAGGCAAGGTCATCTGCATACATGCTACTTTTAACTTTTCTTGGTAGGTTTTGATTTAAATCATTTATGAATAATAGGAAAAGTGTTGGGGATAGGACTCCTCCTTGGGGGACGCCGTTTTTGATGCCCACTGTGTGGCTTCTTTGCCCTTGCATGCAGACTAAGGCTTTTCTATTATTCAGATATTCCTTTATCCAGTTGTACATTCTGTGGGATATGTGATGCTGGATTAGTTTGAGTAAGAGACCTTGTTCCCAGACTTTGTCAAATGCTTTTTCTAAGTCAACCCACACAATCGTTGTTGGTTTCTTTTCTTGAAAGCCGTCTTCTATTTCTTGTGTGATGAAGGCTATTTGATCTTCTGTTGATCTTCCTTTTCTAAAGCCAGCCTGGGCTTCAGTGAGTAGGTTATTTGACTCAAGGATCCAGGTGAGTCTATTATTTACCACTCTTTCCATAAGTTTGCAAGTACAGCTAGTGAGGCTGATGGGGCGGTAGCTATCCAGTTTATTTCTTGGTTTGCCATGCTTTAGAATAGGGATCATAATGGCTTTTTTCCATATGTATGGGATTCTGCCTGATTTCCAGCTAGCATTGAATATTTGTAGCAGTTTTTTTTTGGCTTGAGAACCCAAGTGAAGAAGCATGTCATTTGATATTTTGTCTGGGCCTGGGGCTTGTTTTGGTTTTGAGGACTTTTAGGGCTTCATCTACTTCCTTCATTTTAAGATTTGTGGTCATTCCGAAGGAGTAAGCTGGACTATTTTCTTTATTTTTTCCTTGTATTTCAGAGTTTACATCTTTTTTTCTGCTTTCAATGATTTGTATTTGACCTACGCTTTGGAAAAATTTAATGAATTCATTAGCTGCTTCTTGGCCTTTCAGGGGTTTGTTGTCCTTTTCTATTACTATGGGTGTTGTTCTGTTTTCTTTCTGGTTGAGACATTTGGCTATGCGCCAGAGTTTGTGGCCGTCTCTATCTACGTTTGGTTGTTCTGTTTTTTCATGCCAACTTTTCCTCATAGCGGAGAGGTAATTTTTCCTGAAAACTGCGTTAGCTGCTTTTAGATTTATGTTGTTTTCTATACAAGGGTTATTTTCTACTGTGTTTCTGGCTTCAATAGTGGCATTGTGGAGTTCTTGTAGGTGATCAGACCAGTTGGGGATATAATCTTTTCTTGCTCCTCTAGGAATTGATTCCTTAGCCGCTAGGAGGATTGCTTTGGAGAAGGCTGAGTATGATTTATTGACCTGATTTGATTTGCAGTTTATGGAAGTGGTGTATAGGTCTGTGAGCTTTGAGAATAGGTTCCAGTTAGCTTTTTTGTAGTTCCATCTGGGGATGGTGGAGGTTTCTGATATTTTGAAGGAGGTATCGATATTGATTAATATGGGTCTGTGGTCACTAGTGGCTAGCTGGTCTGCAACTTCTCTAGTGCATTTTTTGGAAATGTTGTCAGTTGCAAAGGCTAGGTCTGGTGTGGTTGATGTTAGCCAAGCTCTTGAGAAAAAGGTTGGTTTATCATCAGGTTTATTAAGCAGGATAAGTCTGTTCTCTGCTTGCCATTCTTCAATTTCTTCTCCCCTGGCATTGAGGTCTTGGTATCCCCAGCTCTGAGAGTGACTATTCATATCCCCTAAGATAAGACATTCTTCTTGATCAGGTATTTGTATGTGGTCAATCTCTATTTCCTTGTCTGGTGGGAAGTAGCAGTTAAATACATTAATATTTCCATATGGGAGAATCAGCTTAGTTCCCATTATTTCTGAGTCTGCGAAGTTGGGCAGAGTTATGTCTGTGGTAGGGATGTCATTTTTAATGAGGGTGAGGATTCCTCCCTTGGGTCTGGTTTCTCGATCTTGTCTGATGCAGGTGTAGCCTCTAATGGAGAAACATAGATTACTGTTCAAATGAGTTTCTTGGATGCAGGCTACATCAATTTCTTTTTCATGCAGAAATATTTTTAAAGCTTCTTTTTTCTTTTGGATGCCCTCTGCGTTCCATTGTAGGATTTTTAGACTTTTGGTCTTGGAGTGTTGGCCAGTAGTTTTTACTTTCTTGTCCCTGCTCCTGGCTCCACAGGCAGAGATAGAAGAACCACCAGCTCGCTTGTGTGGGCTCCTTCGAGGCGGAGAGCCCGGCCCCCTACCTGCGCGGCGGGATTCCACAGGCAGGACGCCACATCTATTAGAATCGTTACTGAACTCCAACATTGATGAGGTTGCGTGTCAATGTGTTATGCGCCAGGAGGCCCATCGACTCCGACTTCAGCCTGCTTTTCTTTCTGGGTGTGCTCCCATAGCCTTTGATCATCCAAGATCATCTGCAAGGCAGCAGGTGTTTATTTTCGGAGTTTTCTCTCCTAGATGAACTGCTATCCCTAGCTAACGAGCTTCATCTACCTGGGTTTAGAGTTAGAGCGCCCTATACTCGCTTTTTGCAATCATTTCCCTGGATTTCTGAGATGTTTTTAGTAAATATTCTAACCACTGGAATACTCCACCTCATCCTCCATGACTGCAAACCAGTTGGTCCACGGCTGTTTATTTGGTATTCACAGCTAACCCTTATATCTAAGGGTCTTTCCCCTATCCGCCACCTGGGGACGCGCTTGGTAGAAGGTGGTAGCTCCCCCAAGGTTAGGACCCTAATATAAGTAAAATAACTTTTTGGAAAGGGAATTTTCTGCTATTACGCCGTCGTTTTTCGGCGGGCCGGATGGAACCACTTCACAGGCCAGATCTGGCCTGCGGGGCCGTAGTTTGGGCATCACTGGTCTAAACTACTGACTTTTATTCAATGGTTACAGGTTGACAGCACTTACCTGGTTCTCTGTCTCCTTGTCATTCATGGCCATTCTCAGTCTTTGGAGTTCTCCCTCCAATGCACGCCTGTTCAGCTCAGTCTTAGTGCATCTGTTCTCAGCCTCATCTAAACAGATCCTTAGCTGTTTCTTGTCTTCTTCTAGTTTTGACTCGTTTTGCTTCAACTTGGAAATCTTTTCCTGTCATTAAATGATACATACTAGTTATAATATTAACTTTTGATGAGTTTGTTTATTTTAAACATGAAACAAATGAGAACACATATAAAGAAATTCATGTATGTCAACTGGTAATTGTAAAAAAAAAATATATTAAAAAAAAGTTTGGCAAATATACAAAGGTAGTGGAAGCTAAAAAATTGTTCGAATTGATGATACAAAAAAAAAGGAAATATCTGTGATAGTAAGGTTTATCAAAAAGTAGTAAAGACCTTAATAATGCTTCAAGGGACCAAGCTCTTGGACTTACTTGAAACTGTCTTTTTTCTGACTCAGCAGAAGCAATAGATCTCTCCAGATTGTTGACCTTGTCAGTCAAGGCTTTGCGTTCTCGCTCATTTCGTCGGATAGACTCTTCCTGTAGTACAAGAGCTGTCTGGGCGGATGCCAAACGTCCATCAATGTCACGCTTACCTAACAAAAAAATAAGATTCATATTAATTGACCAGTATAAATTATTTAAATAAGTTTAAAAACACTGTTAAAAGTTTCAACTTAACATAATACATTTTTTTTCTACACATTTTGGAGTTATGTTACTTAGTATATATTCATTTACTTTTAAAAAAAAAAAAAAGCTTCAACAACTTGTATAATTTAGCATTTGAGTAATATTAAAAAGATAAATACAGTAGTTAAATGTTAACAAACTAGTTAATAAATATTTTAAGAAGTTTTTAGGGGAAAGATAAAATACAGGTAATCAAATAATGTGATGATGAAAAGAAAAAGACTGACATGTTAGACGAGAGCATGTAGAGCATTGGCAAATAAAAAGAAAATTATATATAACCAGCTCATGGTGTGTCACTCCCTGAGGCTTAAACCAGTGTTTCTCAAACTTTTACCTTTAACAATCCCCTTGGAGGAACAAAATTGCACACATATCACAGTTTGAGAAATGCTGGTTTAATCCATTTAAAAAAAAATATTTTCAACTCAATTTGATTTTCTTTGCTCTATGCTCTGGTGAAAAGAATAATTGTGAAAAATGTGTGAAATAAACAAAAGCTACTCTATATTAAACCAGTTTCTAAGACATCATGCTTGAGCCTTGATGGTAAACAACTTCCACTAACTTGAAACTTTTTTACAAGATTACTTCAACAAACTATTAACATACTGGCATTCACAAACTATAAAGATTTGGAATTATCCCATTAAAACAAAAAACTGTAAGTCCATTCTTTCCATGAATAAAATCTCTATCCAAAAATTTGATCTGTGATGAGACTGAAGTGAAAAAACAAGCAGACACAGAAATATCAAGTAAAAACAGCGACATGCAAGACAGCACAATCACTTAGACCTACCCACACTCTGAGGTCCCATTAGCAATAAGAGCACATAGAACAAGAGGCATTAATCACTTTATACAAAGACATATTATGATAATACATTTACAGTAAATGTTAACTGTACACATTAGAACTCAGCCAATACAGAGAGAATATTGGAAAAGAAAAAAAAATGCTGAAATGTTGTTGAAAGGATGGAGGATAATACTAAATAGAAATAAGACTTTTTATTTTCAACTGTATTGGCTGATGGCAATCTTTCTGTCCAAATATGCTATACATTTCTGTACTCATTTTACTCATTTATTGTAAAAAAAAAGTGTATTTATGTTATTATTTTGGGTTTTATTTCCAACCTAAAGAAATGCTTGATCCCTGACCCAATACACAAAGGCTTTAAATGCATTTACCTTCTTCGGCTTCTCCAAGAGATTTCTGGAGGATCATCAGTCTATTGTCCACTCGTTCTCTCTCTTCTTCGATGTCCTTCAGTTGAGTGGTCAAGCTTCGTATCTGAGATAAGGCATCGTCCTGTCAATAATGAAAGCATGGACTATTGTTATATAATTAAGCGAATTCCTCGTTCCATACGCTAGGACAAATTTGTATGGAATGTGTTGCCTGAGCCAGCCAGGAAAACCAGTGACTTGGCAGAATTTAAGTCATTGGTTAACATGCATGATGGATAGGATGTAATCACCTTTTTGAAGAAACGTCTATATTCTATAAGATAAGAAGAAAATTATATCTTGAATTCATTTTTGAAATAAATAATTTTTGATAAAAATGCAGCACTTTTCTTTGCCTTCTTAGAACTCATAAATTTGTGTCAAGTTACTCCATTATTAGAAATCCTTCAATATCTTTAATACAAAAAAAATTTGAACAAAGGAAGAAAAAATATTTTTATTTAAGCTATTATCACAAAGTTTAAAAAAGTGCTAAACAAAATGTACCCTCTCTCTCTCAGCAGACGCCAACTGAGACATGAAGTCACGAAGAGCAATGCGTACAGCCTCAGGGTCAACATCGGAGCAGTCTAGACGGCCAGGGCTCATGCTTCTGCTTCTCAAGGGGCTACCACTCCTGAGTGGTGAGCCAGTGCGTGGAATGGGGCTTCCCCTACCCTCTGTGGTGGTTGCATAGGTGCTGTCAAAACCTGTAACATTAACACACATTTTTAAGCTTAATTACAATGTCATATTTTAAAATCCAGCTCAGGGCTTATTTGTTTATTTGTTTATTTTATTAGGCCATACGTCATTCAAAAGAAATGTAGGAAACTCACCTTTAGTGGGGGATGTTGGTCTTGATCTTCTTGGGGAGGGACTGCGGGATCTGGACAGAAGTGGGCTCTTAGACCTTGGCATGTCCATGCGGAAGCCAATGGTTCTACGCAGGCTGGACACAATGCTGTTCAGTTTGAACTCAACATCTCGCTTGGCGCCTTCTAGTCTGGCCAGGGCAGCCTCAAGAGCACTAACTCTTCCTTCAGCCCCACTTAATTTCAGCTGTTTGAAAAAAAAGAAAGAAAAAAAAAAGATAAAGTTATTGTATTAATTTTAAACAATGTCAATATCATATAATAACAATGATATTGTATTGAATAGTAAATGGTGAATGATTATGTGAATAATGAAGTGTACTGTTCAGTTTTTATTTATTCACAATTAAAAATAAGTGTAAACATAAAAACTAGTAAAACAAAAAATGTACTCCTTCTTTCCAAAATAATTAAGAAAAAAAAAATAGACACACTGTAAAAAAAACAACCATTAGACAAAATATAACATGAAAGAAAGGACACTTTTTTTTCTTCCAGTTTTCTGATTACATTTGTAAATATTTTTGTATTATTATTATTTTTGTATAATATTTGTTCCCTTACTCTAAGTTCTCCAGCTTCAGCATTGGTGTTGTCCAAAGCTATCTCCAGATTTCTCTTATTGTCTTCCAACTTTCTCTCAGACCTGCGGCTGTCTTCCAGAGCCAGCTGATAGTCTTTCTCTTTCATCCTGGCCTCATCGATAAGTTCAGCCATCTTGCGCTGGAGGTTGGCCAAGTCTTTACGCAGAGCCTCACGGGAAGCTTCAGTTTCCACAACCTGAGGATTTCAATAATAACAGTGACAACAGTAGCCAATATTTAAATAAATAAACATTACATTTATAGATTCAATTAAGTTCTTCTTGAGGTTAAAGCTTGTTTATCAGAGAAAAAAAAAGTTTATTTGTTTTCAATGTTAATATCAACTGTAACTGATTATTTTCCTGTTTTTCTTCTTTCATTCCAAGTAAAAGAATAGACATTTTTGTCCAAGTAATAGAAAAAACATTTGTATCCAAGTAATGACTTAATGACTTGGTCTTTGAAATTGAAAGCCTTAGGCAAAGTAATTTTGGTGGCCCTAAATGAAGTTTAAAATTAAAAACAGTGAAACAATACTATTACCCAGTTTATTAAAACCTACTTGTGTCTATATCTAAATTGGCAAATATCGCAATTTCGAAAGTAGAGACAGAATTAGAATAGTTAACATAGAGTGATAGTGCTCAACTATGTTTGAGATCTGATCCAGATTTCTCAATTTTATCTTTAAATTGTTTTGTTTAGTCCTGAGGGAGGCCCTACCAATTGGAGGCCCTAGTTGGCTGACTAATTGCCTATGTCTAAGGTTAGCCCCATTTCAAGCAAGAGTCATAGCCACCATTCATTTAAAACTCAGCTATTTTGCCAGAAAATAAGTGTATTTCAAACTAATGTTTTCCTAAATTCATGTATATATTTAGTTATTCAATAAATAGTGTTCCAATTAATAGGTTTGATTTATTACCTTCTGTTTCAGATCAAAAGATGTTTTCCTTGCTTCCTCTTCTTTTTCCTCATCTCTGGCTACTCTGACTTGCAGCTCAACAACTTCTTTGCCTAATTTGCTGCGCTCACCATCCAACATTTTGATCTAATTTATTAGTAAAGACACACTCTATAAATATTACACATTATTAAAGTGGGGTTGTTTTTTTTTTGGAAAAGATTATGACAAATTTTATAATTAGAATAATCTTAATTATCAAAATGATTATTATAAGTTAGATTGAATTTCTCTGATTTCAGGTTTGCTATTTCAATGAAACTACACCCTGACAACACTAGATAGTTACTAAGAACTGAGTTAACATGAAAAAAGCTGATTTCCAGATGTTTAATTACATACTTTTTTTTTATTGGACTACAATAAGAATAGTGTGAGTTAAGCACATCATAAAAAGGATCAATAGCTAATATAAGTTTAAAAGATCTAAGAAAACATGTACCTGTCTGCGCAACTCCTGGAGCTCACGCCTGGCTTCAAGTCGAGCTTTTTCCACCTCACGTAGGTTGTTGCGCAGCTCAGCAGCTTCTTTCTGAATGCCAGCCTTCTGCTCATTAAGAACTGAAAACAACAGAACATAGTGAAAAAAAAAACAAAATAGATTTCAATAAGCATAAGTTGTTTTTCAGACAATTCAATAAAACAATTTTACATGAGCTCTTCCTCTTTATTTCGGAACACTTCACTTCAAAAACATTTGCGGACAAATTGAAACTCAAGATATTAACATGAGTAGAAAGAGCTTCTACATTTCATTCAGTCAATGAAACTAAAAAAAAACATGAACTATTTATAATTAACTAATCCATAGGGAATGTTCTTTTTTACAACCATTTCTGCTCAAATATCTGTTCTAAGAGCACATAAATAGTTTTCAAAGTTGACCACTTTATTATACAGCAGAAAGTAACTGATAATTGTATGGTAGAACATACCTTTAAAACAAAATTAATCCAGAAAATAATTTTTTTCTTAAAGAAATTATTTACAATAGAAATCTCCAAAGCAAAAGCTTATTCAGTCAAATCTGTTGTATCCATTATTAGAAATAGTTACTATGTCTACCCTCTTCATTGAATCAATCTATTGATGATATAAACACATGTTAAATTGTGATATTCTGATGACAATTACATGACTACAATATGCTCCTCTAATATTGAAAAAAAAAAGTCAATGTCAACATCAAACTAGATCTGTTTATTCTCATTAGAAATATCACACACTGTCAACTAAGGATTCCTTTAAATCTAACACAGTCCACATTCTTTGGTTACACAAATACTTGTTTCATGTTTTTATTTTCATTCTATCTCCTGTCTGAACATGTCTCATTTGATTGAATGGTCTCCCCTTGAATGGGTTCATTGAGTGACAGAGGGACAAGAACTCAAGGGGACATTAATCTTTAAGGTAGCAGACACCAAAAGTTTATACCCAGAGCTTAATGTCTTCAAACACTATTATCTGAAACCATGGAAGTGTGTCACCTTAAAGTGTAGATATAATTGTAACCAGACCTATCAATATCAGTACCCATTGAAAGAGTGAAATCAATATCATAACAAAGAAGCTTTACTGTGCTGTAGTAATAGATCCAAAGCACTCTTGGTAATGTTATTAAAATAATTCTTTCATCAAATTGACAAGAAATATATATAAAAAAAAACTAAAACAAAGCAAAACTTTTTGGGCCTCATAATTCACTTACTAATGAAACAAGAATCATAGATATATTTTTTAAATCAAGTAGTTGTATTTTAAATCATAAACTAAATCAAATTAACAGGAAAAAGTTAAAAAAAAAAAAAAAAAAAATTCAATAAAGTTGTAGTAGTAAACATACACCAATCAGCATATTTCTTAGGGACAACACCAACAGCAAGTTACCCTATTTCTACACTACTACAGGATCATAAATCAAACAATTTAAATATAAGCCTATAAATTTGACTCATGGAAATTTAAAAATAACAATAAAAGGGAAATATAAAGGAAAGAGTATCAAACCTTAGCACTCTGATCTTTTCTAGAATATATATTTTCCACTAGGCACCAAAACTATATGTTTTAACATTTATGGAGAAGGTAATGGCACAGCACCTTTTTTAAGAAATGTCTTTAAAACTATGTTAAACAAAGTAAATTGGAACTGCATCGAATTTGCACTTACATGAATGATATAGAGTTTTTAAAAATGTTTTACTTTGAAAAAAATGATTGCTCTTCATAGACTACCAGATACTTATATTGAGAGATTTACTTTGTTACATATTATGAAGAACAGATTTTTTGTACCCTGCCTGTCAGTTTATCTCCTTTCAATACATTTTTGTTTCAAAGTTATATTTTAAAAAATATGTTTATACACAATTGTTACAATAGCATACATTATTTTATAACGTGCTGTGAAAGTAACAAGTGGTTTCCTAAGAACTAATCAACATCACAAAAATGGACACAGGCTCAGTTGTAATGAACTCTTGAGTTGACTCTTCATTCTAGATCACTCACCTCCAATTCTCTGTTTTGCTTCCTGGATGAGGCGTCCCATCTCTGACTTGTCAGACTCTAGTTTCTTCACTTTGTTCCTCAAGTCATCTGCTGTCTTGCTGATCAGCTCCTTCTCTCTAGTCTCCTCACCTACTGCCCTCTTGGTGTCAATGATTTCACGGCGTAGAAGCTCTTTGGTTTCTTCAGCTGGGCACAGACATTAGCAAACATTTTAAATATATTTTTTATCTTTTTTTGTTGATTTAAAGAAAGTATGAACTTTTTATTTTATTCTTATATAGAGTAAATTATTTCATTCAAAGGAAATAGAACTTAAATCAGATTGAATTTGAAAATTCATTCAATTTCATTGATTTTCTTCAACACTTCAAACGCAAAAAAAAAAAAAAAGTTTTCTTTCCAAACCAATTCACAAAAAATTTAAGACTCTTTAGTAAAAAAAAATCTGAACAAACAAAAATGAATTTTCATTGTTAAGTATTTTTTTAAAAGCTAGCAAAAAAAAACAATTTCATTGATATTTGACTATCAATTTAAAATGTTATATCATTTGTAAGTGATTAGAGAAAAACAAATGAAGTTCCTTCCTAAGACCTAAAATGATAATCGAATCTGCTTAAAAAAGCATAGTTGAATAATTCAAACCTTCTCTGATAGCTCTATTGGCATCTATGAGATCCCTTCTGATGGCATCTCTGGTCTCCTCTACCAGTTTAAGTTGCGTTTTCAGTTCAGCCACCTCTCTCAGAAGGCCTTCTCTCTGTCGGACAAGTTCTCTAATCTGGGCAGTCAGTTCTTTGACCTCTCTCTCATGGGCTTCACTAAACAAAAATTGTTCAACAGGAAAATGTATTTCTAGTTTAGCTAAAAATATATTACACACACATTATTTTCTAAATTACATAAAAGGCATGTATTCTTAAAAATATAGTGTCCCCTTCAGACCTTGCGATCTATGGGGCAGATGATGTTAAGGTCATCTGTTTCTTTGTCCAAGGGTTTACGAGCAGGGTGTTATGTGGCCAACACAACGACCAACCGCCTTTACTTTCCCCAACTCCAACTAAAGTCAGGTACCCATTAGATTAGGGTGGACTCAGGGGCGCCCTAAAAATCCCAAAATTCAAAATCCCAGCCTTCACCGGGATTCCAACCCAGGACCTCAGGTTCGGAAGCCAAGCGCTTAACCATTCAACCACCGCGCCTCCCCCCTTGAAAAATATAGCCTGTCCCAAAAAAAAAAGAACACTAAAGCAGTGCTATACTACAAATAACCATGATAACAATTTGTGATAAGAGATATAATTCTGACTGATGCAGTAACACAACGTACGTGGCCTCCTCAAACTGAGATCTGAAGCTCTTGAGTTCACTCTGCAGGTTGTTGATGGCATTTCTGTCCTGCTCATGTTGGCTCTGAGATTCCCGTTTCAAACGTTCATATTCAACATTCAGGTGGGTGAGTTCTCCAGTCAACACCATGTTCTTCTCTTGGACTAGTCCTTTCTCTTGTTCCAGAAGGGCAATCACCTACAATGATAAAAATGTCTCTCAGCATCAATATGACCAAGTATAAGTTTGAAAAAATAAAAGTAATATTTTTTAATAGCCCCTAAAACTTTTTTTTTTCTTAAGTGAAAGATGAAGGTTGAACAGGTTTGGTCATATTGTAAGACATGACTCACTGTCAAAAGTCATTCTTCAAGGTACAGTGGAAGGAGAATGAAGAAAGGGTCATCCAAAGAAACAGATCGGCCTCTGTCTTGATATCCTGATACAACCAGCTGCTGACCAGGAAGAGTTGAGGGATTTAATTACATGAAATGTCACAGAACCCCTACGATAAAAGTCAAGGGATAGTAGAAGATGATGAATCAAATTTTAGGAAATAAAAAGCCAGTTGGTATTTAACTAATGAGCCAAGGATTATTTAGATTGAACCTTGTTGTAAGGTGTAAGCTTATTAAGGATCTGCAAAAGTAGTTGTTCAATATACGACCTTTAAAAAACTGAATCTAAAAGAAAATCCCCACCAAAAAAGTAGAAGTGAATTCATTAGCTGACAATTTTTGGTCTCTAGCTCATTCCTTCCATCTGAACAGCTGTGTGAATGGACAATAAAGAGTATTATTATTATTATTCTGTTACCTGCTGCTTATCATTCTCAGCCATCAGGAGAGCATCATCTCTGTCTCTCTGGAGCAAGGCCAGCTCTTCTAGCAGCTCCTCTTTCTGCTTCTCTGCACTGCTGGTCAGCTCTTCTTTCTCCACAGCATGCTGGTGAACTAGACGCTCTCTCTCAGAATCAAATTCTGTTCTTTGGTTATCCTGAAGATTGAAACATGAAAGAGCTTCTAGATTGATGTTGCAATTCAGTTTTCAAATAAGCCTTTTCATTTTATCTAATCAGAATGACATTTTTATTTTTCTAAAAAGGTAGAGAAATCATCACAGCTAAGACATTTTTTTATATTTTTGTTCAAATTTGTTTTATTATTAATATTCTTAGAGTTGTTTTTTTCTAAATAGA
Organism: Biomphalaria straminea; assembly: GCA_021533235.1. Taxonomy (NCBI): domain Eukaryota; kingdom Metazoa; phylum Mollusca; class Gastropoda; family Planorbidae; genus Biomphalaria; species Biomphalaria straminea. Next base: position 18,605,891 of record JADKLZ010081101.1, read on the forward strand.
TAGCCATGAAGAACTAAAATTCTCATGTAAAAACATTAAATACATTTATACAAAGGAATACCAATTTTCTGTTATTAAACAAACTGCTACAGTATGAGGCAGGAAAAAGTTCTTTAGTAATTCAATAAATGTATGCAACTTAAACTATATATTAAATTATAATAATCTGCCATAAATTCCTCTCATGCATTTATGTTTCAAAAATTTACTACCATTTCTTTGGCTATTGTTTTTTAATTTAAAAAAAAAATATTAATAAGAATGTTAAACTAAACAAAAATAATAATGAAATATGGATAATTCCATTGCCTTTTCATTTGTATATTACCAAACATTATTTTCTGACTGCAGTCTGCAATATATATATTATTGAATTCAATACATGAAATATGATGATGTGTTCCATGACAGATTAATGTATGTACTGACAAAGCCCCCCAGCTCTTCTCTATACTAACCCTCTCCTGGGTCAGTCTCTCTACATCTTCCTCATGGGCCTGTTTCTCCTGGGTCAAGGCCAACTGTGAGTCTCTTTCGAGCTGTTGGATTCTTTGATTCAGGTTGGCCTTGGCGAATTCAAAACGTTCATAATCTGTCAGTTTTTCTTTCTCCAGTCTGGCTACCTCAGCTAAAATAAAATTTAAAGTTTCATGTCACACTGATATAATTGACTAACAGTATATTATTCCATATCTTTTAGAATCTTTCAGCTAGCTGTCATTCACCTATATGCTCAATTAAGACCAATTTAGGTGCCAACTTGCTTTAACTGACATAGAAGAGAGCACCTGGCAGCAGGCAGCTTCAAAACAAGACAGCTATAGATTTCTTAAAAAAGACTGTGGGATACACAATCAATACCTAAAGAAAATCCACTGCAAAGGACAGATGTGGACAGCGAAAATAAACCTACATCAACCACCAGATGCGCTGTATGAAGAAAAATATGTAGGTCACAGCTGGGGCTGCATAGCCTTGTGAAATATTGCACTTCTCATTAATCTTCATATTTGAATATAAGCCTTATTATATGGTCAATAGATCAAACTGATCTTATTTGCCTATTTCTCAATTTAGTGAATGGTGGACAAAGCCTTAAAGCAGCGGTTCTCAACCTTTACAGCTCAGCTACCCTTTTTACAAACCCCGACTCTTCCGCAACCCCCCCACACACAGCAATAGAAGAAAAGACAAAAACAATCCATAATTTCAATGGTCTTAGGTGACCCCTGGCAAATCAACCCCCAAAGGGATCATGATTCACAGGTTGAGAACCCATGCCTTAAAGGATGAAAAATTTTTAGTGTTAAAGTATCAGTAAAAGAAAAGAAAATGGAATCCTTAAACTTCAGAAACTTAACCAAAGAATAAATGACTGAAATTTAAAAAAAAAATGTTAAGTAACTCTGGTCTAACTAAAGCAGAAATATTACTTCAGTTTGTACCTTCAGTTGTTAATAACAACATACATTGATTAGAACACTTACATTGAAGATTCTCTTTCTTGACTATCAGCTCTTGGTTCTCTCCCTCTAGTTGACCTCTTCTCACTTCCAGCTCCCTGATTTGCTGTTGGGCTTCATAGAGCGCACTCTCCAAACTGTCCTTGTCTGCAGCATAGGCTGAGATGATCTCACTCTGTTGCCTGTTCTCCCTCTCACACGCTGTCACCTACAAAAGTAATGGCATTGCAATAGACATGAACATTGTCTTGTGTTCTTAAAGTAATCAAGATGTCAATACATACATCTATTTCCCAATCAAACTGTCTGTCTGATATCACTATAGCCAGTCAAGTCAACAACAAGCAAACAAAAAAAACCTAAGAGAATATAATTCTTTTTTTTTCTATAAATAATCAACACACTTTTTGTATACATCTAGATCAGAAGGACACAGGGCAAAACAGGCTGTTATCTATCTAAAGCTATTAAATATTAATCTAGCCTGACCCAAGAGATATTATTTTACTAGACCCATCTTCCCTCATGGGAAAAATCAATTTCGTACCAAAAAAAAAATGCAAATAAATAAAAAATTCAAATAAAACAAGAAAGAAAAAAAAAAATTAATTGTTTTATTCTTTGTGACCTGAGCAACAAAAGCTATAGGTAGCTATGATCTTTAGTTATTTAGGCAAAGAAAAAACTAACAAAAAGAGTCTGTGAGAGGAAGAGCGTCTAGACTCACCTGCACAACAAGCTCTCCTTTGTCCTGAGTTAGAATCTCTTTGTCTTTGATCAGACGCTCCACTACCACCTGGATCTTATCTACATCTCTTCTAGAGTTCAACAACTCCTCAGCCAAGGCATGCTTCTGTCTTGACAACTGTCAAAGTAAACACATAACACATTACATTGACACTACTACATTTCTGTTACAAGAATGAACCACGTTACAATGTCAATAAATGTATCAGTTTTTACACAGGCCATGTTAAAATAAATATATATTAAAAATAAAAGAAACACATGAATGAATTTGTATAAAATACTTTTTCAAGAATGGCTTTCACTTATTCACTAGACAAGACTTGAAGAGACAATGGATCAAAGGGTGAGGGAATAAAAAGAAAAGCCAAGATGAGCAAGTTTTTAACGTTTGAGTCAGTTCATAGGAATCAATCCAGAGATCATATTGATTTTTATTATTGATCTCACTAGCTGTGATCAGGGAACAAAAGAGTTTGACCCCATTCTTTCAATTGTCAAGAAACAGGAAGCCATAAAACTAAGCAACAGAGTTTAATTTTATTGTATGTCTGCTAGCAAATGTCAGGTTCACTGGTTCATTGTATCCATAGATTATTGTTAATTCAAACTGTCCTTACAGACTCACCAAACATCCTAATGAGATTGCGGATAGCTAAATAGGAATAAATTAAATACAAAGAAGAATGAACTAGTTTTTAAAAACCTTACTATCACAGGCCACAAACAAAATTTAAAAAAAACAAAAAAACTTTATTTATATACCCACCATATTGAGCTGGGCAATGATCTCTTGCTTATCCTTTGTCAGTTGGACAATTTCATCTTCTAGTTGCTGTCTGGTCAGCTCTGACAACTCTAAAGTGTGGTTCAGACCTTTTGAAAAGCAGCAAACAGAAAAAAGAATTACAAAAACTACCATGTCAAATGTACAAGTAATTTAGCCTCATTGTAATATTAATTTAGATCAAAACTGTATTAAAAAAAAGTAATTTGATGTTATTGTGAGTGAAGTGTCTTAGAGTTAAAGAAAAGCTAAAAAAAAAATCATTAATAAACAAGTTTGTTATAATGAAATACACATATAAATAAGTCTCACCATGTTTCTCTGTATCCAGATCCATTTTTTCCTGCTCTACTCTTACAAGCTCCTCTCTGATGCCACACTTCTCTTGCTCCAAGGCAGACTTCTCCCCATACAGTGAAGCTTTCTCAGCCTCAAGCTAAAACAGCCAAATTTGTTTTGCATTAGCATACACTATTGTACAATATTTTTTATTGAAATGTATAATTTAGACATAGAACCTCATAAGATGGCTTGTGAATCTCTTTTTATGAAATAACCAAAACATTTTTTTCTTTACTTAGTTTTTATGTATAAATAATGAGACTTCGAGTGATTAAATGGTATATTAACTGTTGTAGAATGAATACAACATATTAAGCTCTAAAAGTTAAATAAAAATGTGTAAGCAGAGACCTGAAGAATAATTCTATTGAGCTCAATCTTGTCCTGACCCAGGCCTTCATTTAGAGCCTGCAGTTTCAACAAAGCATCTCTGAGTGTGGCCTCGTCAGTCTTCAGTTTGTTGATCTCTACTTCTATCTCAGCCTTCTGTACTTCAGACCTAGATAGGGAATCACCTGGGCAACACAATTTTAAGTGAAAAGTAAAATTTTCTAAACTCTTTAAGAAATAAACCTAATGCTAAGACTTTGACTTAACAACACCAATATATGTTTTAATATGCTGAGTGTTTTTCAATATACCAGTAATTACATATTGTTAACACTCAATAAAATTATTTATTCAATAAAAGGCAATGTGCTTTCACTGAAATTTACAAGAACTGCACAGAACTTTTATTATTATTTTTTTACCAAGAAATGCAGAAGCATAAACATTTTTTCAATGTTACTTTTTTAAAATGGAACAATCTGCAAAGACTAGAAAAAGAATCCCACTGAACATGACATTGAATCTCACCTAGCTCCTTGTTTTGTGCATCTAACACTTCTTTATCTAGCAGGGCTCTGTTGAGGGCTTCCTTGGTGGCCACCAGCTCTTCCCTGACTGCTGAGATTTTCTGCTCAAGTTGTTCTATCACTTTTTGACTGAAATCACAAAAATTGACATTTTGATAATAAAAAACTTTTACATTGCTCAAGGATGCTGTTTCAAAGATTGTTATTGCTAAACATCATTAGGTCTGAATGGGGTACTTTACTTTTTTTTAAACATCATGTTTCAAGGGTTTTTATCATTTAATGTGCATTTTTTTTTGTTATTTTTTAATAATCAAAGGTAGACAAAACAGTAAACAAATTTTGATGAAAGGCTTCATAGAAATTAAACTAAGTAATTTTCTTTTTATTTTAATGCTCCCTCTTACAGACTGAGTTGCAAGGCAAAAATATTTTTAAAGACTTTTTTTCTTTCCCATTTATGATTGCTTTATAGTCTTCATTATTTTAGATTAGAACTTATTAAATTATTTCAATTTTTATAATATATATAGATCTATATGTATTGATATAAGTCGGTTTGTTTTTCTTTTTATTAAATTTTGTATGCTCTGGTTTAAATTTAAAGATTTTGAAAATTTAAATGTAGATCTCTCACCATCTCTCATTCTCTTTGACCTGTCGATCTTTATCTTTTATGATGTCTTCCTTGTCATCCTCCAGGTTGTCTCTGGTCCTTTGGAGCTCACCATTGGCAGACTTAAGCCTCTCATTCTCTTTCTGTAGCTCTTCAATCTGAGAGTTCAACTCAAGGCGGACACGCTCCAATTGAGATTTCTCCGTTCCAGTCTGGCTAAGGGCAGTCTTAATGCGGTCTCGGTCCCGGGATGAGTCTTCCTTCTCCCTGCGACTATAAAAAAAACACATAGTCTATTATGTCTATCTCTTAATCAAATAAATACATGAAAAGTGGTTTCTTAATTACAAAACATGCACTTTTAGCTCATAAAAACAAAGAGTGAACAAAAAAATGTTCATATATAAAACATACACAATGTCTAGATCCTCCTTCAGATTCAAGATAACAATCTCCATTCTCTTTTTCTCATTCACTACATCTTCTATGGTTTTCTTCAGAGACACAGACTGGTCTCGGCTTGAATTCAGTTTGGCCTTTAGTTCTGAAACCTAAAGAGAAAAAACAAAGTAGTAGATTATACTTTTTAAAAATTTTTGAAAATAAGAAACCTTATCAAATAACGTTTTTTTTCAGTCTGTTATATATTTGCAAAAAAGATCATAATAAAACAATGAAAACATATTTATAATAAGAAAAAAAAAAAGAAAAAACCTGCAATTGACGTTTATTAAGGGCTGCCTGAACAGCTGAAAATGTGGCATCAGCGAAAGCAGGGGATCTGGAGAGACATAAGATATTGAATCTACTCTTAAAAATGTACAAATATGCACACACAAAGAAATAAAATCATTAACAATCAACTGTGCTGGTAACACATATTACATGTATTCAAACACTGACCTAGATCTAGTTTTAGGTGAAGGAGAACGGTGCGGTGACCTCAGGCGACCATAAGGAGACCTTGACCTGGTAGGCGAGACTGAGGATGTTCTGAAAGATGGAGATGCTGTTCTTCTGGGAGCAACATTCTCTTCATCTTCTGCGCCCTGGTCAGCATCATTGATGACAGCTTCAGCAATGTTGCGGAGAGCCCAATGTAGAGCCTCAGTTTCTTCCCGGACCTAAAATAGACATCGCAATAAGTGTTACTGTTGAAGTCAGACCAAAAATTAAGTGAACTATATTCAAAAAGCCATGGCCATATCACAAGGTCTTCAGGGCTCGCTAAGACTTTCCTTCAGGGAACAGTACCAGGAAAAGAAGAAGAGGAAGACTGAAACAAATGGGAAGACAACATAAACAAATATTTTATCCTAGGCAAAAGACAGAGAGGAATGGGCAACATGATCAACAGATCTTGTGTGGTGTCACAAAGATCTGACAGACTAAGGGATAGGTATTTTTGGTCTGACTATATTAAAAAAGAAAGCTCAACATTTCAGTAAAAAGTTCATCTACGAGTTTCTAAAGCTTGCAGAAACAAAATCTTAGATTAGGATAAATAGCAGATTTTATCTAATATCATTGGGTTTGACTGTCAACGTAAGGACTACATAAGGTCGTGTAAAAATAATTTGTAAAATAACCTGCAAATTTTTAAAAACAAATTTAAAGTTTAAATATAGAAAGCCACATGCACAAACCTGTCTAGCTGTGTCAGTTTCTTGTACTTCCACTACTTTCTCTGACTGAACAACAGATTTTTGAATCAGAACAATGGCTTTTTCTTTCTCTTCCAGCTGAATATTCAATCTCTCATTCTTCATGGTTAGTTCATTAACCCTATAATTTTAACAATATCTTACTATAAATTTGGAAATTAGCAAAAAAAACTTTAAGCAACTTCTATAGTTTACAGAAAAAAATATGCAATAGTTAGAAAAAAAAAATTTTAAAACTAAAATACAAGTCGCCCACCCTAACCCTACACAGGATAGACTTATTTGGTAACTCACTTGTCCTGCAAATCATGGACTTCTCTAAGTTTATCTCTCAACTGGGACTCAATAGACAACTTTTCACTGCGCTCCTTCTCAAGGCTCACCTAGTAAGTGAACAGAAAAATAATAATCCTCAAGGACCATTGAAATGTTTCTTTAAGTGAAGTACTTCTCAAACTTCAAAGGACCATAAAAAACAGTCACTTTTCAAAGTGAGGCTTGAGGAACAAATACATGATTAAATCACAGCAATGTAAGAACTACTCAAAACTCTAAATGTTTATCAAGCAATTCTTGAGTAAAATTTCAGACACTCGCTCTAAATTTGATGGCAACAAAGCCTAAATAAATAGTTATAATAAAAGAGCTATTACCTAATTCTTATAGTAAAAAAATATATAATATTTAAAATTATTATATTATTATTAAATATAATATAATTTATATATTTCTTTAAGTCAAAAGAAATGACCTACCTGACAATGGGCATCACCAGTTCTCAAGTGGGCACTCACGTTAAGACAAGCTGAATGCATGGTGCGTGCAGCCTTTTGGACTTCACCCTTAACCCCAGCAAGGTCACGCTCAGTAGCGATCTTCATTTCTCCAAACTGACGGCGGAAGGCCACAACAGCTCTCCAGAGAGACAGGAGACGAGAGTGTTCAGAGTTAAAGTACTCATTGAAGTTCTACAATGTTGTAGGAATATAAAAAAAATGGCATTGTGAATTGAAGTTAATTGTAGTCTAATTGTGCTATAATGAAACTTACTGATTATATGTTTATATCTATAATCTTACATGGATAACAATAAGTGAAGGAGTATGGTGCGGTAAGCGCATATGGATAGTAATTATAATAACATCTTAGAAATAGATGATAATAAAATCAACTGAAATGAACATTTTTAAATCCTCAGAAAACACCAAGAATTTAAAATATTAAGCAAAAAAACCTGAATCATATTCACTTCAAAGTCATAAAGTAAAAAAAAAAATAATTTTAGTTTTCTCTCTAAAAGAATGAAGATATGATAGATAGTACAGCAAGAAATCATGAACTGACCTTTTCCTCAGATCTCCATTCCATTTCCTTAGCCTCCAGCTCTTCCCTTGCAGTCTGCCAGTCTTGGGTCAGCTTGTGAATGTCCAGGGTCAGTTGTTGGTTGGTAGCAGTGGCCTGGTCAAGTTGTTCTCTTAGCATGGTGTTCACATGCTCCAGACCATTACACCTATGTTGTATAATATAAGCTTATGTCTGAACTCATAGCAAATAAACATTAATAGTTTAATAATGCATACCTAAAGACCATATGATATATTTCAATCAACACCAACTAATTTTGGCTAATAATAAAACTTGTCTTCAAATCCAAAGATTCATGAGGAATGCAGTATTTCCCATGGATAGGCAGCCCCAGCTTTGACTTACATATTTAACCAACTAGTTATAGACAGTAGATTTTTAAAAAATTCTTTAGATTTTTTTCTACAAAAAAAAAATATTAAGAGTTAAGATATTTTTTAAAAAATTATTAATATTGGCTGGATATTTTATTGCAGACTTGTAAGAATAACACGTTACAAGTCATATATTTATTTACATCCCAAGCACACATGAATACATGCAGAACTACTACCTCTGTCTCTCCTCCTCTAACTGGATGAGCACTGAGTCAATATTATCTGCTGCCTCTGACTCAATCAGCTTGTATCTACTCTCAGTTGAGTTCTAAAGACAAAATAGAAAGTATATGGACTACAAATAAGACTGAGGCAAATAAAAGCATAACCATACAATTTCAAAAACAGAATAGGTAACAAAATGAAACCCAAGACTTATGGCTATTGTTTTATTCAGATTAAAAAAAAAAGAAATTTTTGATTTTCCTGATTTAAGTTTTAAAGAAACTTAGGCAAAAAAGAATACGAAAAAAATAGAAATAAATAAAAGCTTATATTCTTTGTTATCCCGTTAATTCACAAGCTTGTGATTATCCAATGTATATTAAAAACTAAAAGGGTCAGATTTCCCCTTAATTTTTTTATACAGTTCGGTTTCAAATACAGCTTTAATATTTGGATAAATTATGATAATGTAAATTATTATAAATAGCTGCAACTGAATGCTTGTTGTAATAATGGGTTGGAGAGAATACAGGCTACAGGATCACTTACAGAGGGGAGTAAACCCCAAAATACTTTTCCATATAAAGTAAAAAGAAGGGAGGAAGGGACATTAATTGTTATATAGGTAATAAAAACAAAAGGTAACAACAGCTGAAAATTTTTTATTACTTATTTCCATAAGGTAATTATTTATAGATTTTATAATCAAAACCTTTTCGTTCTTTAATTTTACCATGTATTTTAAAGATTTTTTCAAAACATATACTTCTGTTTATCATAACAAGTGGCCAAATAAACTAGGTAAATCAAACAAATGGTCATACAGGCTTCCTCAAATCAAACAAGCAGCCACATATTACTAGCTATCTATATCATAAAGACTGTTTGTGTTTCAAGATAGGATATAATGTTATCAGCTCATAAACTTTAAGTAAGCCATATGGAAGATTGTATAAATCTGTTGTCAGCAGTTTGCATGATAAATGACATGCTCTGATCCATTCAAAAACACTCTCCAGTACTCTATGATCCTTGGTTTCAGCCCCTGTGACAAATGATCTTATACCTGTATACTTAAACACAAACTCCACAAGTCTCAGATAGACAAAAACTATATAGGTAAGTACTTTACATAATTCACTGTGCTGCTTGGGAGTGCTACTTCATATGGAAAATAGTTTTCAGAACTTATCAACACTTGTTATCAATTGTTAGGTACTCAATTCATAATTATAGTTAGTTAGCGACGCACCATAGAAGACGCATAGTGAACGGGACTAGTGACGTTTGGGATATGTTGCGGTAGAGACTAAGAAATCAGTTAGCGCTAGGTTCTCGTAGGGTGTAGACATAGTTTATCATAGTAGTAGTTATTCGACATTTGACTGTGGCCTAGTTCGTAATTAAATACTATTTCAATTGTTAACCAGCATTTCTTGATTCTGTTCTGGTTTGGAAATCGATGTTGTGTTTCTGTTTTCGTGTCAGTATTGGATAGTTAACTGCATCAAATACACCCGGACAATAATACTCAAACGCCTGCAGAGTAATTTATAGTTGACTACAGTACAACCTGAAGACAGCCAAACGATAACATCACACAATGCCATATATTTCATATGAGTCTTAAGGGACACAGCCCCCTCCCCTTCTAGTCTCAGAGAACACAACCCCACCCCTACACAGTCTCAGAGGATAATATCCTCCCCCCCACCCCGAACTCAGTCTTAGAAGACACAGCCCCCACCAGACTATCTCAGAGGACAGTCCTCCACCTCACTGTACCACAAAAAATAGTCCTCCAGGACACAGCCCTGCCTTTTTAAAACAAAAATATTAATTATAACCTTTTTTTAAAAACATTTCTTTTTCCCAGCAATAAAGTACATAACCAAAATAAAGAGGTACGAAAATACAATGTAAAACTAGAAAATATCTTATTCAAAAGGAATTAATAATAAAATATGGTTATGGTTAGACAAAAGATATATAACATGTAATTTGAGAGAGCATATCCAGATTGCCTGAAGTAGCCCTATTCCAAGTATTGCAATAAATTACACTTCAGGTAAGAGTGGTTCAGATCTGGGATTGTGAAGAATGAATAGCAGCTTTTAAGTTTCAGGGGCAGACTGACACAAGATAAAATAAGCTCAATCCCAATCAATTGGCATGTTTAGTTCACTTGGCACAGAATCTCTCTATTTCTAATTTGTATCGCAGGCAATTAATTTGATGTCAGTTCTGATATGCTTACAATGAAAAAATAAGCAGAGGTTCTCAACTGTTCAAAATCCCTTACTAACAATTGAATGGAAATATTTCTATATTTTTTTTTTTGAAGACAAAAAGAGAAATATAAAAAATTATTATTAAAAAAAAAAGTGGGGAAAAAAAATCAATTAAGTTCATCCTTAAACAATGCCTAAGCATCAGTGGAAATATTATATGGCCATGTAACAATATGTACACAGGCAATGCTAATCAACAACTTGTTTATAGTTTTGCTAAGATTAATATATTTAATAATATTGTGAATTCTATCACCTATCATGACCTTAATTTTTTTTTTAAGATGAGAAAAAGAATTTTAAAAGAATTATATTAACCTTTTTTTTTTTAAAACTGTAAGTGATTTCAGATCACAGTTATAGAGTGCTTAAGGTAGAAGTATAAAAAACTGAAAAACATAAATGCTACTGACATCTTTACTGTATGAGGGATGGAAGTGTATTTAGTGGCAGTAGTAAATGATGTACACATTGCTGCCTGGTCATAAGGTATACACTCTGGACTGTCATCTTAATATGCCCAGGTTCGAACTCTGCCCCCTGCAAACCCCTGATGTCCTATGGGTGGTTTGAGCTAAGATGTAATTAACTTTAATTTTGAAGGAACATTCAAAATTGTAGAAAAAAAAACACACACACATAATAAATTAATGATTCATTAGCATTTTCTTTTTTTTTTTTAGAAAAAAATGTCAGTGGACAAAACAAATAATATGATTTGGCTAAAGGAAAATATAAACAAAAAAATAGTGGCTTTGTTTTAGCAATCCTAATATGTGTCAATATATTATTCAGAAATAATTATATTAATAAATGGATATGAAAGGGGTAAGGGAACCTGAAACTTTGAGACTCAAGTTTTAAAACCTGGCCAGATTAGTTCAGATTCCTAGGTTCTAAGGAGATGACAGATAGACCCAATAACAACAAAGAAAATGTTTAACATTGTTATGCTCAAACAACTTTCACATCAAATCATTTGCTCTTTTTCTTAGCTTGAATACTAAGGATAAATAGATTTACCTTGCTGGTGTAGACTCTGTTGATCTCAACATCTTTCTTGTGAACAGATTCCTCAAGGTCTTGACATTTCTTCTTGTACTGTAACAGCTGAAAGTTGTAGAGAAATGATTCTGAGAATACTAGCATACAAGGAAACTGGAATAAAACACAGGAAGCTAATATACAAGGGAGCTAACAAACACAGGGAGCTAACATACATGGGAGCTAGCATACATAGGCACTAACATACAATGGAGCTAACAAACATAGGAGCTAGCATACATGGGCAATAACATACAATGGAGCTAACAATCACAGGGAGATAACATACATGGGAGCTAGCATACA
>JADKLZ010081101.1:18621597-18642490 GCA_021533235.1 Biomphalaria straminea
GAGAGAGAGAGAGAGAGAGAGAGAGAGAGAGAGAGAGAGAGAGAGAGAGAGATTAGAACAATCGGAAATGATACAAACCGATAAACAATGACTGTTGACACAGCACCTCAACTAGTGACACAGGCCTCATTTGATATTTGGCAGTAAGGTGCGTGACAAACTTAAAGACCCGGTGGTATCTTTTCTACAGCCAATAATTGCTTAGAGACACGGCACTATCATTCCGATCAACTACAAACAAGATCAACGAAAGGATAACTCCCTACAAGACAGAGACAGGAGTGAATTTTCTTCCAAATGAATAACTAATGTAACATTTTTTTCATACCCATCTTACATGAACATGGGTTAAGAGACTTTTGTAATTTAAGACTAGTAAAGGACATTGTTTTCTGAAGCAATCTCCCCCCCCCTCCCACTTTTTTTTTTAAAGTCATTTCTGACGCCACTGTATAAAACACTGGTACCGGTATATTTCTTTCAAATATATCTCATGGTGGGGAGAAACTATATTAACAGAGCACCACAAAACACACACAATTGAAGTGCATCAAAGCTCTATTTCGATCTTATATCATCTTCCTTAAGCAGACCGGAATTAGGTTTTGGCAGACGATGGACCGAACCAATGAAAGGTTGCCCATTGAATTTCGCAACAAGAAGATCCATCTCTGAGGAGCACTTGCAGTTTAGTTTTAAACCATAACAAATTTTGGTTTCTTTAAATGGGCAATATGTTTGTTTATAAAGACAATCAAATGAGAAGAGAACAAAAAAAAATTAGCCACAGTTTCACAGACACTGAAGACATGCCAGTTAGTGTGCCTAAAATGATTTTGAACCTCCAATGGCATCCAAGTTAATAAGTCAATTTCTTATTTAATTAGAGTCAACCTCGGTTAACGGACAAATGCATACACTTGACTCTCTACATACAAGTCTGCTGTTCAATTCCCATTTTTGTATTCACACACTTCCCCATGACACTAAGATGAAATCAGAGGTGACTTGTTATACACCCACAAATATACATAAGTGCACACAGCAGACCAACTTCTTTGCTGGTTGTTTTAAAGATTTCATTAAAATTTCAACAATAGCTAGGAGACAAGTCTTTCCAAAACAGTGAGAAGGATTTAATTTGAATGTACATTACAAGTGAACTGTTTCTTTCTAGCCTACGATGCGAAACTATCACGAAAAAAGACATCAGAACGCCGAGTGTTAAAGCGAATGCTTTTCAACCATAATATGACTTTATCGTAAGTCTATGTGATGATTTTGTTTGTTTCCAAAGTTCAAAAGAAAGTCAATCTACCCTCTGGGGAAAGAAGATCTTTGAGTGATTTCCCTACACATGGAATAATGGATCAAAAGACGTACAACACGATCATTCTATTCTATTTATTCATGGCCACCAAGGGCCGAATACAGTTTGTTACAATAAGATTTCAGTGCATTCAAGTCAATAAAATGAGAAACTCGCCTCCATGACTCTCCGATGCACAAATCCTTCTCTCCTGGGCGCGACATTCGCTCGTCCGCTTCCATTTACTTCGGGAGACTGATGACCACTGTCCTCGCTCTCGTCAACGTCCAGAGAGTACCACTGGTCACTCAGTAAGAAACGTTCCTCCTCATCACTCAGCGTTTCCCTTTCCCTTGTCCCCCGTTCAGGTTGAGTGCTTTTACTCTCCAGGTTCATTGTGTTTCCTTCCACTATGTACCACTACTAAGTATTACAACATCGATACGGCACAATGTGACTATGGCTTTACTGTAGTCTGCAATTCTATCAGCTCACAGCACTTTCTTCTTACTAGTTCATGTTTTACTACAAGTTGTAGAAACACCCTGAGCCAGGCCGATGGATGAAACAGAATGATGTGATGTGAGCAGAAACTCGCCTTATTGTCAATAACACATTTATGTGGAACAGCAACATGCAATAGTATGAATCAACTCCGGAAGTAATGAATATCCCAGAAGTCAACGAATTACCAAACGAAAACAAAGTCGAAAGAAACAAGAGGTAATTCCATCAAGACTTCCCTTCAACAGCTCGAGAACTCGCCTTCTGCTGTACTGGCACATGTATATTCCAAAAACTTCACAGATCGCCGACCTAGACGCGAGACAATAGGAAACACTGCATGCTGATCCGCACCGTGAACAAAGCGTTACGGCCTATAAGGCACGCAGCGGGTCTTGCAACGTTAGAGCATGCCTCAAAACTTGGCACCAACAGCTCAACATATGAATAAGTAATGACACCAATTTCGTTGATACAGATCCGTTGAAAATTATCTAAAGGAAGAAGCTCCCTGCCCACCCCTTATTAACCCTCATCATTTGTTAATCTAATGTGTTAAGAGTGTAAAACATTTGGGAGTAGGATTACGGTATTAATTAGAATATAGTGAAATCATCATTCGACTTAGTGAATTAAGTAGGTGACTTAGTGAATAAAGTAGGTGACTTAGTGAATTAAGTATGTGACTTAGTGAAATCATATGTGACTGACTGAATTCAGGCTATGCCTTAGTGAAAGCACTCTTTTGAATCCGTTGACATATAGTGCTGATTGTTAAAAATCTTAACTTCGAAATAAAAATTGCATTACTACAATGCAAAGAGCAATATAAGCTAGGAAAAATCAGCATAACACAACGATCAAACAGATATTCATCTCACCACAAAGTCATGGATTGCAATAGAAAAATATAGGCCTAACAAGGAAACAAACAAAAATCTATTGTTATTTTCAAAAAAAAAACAAAAACGGTTGAAACATAATATGTTTACAGTAAGTTTGACCCCTTGAACGTCTTTTGTTATCTCGAGAGTCCCCCCCTTCCATGTATTAGTTATGAATTGCCCAGCAGAACAATGCTAGATCGCGTCTCCAGGAGAAGTCAAGGATCATTAACCAGGACACGAACAGCAAGACATTGAACACTATACCCACTTTTGTTCGATCTACAACTATTGGTGATTAGCCGATAAGAAATACGCAGCTTTCAGTTTCTCGTCTCTGAAGTCTGTTCATTACTTGACAATATTTAGAATGATATGGCCCGATGTCACCAGACTTTATCTTTCAAGAGACAAAATGTAAACAGTTAAAAGAAAATAAAAAACATTCGCATTCTTTGGTTGTTCCAGAGGCAATAAAGAATAAAGAAAATCAAATTGGGGAGAAAAAAAACTCGACAAGAGTTTCACAGATCTTGAAGACATGCCAGTTAGTGTGCTTAAAATGATTTTGAATCTTCGAAGTATATAATTAAATATTTAATTAGTTGTCGAAACTAAAGGCCTCGATATACGAAAAAAATATAGTTGACAACAAATCTGAAGAAAAAAAAAAGACAAAAAAAAAAAAAGACATTAAGTGTAGTTCCACAAATGACCTAAATAGTTAGCACCACCTTTGAATCTGTGCTTTTCTTTCACGTTAACTTTTAAGATGTTCCTGGAAGATGTTACTACAGAAGCTTCCAAAATGTATAGACAGTAACATCATTTCTGAGAGTTGGCAGCCAAATTGTCTGAGGGTACTCTTTGATGAACAGTTGGCTTAGTTCAAGGAAATGCAAGAAATAACCAACAGTGCTTATTGAAGAACAAAAACAAGCTATGTGTGTCTTGGTGAAAGAAAAGGTGAAGAAGTTATATTCAGACATGTTTGACGGGTATTCGGAAGAAAATAAGAAAGAAAAGAACATGGGACCATAAGCGTCTTTGATTTCAACTCTTTTTTGTTACTAACACTGAGATCATCGACATTCGTAAAAACAAAATGGAGTGTGAGCTTTCACTTCTGTCCAATCAAAATAGTTTTGTCTTGTGATACATACAGAGAATTGCAACTTTTGACCTTTGGAATTATTGGTACAAATTGCAATGTACTTACAAAACCGATTCGGGTAACCCAATGATTCAGGTGTTGGGGTGAGTTCAGTGGAACTTCGTGGCCGAGAGGAGGCCAAACACAAGGGGGGGGGGAGTAGAGTTAAATAAGTAACCAGCATGAAAGTATTTCTAATTGGCAGAAGTAGCCCCATAATATGCCAAACGCTAAAACTTGTATATTTTGGTTTAAAATGTCTTCGTGAAGTGCGGTAGGTCACATGACTAAATCTGTTCATAGAATATGTTCATAGCAGAAGAAAAAATCAATTCTGCTTGTTCTAGATTCAAGCACTATTTGTCTCAGCATATAACAGATCTAGTTTAATGTATCCAGATTAAAGCAAACTGGCTGGCTATCCTTTACACCACAATGGCCTCACTGGAGCGTATAACAAATGGTCGCGAAGGGGATTGTGGGTAATGCGAGCAGACGTCGTCAGGTGTCTCGGTAATGAGTGCCGACATGTCAATGTTCTGGATCTACTTCTCTGTTCACAACCTCCCCCCAATATATTGGGAAATTCTTTTTTTTGGAAAAGTGCCACTTAATACATGATTGGCACACTCATTATTACCTCGTCAAGCTAGCATGTGTCTTAATTTCTCATCAGTGCCAGGCACTTACTTAATAGAACAATAACTCTGTGTCTTTAATTTGCAGTGTGATCAGCCCACCCACCTCATACGCAGACACAGAGAGAATGTGGCTGACACAGCTGTCCAGGTCATTACATGAGATAGTCATGAAAACATCTTCAGCCATGTACTTTATAGTTAAAGAGTTAATGGCTTTACGATAGTTTTTACCATATTTCTTTAGCTTCCAAATTAGACATTAGGATAAAAGTCCAAACACATGAATACCGCCATAAGTTTTAGATAGGATCGTCGCAGTGATAATAGAATAGTACCTTAACACTTAAAGTCTGACTTAACCTAGTGATAGGGGAATTTTTGTTTTAAACTGACAAAAAAAAAAAAAGGAAACAAAAATTGTAATAATTGAAAACGGATTGACTAATAAATGGGCGTACTGCTGGTTCACGTCTTTATCTGAGCAAGTAAAATTGTTAAGACTGTTTTATTGATCCTTATGGACATTCGTTGTGAATTACAAGGACTCTTTTTCTCAGATAAAAACAACACAGATAATAAATACAACAGACACAACATAACTGTTTAAATTTAATGCCAATGCTTCCAAGCCATTCCAGGTAGTTTCACAAGATGAAAACCTCTGGTCTAATTAGCTTAACTCAATTACAGCATACCGTAGATTTGTGTAAGCAAAACGTCTAGCGGTTTTGATGTGTGTAAAGACCTCCTAATAGGCTTGAACGGTAAACAACTATGAGAGGACTGGACGACCTTAAACAACCACACAACATCGGATACAGGCAACGGCACAAAAACTAAATTCTCAGTAAATCCTAACCACTAGAAAACCTGATAGGACGTAGCACGGAAGAGATTATCTACCACAAACCAGGGGTTGCAAGATTCAGTATTTACTGAACAGTACGTGACTTAACATTAGTCCACCTAGTAGGGTTAAAGTTACAGATTGATAATCAAATGATTGGCCCATAGTTGCTGGCCAAGCCCGTGTTAAATCTCATTCACGTGTTAAATCTCATTCATGTGTTAAATCTCATTCACGTGTTAAATCTCATTCATGTAAAGGGTAATGCAAATGATACGCAACTCTTGGTTAGTATGCTGACAATGATAGAGTTTTTTGTTGTTGTTGTTGTTGTTTTGTATCTGTATTGGAATACAAATGTTGACAAACAGACCGATTATTAAGAAGTTAATATGCATGCAAGTTGGTGGGTAGGTAGTTAAGTGCTCCTTTCAGACCTTGTGATATATAGGGCAGATGATGTAGAGGTCATCTATTCTGTGGCCCACAGTTAACAAGGGTGTCAGCAAAAGGACCAACAACGTTTACTTTTACCAAACTAATGTCAGGAGCCCATTAGAGCTGGGTGGACTGAGAGGTGCCCTAAATACCCCAAAATGTAAAACTCCAAGTCTTCACCAGCATTCAAACCTTGGACCCCGGTTTGGAAGCCAAGCACTTTACCACTCAGTCACTGTGTCTCTGGGTAGATAATTAGGCAAAGAGAACAGGAAAAAAAAAGAAAAAACTTTAATGATAATTTAAACTGACTAAGTGATTCATGTTTTTTTTTTCCGTTAAAAAACTTGTAATTATTTTTATGAAAGCTAAATAGAGCTTTGATTGCAGGTTGTTGTTTTTTTCTTCTGCTCAACAGACAAGTTCTTTAGGGGGGCATGGTGGTCGAATGGTTATGCGCTTGGGTCCGAACCTGAGGTCCTGGGTTCAAATCCTGGTGAAGACTGGAATTTTGAATTTTGGGATTTTTAGGGGCATCCCTGAGTCCACCCAACTCTAATGGGTACCTGACTTTTTGGCTGGGGAAAGTAAAGGTGGTTGGTCGTTGTGCTGGCCACATAACACCCTGCTCGTTAACCGTTGGCCAAAGAAACAGATGACCTTAACATCATCTGCCCCATAGATCGCAAGGTCTGAAGGGGACACTTTACTTTACTTTAGACACATTCTTTAAATTGGATTCATGAATGAACATAAATAAACATATGCAATGAACATGTTTTAGTTTATATAGAAATGATCACGTTTATATTTGAATACTTTATATAATGTCTAGAACATAACTATCCATCAGTCTCTGTTTATGTGAGTGTATGCTTAAGTATAAATTAAAATGAGAATCTGTGACACTCTAATTAGAACAAAAATGTTCAAAAAGTAAGTGAATTAGTCCCCTGAATAACGTGGCATGACATTTTATTTTACTATGCACAGTCACTGCAGAGAAAAGGAAATGGAAGCAAACTACTGCATCATCACTTCTTTTTCATTCACAACAATCAAAATAATAAGAGAGGAAGACGGAGATTCATGAAATTTTTTTCGGATATTTATGAAATGTTTTGTTTTTTAGTTAAAAACTTGTCAAGAAGAAAGATTTTTTTGTTTAATTTTGAAAATAAGTTTACAAATAGACAACTGGGGCAATTTATTTCACAAAAATGTTAGAAACCTAACATGGATGTGTGCTATTACCTTGCAACACAATCACAGAAATAGGCACAGTCTGTACAACTATTAATGACAAACTATTGTGCCATCATACAACTCTATTTTCTTACACTACAACCAGGGATCAGGATCAAATGAAGTAAAGCTTCCTTTAACTTCACTAGGGTAGACAGGTGAAGTCCATAAACCACTATCACCTTCTCACTAAGTGATATCAAGTTACCATTACAGGACAATGACTGCAGTAATGTTCTCTAATTTCAAATAAAAGTCTCTTGGAAAATCTAAGTATATATAAACAAGAAATCAGCTCTATAATTCTAAAAAATTAAAACTTTGAAGAAGTTAGTTCTTAAAATTTTTGATCATTTTTTGATGAAAAATTAATTGGAAGTTGTGTTATTAAATATTTCATAGCTTACATTATAATGATTTTATTCCCTTTATAATTATATCAAACCCTTCATATAAACACAGGATAAAATAAAGGTAAACCATATTAGACTTTGTAATCTATGGAGGCAGATGCTGTAAAGATTATTAGTAAAAAAAAAAATAAAGTTCTTCTTTCATAATTGCGACCTATAGGGCAGATGATGTTGAGGTCATCTGTTTATTGGCCAACATTTAACAGGCAGGGTGTCATGTGGCCAGCACACCAACCAACTGACTTTACTTTCCCCAACTTAAGCCAGGTACCTATTTGGGTTGGGTAGACTCTGGGGCACCATAAAATCCTGGTTCAGAAAACAAGTGTTTAACCACTCAGCCACTGCGCCCCCCTTTATTTCTATGACTAATAGTAAATGACAGTATAATGTGGCCAGCACAATGCCTAACAGAAACATTTGTCAGGTTCCCATTAGAATCAGGTGGACTCAGAAGGATGGCTGACTGGTCATATGGTATGTACTCTGGACTGTCAATCAATGTTCTTGATGGGGAAAGTTTGGGTTAAGGCATAATTATCTTAAAATCTGAAGGAACAAATTTATAGAAATATGGAAGTATTTGAAATATGTAAAACATTTTACAAACATTCAAACTTGAGATTCCCCAGTACAGATATACACTTTTAGACATATATATACTATTAGACATTAAAAAAATTTTCTATCTGAATTTTTTCTTGCATACATGTTACATGTATCTTATAATCCATACTAATGGGGTAAAAGTAGTAAACCTATGCTGATCGAAAGGCATTTTTCTTTTTTAGCAAAAAAATAATTCATGTATGTTTATAACTGTCATCTTTTTAAATGATAAATGTATGTTGGATGTTACTTACCCTTTCACTCAGAGCATTATACTTGATACCAAGCTCGTCTCTCTCTGCCCTGGAGGCTGAGAGTAGGTCCTCCAAGCGATTCAGTTCATGAGACAGCAGTCGATTCTCTTCCTGCAGTGATGACACACTGACGCTGGATGCCATAGTAGGCAATGGCCCACTCAGTTCTTTAGAAGACAAATTCTGAGTGATTATATCACGGATCCTTGCTGGAATCTTTTCAGGATTCCCGTCAGAGCCTTTCAAAGTATAATCTTCTGAATCTCTCAATATTGAGTCTTCCAGTCTCTGGTAGAAAAAAAAATAATCATAATTAAAATTGTTCTGTTATTATCAATTGTTATTATTCCAAAGAAAAGGACCAACATTGCAATTAATGAAAATGTGGGTATATAATAATTATTAACTTCCTTTGTGAGTGTGAGCATTTTATTACTGTATTGTGGCAGCTGAAATAGAAACCTTAAAAAAAAATCTGCTTTACCACCTAGATTCAAGTAAAAAAAAAAAGTTCCCCTTTCAGACCTTGTGGTCTATAGGGCAGATGATGTAAAGGTCATCTGATTCTGTGGCCCACGGTTAACAAGGGTGTCATGTGGCCAGCACAACGACCAACCGCCTTTACTTTTCCCCAACTAATGTCAGGTACCCATTAGAGCTGGGTGGGCTCAAGGGCGCCCGAAAATCCCGAAATAAAAATCCCAGTCTTCACCAGGATTCGAACCCGGGACCTCCAGTACGGAAGCCAAGCGCTTTACCGCTCAGCCACCGCGCCCTATTCCTAGATTCAAACCAGATACTTTATACCTCTGCCCTCAGTTTGGGAGATAGGTGGTTAAATGGTTACATTTGGGTATTTAGCCACAACACCCTATTATTATTTAAAGGAATCCATAAATTTGAAGGAAAATTATTGTAATTGTCATTTAATGAGGAATGTAGAAGTGTGTGCTGTTAGAAGTTTCTACCATCACAGCAATAATATTATTCTTTTTCCTTAGTTCTCACAAGAATATACCCATCCTTAATTACAGTTCAAACTAAAGATGCTAATTCAGTATATATAGTATCTAGATTAAAGTGCTTTATCTTCTCACCTCCCTTCCTATCACTTATAATATTTTTATGCCAAAAAATAATAGTAATTCAAATATATATATATATATATGTAACTTGTTAAATGGAATTTAATCGGAAGATAATATGTATAGTAATTATATATATATAATATACATATCTAAAGCCATCAATACCTAAATTAGCGCATACTTGCTTAAAATCTTTTTTTTTTGTAAGTTTTGTTATAATTTATAAAACTGCTTAGCATTGTAGTAAATTAATTCAAGAAGCAAAAAAATAACTCTAGAGAAGATTTAATATGTGTTTCATAAATATAAAAGATTATAAGAAGATTATATAATTGTGATGTAAATATAGATTTGATATGATGGCAATGGGATACGTGGTCCTGAGGCTAGGTATGAGAGAACTTGGCTTGTCCCCATCTACCTATGAAGGGGGCTCGAGGTTTGACACCCAACTCAGCAGAGTTGTGTTTACTGAGTGCCTAAAGGCAGCACGGAAAACCTTCTCCCATACACCCTCTCCTGACTCGTCTACAAATGAGATTCGAATATAGCGCTCTGAGCATGCAGTAAGCATGAAAGTAGCGCTTTATAAAAGCTAAAATTTATTTATTCAATTTAATACAACTAGATCAAGAATTTTACAATATCTAGACAGAAACCAAAGTAAAGAAATTATATCCATATAATGGGTAATTAATAAATATAATGGTTATTTCAATTTGTTTGGATAAATAAAGTTATCTTATCATATATAGACCTACATCTACTCATGTCTAAAGTCTAAATCTAGAGTCTAGTTTAATATAAATTCTATAAATCTATAAATTCTATTTAGTATAAAATAACCCACCCATGAAGAATATTTTTCACCAAAGCTTTGGTAAGAGTCGTAAATTCTGGATCTTAATCTACTTTCAATTTCATCATCTTCAACATGATCCTCGCCCTCGCCAAATTTAGAATTAAAGTTTCCATCACTAGATCTAGTTGTCTTTTCTTTTTCAAATGGTAGATCTAGATCTATTAAGTCCATATCATCATTATTATGATGAAGCTCGAAGTTAAACATCTTTTCCAAGTTACGACGAACCCCTAACTTATCATTTGCATAATTATCTCTCTCAGGAGGAGATTCTCTGAATGCACCAAAATATCTATCCATATTTCTGCTTTCTTCAAACGATTTTTTAACCACTAGATCTCTTCATTTAATCTTAAAAGTGTTATAGTAAGACTCTGTATAAGATAAAAGATCTACACTAGATCTAGAAATGTACATCTAGACTAAATATATTTAATTATTTCACTTTGAAGTCTTGAAATCTCTCTTCCTCTTTATTTAAAAGAGAAAGCGGAAGTGTAAGCTAGTGATGGATAATATTACTTACTTCCCCTTCACTTTCCTTCAGGGATCATTTATTTGGTACGTCAAGAAAGGAGAGGTAGAAAATGTGTCAAAATTATTGACATAGAAATTGAACTAGCGAAGAGGAAAAAATGCGAAGGAAGTCTACCGTATGCCTGAATATGTGTTATTAGTATAACTATATGGATCTACATCATAAACGCAATATTTAAAATCATACAACTTAAACATAAACACTGTAACAGAATAATTCTTTTCAAGACAACTTAATAAGAATTGTGCTTTATCTTTAACGGTATGCAGGTGACACGATAGCAGTAGTCTAATTTGTCACATTCATATTAACCTTGGTTAGGCCAATTAATATTAGAATATGCGTCTTCAATGAAACAAAAACTATAGAACAGATGCAAAATAGAACCGTGAGATTTGTAATAAACGAATAGGCTCCGTAATCACATTTTATTAGAGTGACAACATTGGTAAAATCACTTACTTTAGAGACACTTCAGGACAGAAGAACAAAAAGTAAAGTAGCTATAATGAACCAATGAACCATAATTTATAAATACTAAACACATTTTTTATAAAATACTGAGGGCACAATGATAAAGGCGCATTTCTTATTCCATATGCTAGGACAAACTTTTACAAGTGCTTTTTCTAAAGTTCTACCCTAGATATATTAGCGCATGGAAATGGATTGCCTGAATCAGAGAAGAAACTCAACGACTTGTCAGATTTTAAGTCACTGCTGATTAACATGTACGACTAGATTGAAACAGAGATATTAGTAGGGCATAATTATCTTCTCTGTAACGCCTGTAATCTATAAGACATCAACTGCTATTTCACTATGCTTGTTAATAGTTTTATTGTTACAAGTGACGAGAAGGAAGAGGGCTTAATATTCCATTTACATCAAATCGCTGAACTCTGTATACGCCTACCTTCGTTAAAATATAATATTCATCAGGTAAATAGGCTTTATCCCATACCAGATGAACAGTATAGATCTATATCCATTCCATAGCCAAAAAAAAAGAAAATAATAATAAAAGGCCCTAATTAAGGTGTTCATTGATTTGGTTTAAATTAGACATTTCTTTCACTCGCTGATCATTCAAGAGTAGAATCGCCCTTAACTAATATACAGTAAATAATAATATTGCATAGACACTTATATATATAGTTCGTCTATAAAAGGTATATGATATGTCTATAAGGGAAGTAGCATCCTGACAAAAGGATGGAGGGCATAGCCGGTCAGTTTTCAGAGCTAATTTTTAAAAAATGTATTGTAATAATTAATCCAGAATTAGAATAGTAACAAAATAAAAAGACATTAAAATAAAATAAAGAAATTTAAGTAAGAGGTGTTATTTCAACTGTTAAGAAGCACATCTGAAAATGTTTACCGTTTTCGCAAAAAGTGGATGCAATAATATCGACTCAAAAATAATGTGTTTTGGAATACATTTCAAATAGTCTCCGCTTACAGACGGACTTGCGCTATATTACCTCGAATGTATAATAATATTGGCCAGAAAGGCCTCTGTCTATATTATACTTAATTGTGACTTTTTTTTACTATGATGAATAGTGAGCTCTGATTGCAAGAAAATTCTTCCATATCGGCTCACCCAACCTATTTTGGCTTTAACCTTTTTGACTTGCGCTCTTATTACAATGAAAAAAAAACGCAGATGCCAAGAGACAGACTTCATGAGGGGAAACTCTTAGAGTCGGGGATCCCCTGGGGTAAATTAAGCACTTCCTAGATCCCCTTGCTAGTCTAGAGAGAACCTTTTAAATCTTCAATACTATTTCCAGAAAAAAATTACGGGTAGCCTATACCCACACATTTAAAATTCCTTTATTTCACCCTAAAACAAGAAAATTGTTCTATAATTATATATCTTTAAGCTTCTTTTCTTTTTCATTACTTATAAAAAATCCTTCCACACCATACTGGATGGCTGCCTGGTCGTGCGGTTTGTGCGCTGGACTGTCGTTTGGACTTATTGAAGGTCCCGAATTCAAACCATGCCATCTCTCATTCCCTACAATCCATCTTTCAATTCCTAAGATGGCTAATTGGAGCACCGGTATGCGTTTGAGAAACACTGCTGTAGATATTTATCACTTAAAGAGCAAAAACAAGTTGACTGATGATTGCGCAAAGGCTGCACATTTCGATCATGCCCTTTTTAGCTCCAGAAATAAATTGTATGATATTTCAATTGTTTTGTTTTCTAAATGTTAAATAAATTTCCCTACACGAGAAAAACAATGCAAAACAAAGTTACAATTTGATTGTGAAAGACCAATACTATGAACACTTAGGGTCTCTATTATGTAGTGCATAACATAAGAAGTGAATTAAGTTCTCTAAATTCATATTGATTGATTTGCAATCAAGCAAACGTTTGTTAATGCGATTTCTTGAGAAAATAATCATTCATCCTTTGATTAAACGGGAAATAATGGTCTACATTTCTGCAGGCCTTTGAATTCGCAGACTGTGTTTAAAAGACATTTAGAGCATTCACACGTGAAAACTCTATTTGCATTACGTAGCTCTACATTTGGCTCTCCACTTTTGCCACTACACAATTATGTAGCAGAGAGTTATAAAAGTGTTTTTGACACTTATCCCTTAACAGCGTTCTGCCTGACGGTTCTATTTAAAAACAAACACAGTACATTCTGAATGTTTTTTTTCTATAAGATATTGACTAAATGCAATTACATGTAAAAAAGGAAGTCGGTTGTGATTACCTCAGCAGAAAATATAATAAGGACGACAACCATGTTGAATATTTTTTTTATTGTATTAGACCAGAGTTCCAGTTATTAAAACATAAAACAAAAATATGAAATTATCTTTATGCGCTTAATTCGAATCCCAAAGAATGCATTAAATTATAATATTGAATTTGGAAACATCTTCAATAAATTAAAAAAATAATTATAATTACAATGATCAAGATCTTTAGGCCATAGACTTGTTTAAAAAGAGTTTTCAAGAAAATAACGAACAGAAAGACAACTAGCATGTGTCGCTATTAATTTGAAACGAATTTCAATGGACCTTATTCACCTAAACAAACGTGATAATATTGATAAAACCACGAAAAAAAAAAAAACTATTTTTGATTAAAATTAGATCGTAATTTGCATAGAAGAGAATGACGTGGTTCAATGTGGTTTGCTTACGATTGGTCAGTGAGGTCCATTGCTTAGGTTTCAATGTAAGAGAAAAGAGATGTCATGATGAAATTAAGAACAGAAGCAGCCTCGTTCCGGAACGTGAAAATTTTAGGTTAAATCATAATACTATCCAACAAGATTCCATCTGTCGACCTTTTCCAATGAATACAGTTTATAGTGAGATTATGGAGGTAGAGACTATTGAGCTATTGATGACCTGTTATTGGTTTTATAACAGGCACGGGATCATTCAAAGTGCTTCGAACACTTTAATCGGACGAAATATGTTAGCACGCTGCTTTTGAGAACATCCATCTAGTAGATAATTCAGAAGTAGTGCATTAAATTCAGCAGACAATATACAAGTAAACTGTTCGTTTATACCGACTATTATATAGAGCATTATAGAGCTATAGAAATTAATATTTATTTTATTTATTCAACTTCAACAAACTTTTCTTTCATCGCACTTTCGTTACTGATAAAGATAACATTGAAATGTTGACCATAGGACAATAAGATAGTAAAGTTGTGATTATGTTTATTAGCAAAATGTACTTCTCTTACTTGTTCTAAATGCTTATGGTTTTCTTTCTTTGTACAAAGCTTATACCAACTCTGTCTAGTCAAAAGTTTGTCCACGTTATTTCTCCGACACCTAATCTCGGATCAAGCTGAAATTTTACACAATTATTTCTTTTACCTGACAACACAACAATCTATAAAAAAAATAGTTAATTAACTATTGGTAATTAATTATTTTGTTCGGTATCTCGAACAAGGGAACGAAATTAATTGTACTCGACTGAAGTGGTGTTATAAGCTGAATTAGCCCGTTTTAAAGTAAGTTTAAAACAAACAATGCATAACTATACAATATTCTATAGTCATAAGCCCCTCACTAGCAGAGTGGCTAGTATGTTGGCTTGAGGAAGCATGCACCAAGAGTTTGAATTCTGGTCGTTCTCCACCCCCGCCTTTTTTTTTTTGGTAAGTGATTTTAAAAAACGATTATGGTAAAATTCACCCAGATTCCTTCTCCCCCCTTTTTTTTCTCCATTTTCTCAACTGGTCCAGATAAGTGATAGAATCATAGGATTTTATTAGAGGAAAAATCATAGAGGAAAGTAGCTGGCAGCAAATGAAAGCCGCGCAGAAAACGTAAGCAAATGTTAGAATCCCGGCGGACAAAGAGCTTGTCTGCATCCGATGTGGAAAAATATGCAGGTCGTAACTGGGTTTGCGTGATCATGTAAAACTTGAAATGGAAGACATTGTCATTAGTATTGCACTAAGCATTTAGATTAATCATGAATGAACATTTTTACTAAATATTATATTTATCTATTATTCATTATTAGTAAATATTAATGATGCATGATTTCGACATTTTCTTTTATTAATTTTAATATAATATTTATTAATTAATAAGCTTTTAAACTAAGATTTTGTAATAAATTCACATATTTAATTTGTTTTTTTGATTATCTAATATGTATGACTATATAGATTTAGTATTTCTTAATACAAAGTTATTACAAATACAAACACATTACTAATGTCTAATATAGATAACGCTATTTGGTCATGCATAATGAAGTACTATTGCCTTTTAACACCGGTTTCAAATGTTTCATCATAAAAATTGGTTAAGTTCTGTTAGTCATATATTAAGATTTTATAATCCTTGTATCCAATTGCAACGGGATGCCCCTTCCCATTTACACAAATCTTTTTCTTTTTTAGGCATCTGTGCAACAAAAGTGACGCCGTCATTGTGAGAAATTTCCAGAATCAACTAAGTTTCTAGCAGGCAAAATTATTGAGTTAATTAGAGTTCGGAAGATAGGCCCTATGAGCATTCAGTTTTTCGGTAACTTGGGTCAAATTCTAGCACACCTTGGTAGTCTAACATCACGTCGACAACAAATGTTGTAAATAAGAACTATCAAGAACGTGCTCAAATGTTTGCCTACTTAATAGTAGGGCCTACATTTAAAAGAGAGAGAGAGAGAGAAAAAGTGGTAGAGATGATAAAAAAATATAGAACAAAAAAAGTACATTAAAATTAGACTGTGGCGGAATTCAACAATTGTGAAGTTAGAGTTTGGTACAGAGGCGTAGCTAGGGTGGGGGAGGAGGGGGATTAATTTGAGGGGGGCCCCGAATCGAGTGTTTTTTTACAATAAAGATTAAGTATTACGTAAAATGCAGGGTTCCCAAAGAGGTCAATCCCCCCGGGCCCCGAACCAATGGAAAATTTCTAGCTACGCCCAAGGTTTGGTAAGTCATCACGATGATCCCGAGTTTGAGTCTGACTGACGTCGTTAACGTCCTAGGACCGTAGGACTCAAGACGTCCCAATGATCTTCAATGCAGATGGAACGTCCAAAACGTGTCAAAACAAAAGAAAGAAAAAAAGCACGTTTATGCAAAAAAAAAAATAGATCAAATATAACTGCCATTAAAGCTCGGAACAAGAGTGATCGGCCACGTCTTAGCGTCTTGCTGAGGCCCCGAGATAAACAACATACATAATACATAGTAGTACCTGATTTAATCTGATTTTAAAGTTTTGCAGTTCATTATACCCAGAAGGCCTTGCAGCCCTTTAAAGAAAGTATTAAAGTCATTCAAACTAAAAAAAAGTCAGTGATATTTCAACAAAATATATGATATAGATCAACTTTCGATGTTTGAAATCATGATACTCAAGACGGAGGTGAAAAAAATCTGGACAGTTAGTTGAATGACTTCTTAGGAACCAAGTGAATATAGCACCAAGAACAGGCGTAGATAACATGCTGTGTAGATCTATAAGTATAATACCCTGGATATTAGAAGCTTGATAGACCCAGAACAGTACGTTGTGTGGGCATATTTTAGTTTGACAGCTATAAGACGGAAGATTATCTACGATCAAAGGGACATTACTAGCACACTAGGAAAATGAAACGAGTCACAATACTTGCCTGAATGACCCGCTCTAGATGGTGGTCCCTGTCGTATGACATTGTGTCAGTGTCAACAAGTTTCCAAGCACACGACGCAGGTGTAGTAACAGAATCACGTTTAGTGCTGTATATGATTTCCTCGTAATGCCTGGCACTAAAACTGGTAAGTTCGTTCAGCCGATTCAAATCACTGCCGGCGATTTAACCCTTGAAACTATGGCACACTTTTGTATTATTTCAACGAAACAGCGAAATGATTGATACTAAGGAAGAGTGCTATCTTTCATCGATTTAAAGCCCACCGGAGCAGTTACATTCTTTCAGTCCTGATCGAAAGCTTCCACGACAAATAGACTTTCCTGTATTAATTACGCCATTATAAAAGAAAAAGGAAAAGAACCAGGGGAAAGCAAAAGAAAATACAATCTATCAACAAACACACGAGTCGCTTCCCCTTGCTCTTGTCAACTAGACGCGAAAAAACTGAGCGAGAGGAACTAGCGTTCCACGAGTCGAGCTAGAGCCAAACTCGCCTAATTTGGTCCTCTTTTCTCTCGCGAGTTATATCATTTGGCTACCGTCACAATAAGTTTGATCCAATCCAATCGCTAGTGACACGGCACTCGATAGTTCGCTAGCACAGGCCCGGAGTAAACACCCGCTTTGCTTAGACCGCAGTTTTTAATTGTACAAGTCTCGTCTTGTCGGGCGCGTTTTTAAATGACAACACATTGTCAGCACACATTTACCTACTTATGACCCCCGTATAGTGTACATACAGAGAAATCAATTCTTTACACCGTGTGGTGTATTAACTATCAATCAATGAGCACAAGAACAAACGAATCGTGTCACACGATCTAAGAAATATTGGAAGACAAGAGACTAGGACAAAAGAGAAGAAACCAATAACTGTAGAACAACGGTCGGCTAATTGATACGTTTAATAGGCCGAACTGAAGATAGTCTTTCCAAAATTATGAGCATGTCTCGAGTGACATTATTAGACGATAATACTTAATGTTTGTTAATCTATCTCATTATAGTACATCGAACAAGGGAGTGTAATTATTGGGCCACAAAAAATAGACCACTAGATGAATTTTTCTTCCGTTTGAAGCACAAATTTATTTCAATATGGAAAAAATTATTAGACTTTCACTATATGACTTGAAATTTATTTAAAAACAGGCAACTAGTAAGTAGAACTAGTATAAGGAGATTGATACGAAGATAACTGTCACGCAATCAGCTAGTAAATTATTCACAGCTAAATTAAAAAAGAAGGTCAGAGGCTAATTAAACAATAACCTGGGTGAGTGTAAATGGAGCTCGAAAACGACTCTAACGATTTTCCCAGTGATTTGACCGTTCATGTATATCTTTGGGAAAAAAATTAATAGCCCGCCAGGAGTACTCTGGTTTGACCGTTATAATTTTTTAAAAAATTATTCTAAAATCAAATTTGGTTTGGAGGTCTATACATTATATATCTTGAACACTAGTACGTTTAATAGTTAAATAATAAAATAGAGAAACATTTTGCATGCTGTGCTCAAAGTCTAAATCTTAAGGACTTTCATTAGAATTCTATATAATCTTTATATTTTTTAAAACATTTTTTTTCCTTTTTTTTTTACAAAGGAAAATAGAAAAGGCGGAAACGGTTTGGAAGAAGAATTGGGTTTAAGAAAATAAAGTTTTGAAATACAGAGTGATACAAATGTGGGCAAAAAATGCCTGTCCGAGTGATCTATAGTAATGTATGCAATAATCTTCGCGGATCCTAGCATGCAAAATATAAAAAAAATTCTTCAAAAATAAAAACAAACATATCTAAGGGGAAGAACTCCACACTTACAACTATATCGTTCAAGAACGAAATGTTATTTCACTTTCTCTATATCAAACAAAATAATTAATTGACTAATTGATTAATTTAAAAAAAAAATGTTTCGTGTTTTGTTAGGTACAATAAATATTTTTTTTTAAGTTTCAACTTGATCCGAGAATAGGTGTGGGAGAAATAACGTGTACAATTATATAAGGGGACTAATCCCGACATATTAAACGGTATTAATAAATACTGAAGGATTAATTACCCTTGTTGGTAAATATTAAAATAATTACCATTTATTAATTGAAAAAATTGGTTTATTTTGTATTGATTCGTGTATTGTCTACGGCTACGTCAATGAATGAGTGTGCAAAGTTTCAACTTGATCCGAGAATGGATGTGGGAGAAATAAAGTGTTCAAGTTGTTTTTTCTAGACAGAAGGAGTTGTTAAAATCTTTGTAAAAATTTTTTTCACAAACTAGACTGGACAGACCAAAGGACAGACCTAAACCTTCTTGTCATGAGATCGAGTCAGTGATTGGACCGAAGCCGCTTTTAACTCTTTCTCCTAATTAACGATATCATCGTTGATTTAAACTCAATAAAATTTATTTTTTTTTATTGTATAAACTTTAATCTTGTGTTTTATTTTAAAAAAAAAAATTAACTCTCCTAAAATTCTATGCCAAAAGTAACGTTTTCTGATTACAAACGAAAATGTTATTGAAGTTTTATCTTATCGGTGTAGAATGTACAAATGTGAAAAAGAACTAGTCTGTCAGAACGTGGGAAATAATTACGGAGAGATAGAGTTAACCGGCGAAACATAACGAAGGTCTTGACTGGACAGACAAATGAAGTTGATAATAAGTAAAATATTTGTAAAATAAAACTATAACTTATATTAAGTGACACTACATCAATTATTTTGAATAAATTAAGTAATTACTTTTTAGCAGCTCTAGACTCTAGGCTAACAATGATAAATTTTAGTGATTGGAAATATTTGTATATATTGTTTTTGTGTAATTCAACTTAATGCTTATAGTTGCTTGAGTCACAATTCAAACTCAGGGCGCCACGATGAAGAGCCGACTTGTTAGCCACTGAGCTACATCATTATGAGAAAGTAGTAGACTGTTTAGAAGTCTGTTGTTAGTTTAAAAAATGTTAGCGAACGACCTAATTCTCAACACAATGCTTATATCCTCTTAGCTTAGTAGGCCCTAATGTCGCAGTAGAAAACACAATTTAATTAATGAATTACGATTATGTGGTTAAAGATTAAAAAAAAAAAAACTGATTCTTGTGTTATCATGAAAAGTTGGACAAAGTTTCCAGTTGATCGTGATTGGGAAGTGAGAGAATTTGCATGTAAGGTCCTAGCAGGAAGTAAGAAAAAAGTGTCTAAAAAGAATAGGAATGAATGCACAAGAAAAGTTGTGAGTGTCTTGGAATATAAAAAATGAAATATATAAGAAACAGAGAAATGAGAAATGTTTCACTGGAAAAGTGTCGAGCTTGTTTATTTGAGTCGATCCTTTTGTAAAGAGGCGCGGTGGCTGAGTGGTTAAGCGCTTGGCTTCTGAACTTGGGTTCAAATCTAGGTGAAAAATGGAATTCTGAATTTCGGGATTTTTATGGCGCCCCCGAATCCATCCAACTTTGGTGACTTGGGTTTTAGAGTTGGTTGGTCGTTGTGCTGGCCACATGACACCCTGCTCTTTAGCCGTCGACCATAGAAACAAGGGTTGAAAGGGAAGATTTACTTTACTTACTTTCATAAAGGAAAAATATATAACTTAATGTAACTTGTGAATTTAACAAAATGGATATCATTGATATTTTTTTTCCTTTGACTTTTATTTGAACCAATCAGAACGTGTCTTAAAACTTGCGTAGTTTCAAAACGGTAGATGTGCTACTCTTCTGGTTATCTTGTTTCAAGCACTAATACTAAACATTCAGTAAGTTGCAAAAACATTCAGTAAGTTGCAAAAACATTCAGTAAGTTGCAAAAACATTTAGTAAGTTGCAAAAACATTCAGTAAGTTGCAAAAACATTCAGTAAGTTGCAAAAACATTCAGTAAGTTGCAAAAACATTCAGTAAGTTGCAAAAACATTCAGTAAGTTGCA
>JADKLZ010081101.1:18647702-18690002 GCA_021533235.1 Biomphalaria straminea
AATACGATGGCTTGATGGCGTAGAGGCAGACCTACAACAGCTAAGAGTTAGAGAAGACGAAACGTACATGCTTGAATGAAAGAATGCCTCTGCAGGGGGGTGATGTTTTCTAAAGCGCCACTTAATTCAAACTGCCATCAATTTATCTATTTCTTTGTCTACATATAAAAATCATGCAAAGGTCACGCTGGTCGTATTCAAACATGAAAAAAAAAAGGCGGACCTCTAGTAATGGATATGAGTGATTTCGAGCAATCCTGCTTAAAATGTGCATTTTGTATGAAGGGAGATTATATAATGGTTATTGATACTTTTTACTATTTATTTGAATAACTTTTTTTTTGTTTAGCCTACGTAAAAATATGCCTGTTAAAATTGTTACGATAAAAAGTTACGAATGACGTATCAATAAGCAAACGCTTTTGTAATCAAGTTTCATTTTCATATTCGTTGTGATAAAAATATCGAAAACTGTCTTTTGACCTACATTATGTAGCAGACACACAGTGGCCGCCTAAGAGTTTGTGTGTAGAGCAAACTCTCTGTTTTCTTTGTTTGTAAGTAAACAGTAATGTCGATAACAATACATATGGTGAATGATAATAATAATAATAATAATACTCAATAATAAGCTGTTTGCTTAAACTAAGCTTTAAACTTTACAAGTCTTCCAAGCAACGATGCAATGTTTTCAAAAATGTGTATGAGCAGCTAAAAGAAACAAATAACTCTTGTTCAACTTTTATTTTTAATTAAAGGGAGAAAAGCTCCTTATCTTTGGATTACGTTAGGGCAGTTAACTCTTGAAAGGTCAATTTTGTATCGCACTCCCTTTTTTTTTTAAGAAAAAAAAATATTTAAGTCTAGCACTTAGAGTCTCGCTTGTCACAAAGGAAGTCATTATAAATGATTTCTGCTGAATATGCCGAATTAGCATGTGTTCGATAGCGCCTTGATCTACAAAATTGGCAATGCTTCAGAATCAATAGGTTTCTCGTTATCTTGTGCATTGTGAATTGAAATCAATGAGTAGAAACGTATAGAACTGTATGACGATATTCCCACCCTGTCAGCAGCATAATAAATAATTGTCACAACGTTTTTGTTAAGCTTGTATGAAAAGGGAAAAAAAAAGATTATGTATGAAGTAGCTTATAACTATACAATCAAACACGTAAACTAAAAAATTCTAAGAAAAAAAAACTCAAATCTGTCAATCTGTCATCAAATAATTGAATCGGAAAGTCAGTATTTTGCAGTGTGTTTTTTTTAATTGTATTTTTGAAAGTGTGGTACACTGAGTAACCTTGACTTGAAAAAAAGTTTTAATCTACATATTAGTGTGTGTGATTTTAGATGAGGAATTGTTTTTGTATGTCTCTGTATGTATGTGTGTGTGTACCTTTCACCTAGTAAACAAGATTCTTTCTCACACCCAAAATCAAAATAGAATTATTTGTCTTTTATAGTTTGACTTTAGTCATTTGAATCAGTCAGATGTTGTTTTTTTTCAAAGTTAATTTGGTTTTCAAACATAGTATCGAATGGAATAAAAAAAACAAGACATTAGTGGAAAATTATTTCTTCTATTCTGTAATCCAATAAGTAGCTAAAATGACAACGTATTTAATGTTTCCCCAAAAAACAAACAGAATATGATGTGTTTTTTTTTCTTGTTTAATACCTATTTTAAGTCTAAATCTAGAGTTCTGGCTATTTGAGATATGGGACCCCATATAAGTCCAGATATTATATTAAACTACTAAGTATTGCATGGAGGCGCTAAGCTAGAGCTTATGTTGCATAGAGGGGCCCTGGATCCATGGTTGTTTCACCATCGGGTGTGGGCACCTAAATGGTCCTGGGCCCGGGTTCATTCCCAGCCAAAGTTGCATTTATTATATTTTTTTACTTTGAAAAATTATAACGGTCAAACCAGAGTTTTCTCCGTGTCCTCAACGAGCTGGTAATTCTTTTCTAAACGATATACGTCATCTGTTAAATTTCTAGGCAAATCGTTGGAGCCGTTTTATGAGATCAGCTGTCCCCACACCCACAATGGTTCCAAGAAAAAAGTGTCTTGAATAGAGGTATTGTAAAAAAATTGTTTTTGTTAATGTTTGACAACAAAAAAATTACAGTTAAGCTCTCTAGACTCGATTTTAATTAGCTTGTGCATTCTAATGCATAAAATCAATGTTTTTTTTTTTTTGTTTTTTTTTTTGCAGATGATTTTCGGGTCTTTAGTTGTGTAGACATTGGCTATCAATATGAAATCTACCTGGCTTATTGGATATAGGGCATAACTCGAGTGCTAAGCGTGATGAATATTAGCAACAATAAGCATGATCTTGTGAAATATGATAGGCACCGCTTATCTTTGACCTACATTGTTTACTTCAATTTTGTAGATTCAACGCCATCAAAAGCTATATTCCATTTAGTTGGGCCATGGAAGCCATGGTTAGGCTCCGTTTTTTTTTCTAGAGTATGTTTAAATTATCCTACTTATACAACTATTATTGCAATTTGAAGTTTGATATGTTGAGAAATCACTACTAAAACAAATAAAATCATGGAACTATATTAAAATTGATTACATGATAATGGTCCACATTCTTGTAATTGTTCAAACATATTATTACGATTTAAAAAAAAAATGCTAAAAAAGATTAGAGGCGAAACTATCAATCAAACCAGGGGTTTTGTTTGATTGAAAATGAGAACTTTTTTTAAAATTAAACCAGTACAGGTACTAAAGATATTATATTTTTTATGATTGCAGTGGGACCAAATGATGTGAGCATCAGTGGCTATCCACTATCCCCTGCTCATATTTATAGAATCCATGAAATGTAGGCTTTTATACATAAGTTAGTTTAACTATTAGATCAATAAAACTCAGACCTACCTCCGAATGTGCCTCAGATATAAACGTTTTCTCAAGCAACAAAAAATGTTCGCCTTTAAAAAGTGTCAAACATTCTCGTTTTGAAATCTTATAATTTTTTTATGTGTGCTAATCGATCGCACAAAGTGTTGATCTGTGTACACTGATCTAGGCTGATATGTCAACACTACCTATAAGGTAGTGGCAGGCCTTGACTATGGATAAACGCTTCGAACTTTTGAACTTATGTTTTCCACACTCAGAGCGTGGATTCCTGGGGCATGGTAGCGAGATAGAACTTGCTACTGACGTCTGCTAAAACCTAACCACTGTTAATTAATGGTATAGGTATGATAGTGAAAAAGTCGATTTTGGGTAAAAAAAAAAAAGTCGATTTTTCAATTTTGTTGTAATTTAATAGTTGGACATGTATTCTATAATCTGGCACCAAAAATTTTGCTAAAAAGTATCATTTTTAGCGGCCCCCGTAAGGGGAAAAAGCCGTTATTACGTTTGTACAAAATGTCCGTCTGCCCGTCTGTCACACTCAGGGCGCCAAAACTAGAAGATATACGAAAAATATTTTTTCACCATTAAATGCGGCTTGAAAAGTTTAGGTGCAACGGCTACTTTTAGTTTTCTAAAAGCAAACCGTTTAATTTATAAAAAATTATTATGCAAGCGATTTTTTAATAATAAAACACCAATTGTGAAGCAATTAGGTAAATGTAAGGGAGGAAATGTTACTAGAAAAAATGCTCTTGGCATGTAGATATCACGCACATTTTTTAAAATGACTTTCTGTCTGTCTGTCCGTCTGTCAGACTCAGAGCGCCAAAACTAGAAGAGATACGAAAAATATTATTTCACCATTAAATGCGGCTTGAAAAGTTTAGGTGCAACGGCTACTTTTAGTTTTCTAAAAGCAAACCGTTTAATTTATAAAATTCATTATGCAAGCGATTTTTTAATAACAAAACACCAATTCTAAAACAATTACGTAAATGTAAGGGAGGAAATGTTACTATAAGAAATGCTTCTGGCATGTAGATATCATGCACATTTTTTAAAATGAACTTTTAGCAGCGGCTTTCGTGTACTAGCGTAAAGACCGGAAATGACATGATTCTAAACTAATTTCTTAAATTTTTTAAAAAATCAGATTAAAAAAAAAAATTGTTTACTGCCCCCATTAGAATAAAACAAGCATATTTTTTTGCGTTTTTTCTTTTGGTTGGTCTGTCCGTCACGGTTAGAAAAAAACACTAAAGGCTTTTGAAAATATGATTTAACCTTTACTGTTCTTTCAGATATATTGCGATAGTTTAAGGATGGGAGCATACAGGAATTGAGCCAGGGACTTAGAAGGAACATCCGAAACATCTTGCGAATAGGCGGATCTGACAGGGATCCGACTCCGACGGGGGCCGCCTCTGAGTTTGTGTATCACACAAACTCTCTTTGTAATCTTGTTATTTTTAAAAAAGAGTATTTTTAGGATGCAATGTAGTTACAATTATAGTACATACAAATCTTTTTTAGGGTTTTTCTCAGAATGCATTTTTTAGTACCCCCCCCCTGTAGAATATTTCTAAAATCTCTGGAACAAATAGAGATAAATGTATCAAATTCGGTATGCATACGCAGAGATAATTAATACAGAAAATCTGCCAGTTTTAATGACTTTATCTGAAGGATTTTTTTTAAAATATGAGCCTTTGAAGAAAAAAAGTGGATAAATGTAAAAAATCATCCTTTTTAAAAAAATTATAAAATGCAGAATATTTAGAAAAATTGTATAATATCTAGCTAGTTCCTTCCAGACCGCATTAAACTTAAAGACTTGAGCATTTTTAGCTTTGAAGTTTATCAATTTAGAAAAATTTTAGAATTTTTCTATATGAACCATTTTTGTTTATTTTCAAGATGGCCACCATTTCTATGGAAACCAGGAAGCATAAAACAAAATTAAACATTTTTTTTTTCATTGAGTTGTCATATGATATAATATAACAAAAGTTATTAGGTTAAAGGAAAAATAAAAAAAAAAATTTTTTGGACTCCAGTAACCCCTTAAAATTACGTTTTTCAAAATATGCAAAATTTGTATGGTCACAAATTATGATTTGAGTTTATATTTATGTCTTTCAAACGCATATTATACTATTTAGCCTACATTTCAAATCTCAAGGATTGGTATGATAGTTTAGGTTATATTTTTCAAGTATTAATGTATTACTAGCAAGGTTTTTTTTAAACATAAATAAGCAACTGTGAATGAACTCTAGTTTCATAGTAACAATTATTTCTATTAGTAGGCCTACTCAAGTAGGAGTGCTTCTATCTCTCCCCCGACCTGCATGCACCATTCAGATCATTGACTTCAATAAGGGTTCACATGTCATTTCCGAATTCAATGTTACTAGATTTTTTAGTGGCACCGCATTCTCTCAGAATTTAAAATCTGTTTTTTTTTTAAATCCCGTCTAGAGATAATTTACAGGTCTTCTTGTCTGTAATTTAAATGAAATCGCTGTTTCATGTGTGATTGTTTATATTTTATAGGGTGTTTATATGTCAAGTTTTTTTAATATGTGCTTCCTTATAATAGTTTGTTTATATGTGAATGTGTGTTAATGTTTATCTGAAATTGCATGTGTAGGCCTATATGTGATAGCCATAGACATATATAGACTGGAAAAAGGAAGTAACTTTATGTAACTTGAAAAAATGTATATCCATTGTATTCGGATTTCCGAAATCTGACAATTTGCACGATCTTTAGTCTTCAAGATTAAACAAAACTACACTTCCTCCTTATTTACGCAGCATGGTGTGAAAGAAAAATGGTGTATCCAAATCCGCACTATTTTCATTCACAAAATGGCATAGATAGCATAAATAAATATACACTGGAAAAAAGAAGTAAAGGATTCAGTCCTTAACTTTGAATTAGTGAAACTAGGGATTTTTTCAGCAGAATGTCCAAATAAGCTAAAATTTAAAAAAAAAACAGTTTCAGAACAAAAAATTAACATTATGATTAATTGACATTACAGTCACGCTAAGAGATAAAAAAAACAAACACAATAGTGAAAATATTGCAATACTTATATAGGTTATGGCTGAAATAGATATGAATACTTAACTTTTATACTGCTCATGCTGTATAGTATAGTACACTAATTTGCAAATCACAAATGTTCCCTTCATAAAAATATCTTATTGGCCAGTCTATACTTATTTATGTCTATGGTGATAGCTTGTGTAGCTTCATGAATTGCCAGTTGGTCCTCGGAGTTTGATATTGTTATTTTCAATTGTTCTTTAATTGTTTTACTTAAGAGTTGGTTTACAGACTCTACAGAATGTCAATTATGAATTAAAAGGATGGTCATACTTTTATTAGGCAGCAATATTAACCTTTTTTTTTTTGTTCTTCAAACTTAACCTTTTTTTTATTCTGACAAGAGCATTAAAATGCGTTAATTCCATTAGATTCTTCGCGTCAGCGATTCGAATTCAATATGATATGTAGGCCTCATACCCATCCAAAAATCAAATACTTTAATTCCACACCTGACGACATGCTGAGCACACACTCATTTGCAATATTGTATCAAATATTGCCAAGCGTCTGAAACAGCTATGCATCTTCAAAGTATAAATATTTTTGTTGCATTGAAACAAATCAATACTTGGCCATAGAATCACAGTGAGCTTTGCGATAAGCATGGTTTTAATATAGGACTTCTATGACAGAGACGCTGGTCAGAAATTTAAATAACAAATTTAACTTACAGAAACACCTGCGAGACTGTGCAATGTATGAAACAAGCCAATAGAAAACAAGTCTATTTAATTCATGCATTTTTCCACCGGTTACAACGATATTCATAACATTAAACAAGCTAAAAAAAAAAACGCAGACCTAAAAAAAACTTAACTGCGCACTTGCAACTATATCTCTCAAGAATGTAAAAGCTTTTTTTTTATTCAATATAAAAAAAACTAATTACCAATAATTAATTGACTAATTTGGTGTTTTTTTTAAATTAATTTCTTGTCTATGCCAATAAATAAGTCAAATAAGTGTATTAAGTTTCAACTTGATCCGAGAATGGGTATGGGAGAAATACCTTTACACACTTTTCACCAGACAGAAAGACAAAGCTAGTTGATATATTATATTATTTTATATTATATTATATTATATTATATATATTTAACTAGTCGACCGGCGGCATAGCATATGCCGCTATTTTCCAGGGCAGGTTTTAGGCACTGCAACATATGCGACCATATGCAGTGGGTCCCGCACTTTCATTGGACCCTTGTTAATTTTTTAGGTGTATAAATTATTAAATCAAGTTACATGAAGTTAATTCCTTTTTCCAGTCTATATTTATTTATGTCTATGTTATTTTGTGAATGAAAATAGTGCGGATTTGGATACACCATTTCCATTCACACCATGCTGCGCCATGGGATCTTCCCATTTACTTGTTTTAAGTGAATTCATGAATTAGAAATACTATGAATTGAGCTAAAAATGGCTAATTGACCTTAATTTACGCGATATTAAGAATAGAGTTGCACTCATGTAACAATGCTTTAGAAAAACAAATTTGAATGTTAATTTGATTAAAAGGACTATAATTAGTAATGTTCATGTGCTAAAGCATAAAACTATCTCTGCGAAGAAAAGTCCTATCATCTTAGAGTTGAATTCGAGTTTTAGATCTAGATCTAGGAATAGAGAGATGAGTTACCTTTCGTAATCATGTCTAATGAACGAATGTGCATAATTTGTGATATTAATTAAAGTACTTCTAAAGTGAAACCTGAGAGTATACTCTATCTGTGTATTGTTGTTCTAGTTTCAATAGTCTTACGACACAATAATCTGGAAATACTTTTAATATTATGACAAAAATTGAGAAGAAGAGAATTACATAAACACCACTTTCATTCACAAAATAGCGCGGATTGGGATGCACCAATTTCCATTCACACCGCGTGCTGCGCCATGGGATCTTCCCTATTTACTTGTTGTTGTTGCTTACTTGTGTGTTTGAACTTTTGAACTTGTCTTTTGAGAAATATATATATAGATAATTAAAAAACAAGATTACAAAGAGAGTTTGTGTGATACACAAACTCAGAGGCGGCCCCCGTCGGAGTCGGATCCCTGTCAGATCCGCTTTGATCTCTCAACGGACGGACAGACAGACAGACAGACAGACGGACAGACAGGCCACACAAAACTAATATACATCTTCCGTGCTTTGATCTCTCAACGTTAGCCTTGTAAAGCCGATGTTCAAGGCAACTGCCACACTTGTTTTATGAGTTGATTACTTTACGAGTAAATACTGGTATGTTACTCGTATGTTGGAACAAAAAAAATGTGAAAACATGTGCAGTATATTAGATTATTAATTGTCTTAAAGTAGGTTTCATTTATATTGCATACTAATTAGGTTTTTTCTCTTTAAATACTGTTTGCATAAAATATTTTAAAAAATTAGATTTTGAGCTTTTAGAAAAAAAAAAAAGTAGCCGTTGCATCAGAACTTTGAATGCTCTATATTATCGTGATGTCAGATTTTCATTTTCTCTTCTACTTTCTGAGCACTAAACGGGACGGACGGACGGACAGACAGACAGACAGACAGACAGACAGACGGACAGACAGGCCGCACAAAACTAATAGCGTCTTTTCCCCTTTCGGGGGCCGCTAAAAATTGAAAAAAAAAAGTAAAAAAGAAAACACAAAGCTGAGATCCAGTATATACTAACACCAACACATATACTAATGTGACGCACATACTCTTTTACGATATTGTTACATGTAGTTTGTTTCTAAAGTCTGAAAAATGTCAAGCTGTTTGTCCTTTCATATTGTGTTGTTATAAATGTCGTGCTGTTTGTCCTTTGATATTGCGTTGTTAAAACATTAACAACATAGATAGGCCTATAGTTTGTTTTTATCCGAATAAAAATAAAATTAAAAACAAATAATAGGCCCTATGTTAAATAGGTAAAAAAAAAATAAACAAGATAAACATTTTTAAAAAGGCAATTATACAACCTAATTTCTTTTTCGTATATTTGCGATTTCAGATTTCCAGGGCCCCCTGCTAAATGGATAGGAGGGCGCGGGAAATTAGTTAAGTTATAAAATGGTTTCATTTAATAATTTATAGGCCTACAACTAAAATTAGAGAAGGTCCTTTAAAAGTGCGGGGCGCACTACCATGGCCTAGGGTTGACCCTGCAAAATAGCGGCGTATCCTACGAGCTACGACTAGTTATATTATAAAATCAGTGGCGAAGCATCCATGGCGCGAAGGGGTTCAATGAACCCGGGCCCACGACCATTTAGGGGCCCACACCCGATGGTATAACAACCAAGGGGGTTTAGCCGGATTTACCTCAATACAAAATAAGGTCTACCTTAGGGCCTATAAGACATATTTAGTAGTTACATACACTATCTGGAATTAGATGTGCCCCATATCTCAAATAGCAGAAGGCATATTAAACTCTAAAAATACGTCGATGGATTGCACGTATGGGTTTTATATCG
Source organism: Biomphalaria straminea (assembly GCA_021533235.1). Classification (NCBI taxonomy): domain Eukaryota; kingdom Metazoa; phylum Mollusca; class Gastropoda; family Planorbidae; genus Biomphalaria; species Biomphalaria straminea. The sequence goes on from JADKLZ010081101.1 coordinate 18,657,185, forward strand.
CCTAGTCCAATGACTAATGACCAATTGTGGCTTTTCCTACACTTCAATTTTGTAAAAAAAAAATGGTTAAAAAATAAAAATTTTCTTAAAATATCCTAAACGTAATATCAGACTATAAGCCCTATATTAAAATCAAAACATTAACCCATGTTTATACAATTGAGTAACAATTGAGAAGAGTTCTGAACCCAAATATTATTTTCCTAGTCACCTTTTTCCAGCCTTTACTCATACTGATATTTTGCTATTCAGATATTGTATAAGAAAAATTGGGACTATAACTGACAATATATGTGAGGAGAATACGTTTCTGCAGTGATGAAAGCAAGGAAATGCTTTTGGCGTCGGGGCTTCGCCCCTGACCCCACTGGAGGGGTGTACAGAGCTTGCCCAGATAACCTAGCTGTCAAGAAAAAGCCTTCAATATGGCTGTTTTTTATTTTTTTTTTAATTTATTTTCGGCGGAAATCCACAAAGTCATAATCTACCTAATTATGTGGGATAACTTATCGTTTCAAGGAATGATCAGTTGTATTTGCAATGTAGTAAGGGCATGTATATTCATATTAGAATATTTTTCAAGTAAAAAAAAAATTGTTAAAAAGGTCCTTTTTCAATAGGATGAATACTGAGGAGTAGATGTCAGGAGAATGCATTTCTGCAGTGAAGAATGCAAGAAAATGGTTTTGGTGTCGGGGCTTTGCCCGGACCCCACTGGGAAAGCTTACAGCGCTCTCCCAGACCCACTAGCTGTGAAGAGAAAGGCCTCAACATGGCTGTTTTTTATGTGTATGTGTTTTTTTTTCGCCGATGGTTTAGAAACAATGCTTTTTTAAAAATTCTAATATGTATGCTGTACGCGCGTTTACACTTAGGGTTAGGGTTTACTGTGCGTTAGGGTTAGAAAAAAAATCCCCCCTCCAAAGTTCTGGATCCGCTAGTGCCTTCAGGTATTGTTTCAGTAGAAATAGCCGCTTGCGCATTATAGGCTATTCACTGTGCTAAATGGTACTTAAACATGATCTTTATTTGGTTCTGTCAGCTGTATTAATGAATTGCATTGGAATGTCTTTTAGTAAATGTACCGATACATACAAACTACTGGATTTCTTTGTCACACACAATATTTGTCCTATGGGGGGGGGGAGGGGAGGGGCCCATCAACACATTCTTGAACCCGGGCCCACGGGTACCTTGCTACGCCACTGATTATAATAATATTTTGTTGTTGTTGTTTTTTTTTATATAAACAATGATTTTTTTTATCATTCATACAGTCAGAATCAATGACTTAGCTAGGGTTACACGCCAAGAGGACAAATCCTTAAAAAAAGAGGACAAGTTCAAAAAGTGTAAATAAAAGAAGTTTAAAAAAACAGTAAATATGGTAGGACTCCCTGCACTAGAACATACATATCTCTTGTCGTCTGAGCGTCGCTCAACGAAAACGCTAATTCGACGTTAATTGCCGTTAACATTTTACTTGGAAATACATAATTACAAATTTTGAAATAAACAAGAGAATGAAAGACGTAGGCCTACATTTTCGCTCTCAGTCTTAGCTAGACCAATGCCTGCCGGACGAAGGACACAGATTAACACTAGATTAAGAAGATCAAGGTTTTTAATTAACATGCTAGCCTTAAATTGACAGATATATGGTACGCTATAGCAGGGCCGGCGGTTCTAGGGAAATGAATGAGGTGACCCCAAATGAAAAAAAAAAAAAAAAATTAGACTGAGTTTTAAAAAAAAACCTTCCTTGCAGGATTATATTATAGAATATATCTAAATAAAAAAAAAAGGCATAGGGCCTACATACGTTAAATAGACATAGAGCCAGATTTATAGATCTATGTTTGAGATTTGATAGATCGCAATTTTTTTCTCTAAAAAAAATTCTATCCGGCCCTGATACTAGGGTGATCTTCTTATAAGAAGGAACGTCTGTAATATATAAGAAAAGATAAATTGTTAATGACATTTTAGGTGTACATGTGGCAAAATATGTGGGTCACAGTGGGGCTGCGCAGCCACGGGAAATACTGCACTCCTCACTAATCTTCGGACTCGAAGACAAGCCTATTATTTTCATTTAGTTTCGTACAGATTTCCAAGACTAGCTTCACCTAACAGGAAAATAAATCGATAAATTAAAATGTAGTCCTAGATCTATAATCGAAAAACAATAACAAACAAAGCATGGAGCCAACTCCAGTAGATGCACTTCGAGTTAGCCAGGTTAGAAAAAGATAAATTAACGCATTCATAATAGTAATGAATTAAGATCCATTGACTGTAGATCTAGATTTAGAAATACTGCCTACTTAAAAAAAACAACATTGTCTCATGTCTGTTTCACTGCTTGGCCTTGGGCGACTTGTCACTTGAGACTGACTGAGTATCTTCAAAGACAAAATTTCATGGTTATTTATTATTTTATATCTTGAAATTGAATAGAATCTATTATCTTGATCTTCTCACTCAGTCACTGACTGTTTTGTTTTGACTATGACATGAGTATGACACAAACTATCATTATCAAGTATCACTATCAGTGACTATCTATCATAATCTATGACTATGTCAGTATGATGTGACTCAGACTATCACTAGTTACTAAGTTAGTATCAGTACCGTATCTGATACTCAATTATTAACTCACTATCTGAGTATCTCAACTATCTCAGTATCTGTCTCTTCTTAACTCTAAGTCTAAGACTCTAACTGACTAAGACTAAGTAACAGTGAGTACTAAACACGTCTAAAGGACTCAGTCTCATTCTAAGACAAGTCTACTAAAGTCTAATCTAGTAAGTTATCATATTATAATTATATATTATGAATATTATGATATATAATAATATAATATATATCATTATATGTAGATCTAGTTAATTAATGTAGATGTTAGATCTAGTTAATTAATGTAGATGTAGACTTGAGAGGTTAAAAGTTTACAATGATACCAAATTCCAAATTTATCTTTCTATCATATCATGACATGTCTATAAAAATAATAAATAGATATATAATATATAATATATAGATCTATATCCATATAATATGTTATTCTGTTGTTTTATTATGCTACGTAAAATTAAGTAATGATCAGTTACAATAAAATATGATCATAATGATGAGAATGAATTGAATGATGCATCCCAAAGCTAACGTGATTAACCTTATGAACACCATTCCCTTTGCCCAGGTTGCTTTGTAACTTAGTGAACACTCTCAGTGTGCTAATGAACACCTCATAGATATTGGTTTTTTTTAAAATTTATTATTAAATCTTTAATTATTTAATATAATCATAAGTCAAGTGAACACCCCCTATTTACACAAAGGTTATAACATGTGTATGTGTTTTAGGGCCTATTTAGTAAAGAAGAATTTCAGATAGGTCTTATTTAGCTGGTGCCTAAATTTAATATAAAAAATCTCCTTCACCCCAGACCTACCCTCCTTCTGAAAAAAGATGGCATCATCCTACAGTATTCTTTGAACCAGTGTAAAACCCTTTTTTTCAGAGTAAACGCAACTAAAGTGTCTGTTTTGTAACTTTAAAGAAATGGAGTATAAACAAAAATAATAGACTAGTTTCATCATAGCTATCAAAATAAAGGCTCATTTAACAAAGATTGTGGGGTGTTAGCCATTATCAGAAAGTATGGTGTGTTCGTTAGGTGGAAATGACTATTATATATAATCTTTAGGTGCTAACCATGTGATTGTCTAAGAGCTGAGCCGCAGGCTCTTCGAGCTCTAAGTTTGAAAAAAACCCTGTCTGAATCCGCCCGAGAACAAATTTTATATCATACAGTAAAAAAAACCAAATCTGTCTGACCACAGGTCTGTCTGGAAGTGACCCGAGTCAATGCCTATCTAGGACATTGCTGTTTCCAATACCACTGACACTCCGGACGCATGGACTAGAAATCATGGCCAAAGGCCAATTAAAACCGGGGGCCACCACCATTTTCATTCGTTATACCACGCTAACCGTGTAGGATACGCCATTATTGTAATGCTACCTTGAGTAACGGTGCATGGATTTGTGACAGGTCCATGGGAGCTTTCTTTCAACTCCGCACTGTGAAGGGGTAGACTCTCGTCCACCCGTGGGCACCCCCACGGGAGTTATGTTTCCTCTTCCTCTGGTAGTTGTTTCCACATAGGGGCTAACCTAACATCTGTATTGCACCCTTGGCAAAAGCTACTGATTTAAATTTTAGGATATGGATTTATATTATTATATAAAAAAAATATTTTAGTCTTAAAATAGAGTCTATATAGATTCTAGAGATCTACATTTGGATCTTAGTCATAAACATGGCCCATGCATACTTATGGATAAACAAGATGAAAGCCTGGTATTATTTATGGTTGGAACGATGTTGCTCACACAGCAGCTCACCCTATCCATGTAGTTGATGTGTCTAAAAGAGCGCAAAATATCTGATACAGTTTTAGATCAGTGGCAACACAGGATTTGCCAGGCGTAAGGGTCAACAGCTCCTGATTTTTCCTCAGGGTTGTCTCATGAAGCCTTTCCCATGTTTGGGTATAGCCACAAGGTAGTGAGGAGGTATCGATTCAGAGTTTTTCTTTTCCTAGGTGGGTGGCCAACCAAGGCTATCGAGCCCCTCCTGGCTGAAGCTTACTGGTTTAGACGCCAGTTGGTCACCTTTGCGCATCCTCATGTCTGTGGTAAGAGTTCCGCCGGCTCAATATCTGAACCACATGTGATGGACAGGAGTTTGACTGGCATCCATCACAAATAGCCTCTTATGGGCCATGCTTATGAGACTTAAAATTTAAAGGAGGAAAGATAGATTTTCAAATGTTTACATTATTTAAATAAAAATGCATTTTATTTTTTCTGTTTTATTTAGTTAGATACATCAGAACTTGACCAGGAATTAGTGAGGTTAACCAAATCTCATATTGCTCAGCTTTTTAAATATCACACGGTAGGTTATACTAAAAAGTTGTTGTATAAAAATAATTATTAAATTATTTCTAGATTCTACCAATAATAGTTTTTAAACAGTGACTAGTCATTTGCCAAAAGTGTTTCAGAAATTCAAAGTTAAACTTGTGTCTCATAACATAAACCATTAATTAGCATTAATTGTATTTTTAGATTGAATATTTTCTAGCGAAAGGTCATGTTTGTATGTTGTTTATTTAAAACGATGGTTTTCCTGTAAGCTAAAAAATTGTTTGGACATAGGGACTAGAGTAAAAGAATTTAAAATTGTATTGTATTGTACATTTATATGTAGTAATTATATTTAAGTGTTTCCTAGTTCCAGAATAAAAGCTTTATATTCATTTAAAATAGATTTCAGTTTTCAGTTTATACTTTGAAGTAGTATCTCCAGCATCATGATATTAATTGAAAATTTTGAAATTGTCTAATAGAGGGAACTGTACAAAATTAGAACATCAGAAACACAGTCTGATTAACACAATTTCATTGAACATCAAAACATCACATTGTTATTTTGGCACTCAAATATATATTGTCACACTTTATAATGACAGTGTTAAATTTTTGCTTTAAAAAATATCTCTTAAATTTCAAATAATTTGTCAAACTTGTAATGAACATTAAAGCTTCTAACAGAATTTGTATGCATTATTACTAGCATAAAAGGGGAGTGGCATATATTACTGTGTATGATATGAAACAGTAATGCAATATGTCATGTCATAATTAGTGCTAATAGATAAAAACTTGCCTTTAATTCATTATTAACTAATAAGATGAAGATAAAAAATTATACTTTTGAACCAATAGCAAATGCTTAGATTAATATTTTATGCTATTAATGATTAAATTATAATTTATTTTTTTTTCAAAGACAACCTTTTTGACTCGATTTGATCCAGAAATACAAGCTGGCATAAAATTCTTGCTCTGGAAGGTAATTTAATTTTTAAAAATTTGCTATAAATAATAAAAATGTGATATTGATTCTAAGAAATACCAAAGCAAATGTTTCAAAAGTTGTTCATTTTTAAAGTATTACGTTTTATTAGAGAATACTATTTATGATGCAATGAAAAAATATTTGAACCTATGGCAGTGTTCGTGAAAAAAAAATTAACACATAATGAATACTAATGTGCTACTTTAAAAAAAATAATCAATTTACTTATTTCTTTTGATATCTGCCTATCTGACAAAGAACATATTAATCACCTATTTCAAAAACTTTTTTTTTGTCTCAATCTGCTTCATGCATGATTCTTCAAAAATGTTCTCCTTTGGAACTTTTGTATCAGTTATTATTAATTATCATCACATTTTTTTAACAAACATATTTTCTCACATATTTTTATGGAAATTAAATTGTAAATAATTAAGTAAAGTTCCCATTTTAGACCTTATGGTCTAAAGGGAAGCTGATTTAAAGGTCATCTGTTTCTGTGGCCTACGGTTAATGAGGATGTCATGTGGCCAGTACAACGACAAACCGCTTTAACTTTTCCCGAACTAATGTCATGCACCCTTAGAACAGGGTAAAATTGGAGGTGCCTTAAAGATCTCAGAGATAATAATTCTTCACCAGGGTTCGATCCCAGGATCCCTCGGTTAGGAAGTCAAAATTAAAAAACTCAGCCAACATGCCTCCAAACTGGAAGTAGGCTTAAGCAGTTACATTTCTAGGTATTGTTTTCTCTTGTATGTGAATAAAAAATTATTTGTTTATAAGATTAAAGCCCACACAAAGAAGCATTCAGATAGAATTTAAAGTAATTCTCTTGCCATTAAACATTTTTTTTACAAAGTTTTGATGGAATTTTACATGGTACAAATTTCTGAAATCTGTAAATGATACTAAGGTTGCTTTGGAGAATTCTGCAAGTTAACTAGAATAAACAGGAAAGTCTGAAATTTTTTTCCCCCCTCTTTTTCTTTCTCAACTTGCTCAGTTGTTTTTACAAAGCTTATAGCAACTCCCTCCATCTGTCTGGTACAAATAGTGTACATGTTATGCTCCAACTTTCATTCTCTGTTCACTTTTGCACTATTATTTGTAGGCAATGACAATACATTAATCCAAAGAATCAACCAATTAGTTAATCAATAAGTGGTAATAAGTTAATTTTGTTTTATTTAGGAAAAAGGAGTCAAACTTTGCAATATTGAGAGATATAATAGTGATCTGTGTGGTTCTTCCCTTTGATAAGCTTTGCTTTTTTTTTTTTTTTGGAATTTCTTTTTTCACTGTTGGGTTACTAATAAAAAGATTTTCCTCTTTTTATCCTTCTAAAATTTTAACCATTCAAGTATGTCATTCAGTCTATTCAAATCCTAGAAATGCAGTTTTATTTTTATATTTCATTAAAAATGTCAGCTTTTTTAATCTGTTTTAAAATTCTTATCACTAACTTATGTAAGCTAATGGCACAAGTAGCTTTAATTATACAGAATGTTGCAAACAGTGTAGATATAGATAGGCCTATAACACCATAAAACTAGTTGAACGCCTTTATAAATTGCAAGAAATATTATGTTCCTTTTAGACCCAATAATTAAGACAATTTGCATTGTTACAACAGTGATTAGATGTACTGGTCTTTTCAATTGTTAGAGCATTGATGCCAGATTTTGAATTGTTACAAAGTGTTGATTATTGTGATCTTTTGAATGACTAAAACAGTGATTAAAAATTATGCTTTGTTACAACATTGATAAGAATTGCTGATCTTTTGAATTGTTACAATGATTGGATTTTACGATGGTAGAAAAAAAACAACTAACCTTATTGCCTCTGGAACTCTGACTGTTCTGCCCGTTCAGAAAGTAACCACCAAAATCACCGTACACTGTCCAGGGGGAAGGGGGCGGAGTTGAAGGTGGTGCTTGAGGCTTCAGGCGTTTAAACGAGTAGGCCACAGAGGAGAACTTGGGCATCTTAGACTTGAGCCTGGTCAGACTGCTGTGTCTGTGTGATTCTAGTCTTGGGCTGAAGACGTCACTGACAACAGAGCTGTTGTCCTGGTAACCAGACATCAACTCGTCTGTGTCACCCAAGGATCTCTTTGTCAGTTTCTCGTACTGTGAGAAACTGTCACCGAACGTGTAAGGTGCGTTGGAAGAGTAGATGAATAGGTGCCTGTCCTGATTTGAAGCCTTCACAAATGTTTGGTGGTCGTTGTCCTCATGTTCACTCACACTGCTTATGTGCTCATCATCGTCGTCCACGTTGTTTTCATCAGTTGTATAAACTCTTCCACTCTCATAGAGCTCGTTGTCCTCCAGGCAGGTGTCTCTAGGGGCGTATGTTTCACTGTAGACGTCATCAACAATCTCCACGGGCTGCTCTTCCATGTCAGCATCCGCCAGTTGGAACCGGATCATGGAATGCTTGTCGGGGACTTTCTCGTCCACATTCTCCTCGGCACTGGCGTAGAAGCTGTCATCATCTTTATGGTGGTCCGACACGCCTGTTTTAAAAAAAACGTTCGGTGTGTCGTCATAAACATGTTTCTCAGTAACGTCCACCGTGTCATAAGCAAATATCTCTTGGGTTATCTCGGGGCCTTCTCCTGCATCCCCTGATTCTGCTTCTTTCAGGTCTTCTCTAGTTTGTTCCTCTTGATATAAGCTTGGAGCTTCTTCGTGGAAACTTTGTTGGTCTTGATGTAATAATTGATCATCTAGGATTAAACTTTGGTCATCTTTATCTATGTTTTGTTCCTCGATGTTTAAATTGTTTTCTTCGTGTTCGCCTTCAAGACTTGTAGCAGGAGATGTTACTGATGAACCAATTTCAACTTCCTTGCTGTCTTGTGTTTCGCTTTGTGGTACTTCTTGCAACAAATGCTCTTTGGCATTAACAGCGAGATCTGATAGTTGAACATTACTATCAGTTTCGTCCACACTTCCAGGCACATCCTTCTCACTGCCAACAGTTTCCAGATTTTCACTGACAGAATCTTTGGGTGCTGACTCATCATCCCTGCTGACTGGAGTCACCCTTGGGTCTGGTGTTGCCCTTCTGGATGGCATATTGGTCGACAATGGAGGAGTGGCTGCAGGGATCATATTCGGACGAGCTTCCAATAGGTCAGGACTGATAACCTTGATTTGATTGGGATCTGCCTCATCCAGCATGTCATCAGTACTTTGCCTCACAAGAGAGATTCCCTCTACATTCAGACTGTCCACACTGTCGAAGCTTCCTTGGCTGGTGGCCGTGCCACTTCCTTTGGAGTTTTCAGCAGCTTCACTTTGCTCCTCCTCTTGCATGCTTGGTCTATGAGCCTCACTGTCAGTAAGACTGGAGTTTTCACCTTCGTCTGATGATGAGAAACATTCTAATAAGCGTAATTCTGTGTGTAAATAAGAACTAATACATTTTGGAGTATAAAGAAACAACAAAGGAAGCTAAACATCTTCTGATTGAAAATGTGCACAAGAGATAATAAGGAAGAAACAGGGAGATACATCTAGAAAGAATGGACAGACTCTAGGTTTGAAACAAACATGAAGTCATAGTATGCCTCTCTGAGTCAAGAAATCAACTGGGTACATAGGGCAGTTAATTTATCTGCGTGTACCTGTGTCATGCTTGGCTGCCTGCTGGACATTGAACTGCTGGTCGTCAACAGCACTTCCTTCATCTTCGTCTGCATTTGGCTCGTTGTGGTCAGGGCTCGGACTCTGGCTCATTGTTATCTGTCACTTGGCTCACTTCAAGTCTGCTACTGTGCTGTACAGAAAAACATTACAAAATATCTCAACACACTAACGACCCAAAGCTAAACCTATTAGGGATGAAAAGAAGATCGATGATTGGTTTATTGATTGTCGCGATCCGGTCAAGAACTCATACGCCTGGTAGCGCCAGATGTAACGTTTAGGGTAGAGATGTCCGAGTTTAATCTCGGGTCAAACGTTTAACAGTATAGTCATGCTAACTATAATCCTTGTTGTTGGTGTTAGAATGTAATTAGGCGCTATGTAAGCTGTGTCAAACTAACTTACAAACCTACTGGACCCATTGAAATCTTTTATTATTTTTTTAATAACGTCTACTGTTTTTGCTGGCTTGTGTATTGTTTCTATATGTATCTACTAACATTAACCACCGGTTGCGCCCGTTGATTAGTTTCTAGGCTAAATATTATTTTTGTTGTGGACGACCTTTCTTTTTAAGTATACCAATATAATAATATAAACCCTCTTCCAAACACACTCACTTCTCGTCTGTGAATTCTCTCTGACTTTTCTCACCCCCACCCCCGGTTTTTTTTTTTGTTAAAATAATGATAGTTTCTGTTACATCTAATTACATATAATTGTCACGCTTATTAACGCTAACCCAACCAACCAGCGAGAGAAATTAGTGGTGAGTTAGGGCTTTTAAAAATGTATGTAAGATCGGGATTTCTTCTAATATAACTAGTTAGAAGGGCTAAACAATTCATTCCATTATTTCTAGCCGCGTCATTTAGCGGAAACAAGAATCTATTTTATGGTCACGTAAGATTAAAAAGAAATCACGTTGATAGTAGATATTTTATGATATTCATTTTTTCTTTATTACATTACCATGATGTAAGTTATAAATAACTTCCCCGTGTTCTATGTTTACTCTCGCATGTCACTGCGTAACCAACAAACAGAAACATCAGCATCACGTCACATTCAGTGGTTCTCACAGTATGCTTTCAATTGGGCTACAGAAACAATTAACAACTTAAGTCCAGAGTTTTTGCAAGAGAGGATTTAAGCTTCTCAAGCCCTCATTCAAATGGAGTTTGATGATGATGATGAAAGATTTTCTTGTACGCAATGGCTTTGCACTGCAAAGGTGACAGAAAATTTGTCGTCAAACGAAATCAACTTAATTTGTGAACAAGCCGTTTACGTATAGCCTCCTCCTTAAGGGCTGTCACTTTATGGCGTTAACTTTGAGATTGAGACTCCCTGTATAACGCACTGGTCAAACCGATAACGTTTTCATTTTTGTGTCTAGTTGGCATGCAATTATTTGTTCAGGAAATTTACTTGTGAGTTCATTGAACTCTACCACTGTGTAAGGGCTGTTGGCTTCATTTAGCATGCATTCCGTGAGCTTACAACACCGCCGCTTTGTTTCTGTCTGTCATAGCAACTTTTGTTAACCAACACGTGCAGTGCAAATACACGCCCAGGTGAGCGGTCCTTACTGCTGGCCTCCACCCACATTGTGCTCACACAGGGGTCATAAAATGGCCAGTCCGTTTGTTCAAGTTTAATATTGGTTGAATCAATGAACAACGAAAAGGTCTTAACGTGAATAACTTGGTTTAGAGATGTGAATCACTTGGTTCAGAGATGTGAACGCTTTAGCTAAGTGTGGATATGTTAGCTGTTTAAAAAAATAACAATCCCCCTCCCTACTGCATATTTAGCATAGATGATTATTTAATATTAAAGAAAGTAAGAAAGCAGCTCAAGGATTGAATAGTTTATTCAGAGTAAGCTCCTCTTAATTACATTTTGATTTGTAATAAATTTCTATGAGCGAAAAAAGAAAAGAACACAAAATATATTGTTTTAAAAACGACAGCTTATCAAGGCTTCGGTATACAGTACACTGGATATATCCAAAAACGCTTGCATATTATGGAAATGCCTCCATTTAGTAAACATATTTAAAAAGAACAAGAAATAATTCATATAATTAACATATATAAAAGTACCGGTATATGTAAATTATACATTCATGATTGGGCTGGTGTTCGTGTGGACAAAAAAGATAACATTGTAGAACTTTGAACCAATGCTTTGAAAAGTACCTTCTTAGTTCTACACTGTGAAATGGAGGTCCGCGAGAAAGAGAGGCTAGGGAGGAACGGACTAAAAGGTGTGCACCGGCCTCGACTCTGTTGAAGGGAACGAGAAGGCCCCTTAGCTGCAAGGGCGGAACCCTTACGGAACTTTAACTTGGTAATACTGAGGCCGCCATTGCTTGTTTGCACAGTGCCCCCAACACTACTACAGAGTCGAGAATTGAGTTGGAGATAAAATAAAAACATTTATAGCCGTCATATTGACTGTTTAGTTAACAGCGAATTTCGAACTTGCTAAAGCTGTTAAATGCCAGCCTTGTTATTAAAAACCTGTTTAAAAGGCCCCATAAGCAGGCGTATTAGTCTACGGTTTAGTGAACACTGCGAGAGCACTTACATGTCAACCTTGAATAGTCCACTCCTTACATCCTTACGTGTGTGTCGATGCTCAGAAGGCCATGTCTTATTTTCTTCCAACTGGAAAACAAAACGAAATCAACACACGTGTGCCCGGCTTTATTCCCCCAAATAATGGAAAATCACTGCCATAAACTAGCACCACTCTCAGTGGAGTCTCAGTGACTAGAATCCGATATGTTAGGGGTATTGATCGGGAACAAAGTGAGGTCTTTGAAAGGTTTATTTTAAAACTCGCGTAAAAAAAGAAAGAAATAGTCTTACTTAAACCTGTAAGCTCATTACACTAAAACTTACCCAAAAAATTGACTACTTTCGCAATTATATTGCCATAAGTGTTAATATTTTCTGTTTTGTCGCCATTTATTTTGGATCTGCTGAGATCAATGAAGTTTTTTTTATTCTTGAATGATCTCCCCTTGTGACATTTTCTTTCTTACCTTTACCTTTAGTTTCACATATGTATTTCTTTCTTTTTTAGCGGCCCCCGTAAGAGGAAAAGCCGCTATTAGGTTTGTGTAAAATGTCCGTCTGTCACACTCAGGGCGCCAAAACTAGAAGAGATACGAAAAATATTTTTTCACCATTAAATGCGGTTAGAAAAGTTTAGGTGCAACGGCTACTTTTTGTTTTATTAATAACATTAATTATGCAATGGATTTTTTGATAACAAAACACCGATTCTAAAACAATGACGTAAATGTAAGGGAGGCATTGTTACTATAAGAAATGCTCTTATCACGTAGATATCACGCACATTTTTTAAAATGAACTTTTAGCAGCGACTTTCGTGTACTAGCGTAAAGCCCGGCAATGACATGATTCTAAACTAATTTCTTAAACTTTTTTAAAAATCAGATTTAAAAAAATTGTTTAGTGCCCCCATTAGAATGAAAGAAGCATATTTTTGTGCGTTTGTCTGTTGGTTGGTCTGTCCGTCACGGTTAGATAAAAAAACACTAAAGGCTTTTGAAAATATGATTTAACCTTTACTAATCTTTCAGAAATATTGCGATAGTTTAAGGATAGGAGCATGCAGGAATTAAGCCAGGGACCAACGATAAATCCGAACTACAGTCTAGTGCGCAAACATCAAGATAAGGCAGGTATACACCCTGCTCGCCATCCTCCGTCGTCCAGCGAGAAGTTAATTATTTTCAACTTAGAAGGAACATCTGAAACATCTTGCGAATAGGCGGATCTGACAGGGATCCGCCTCCGACGGGGGCCGCCTCTGAGTTTGTGTATCACACAAACTTTCTTTGTAATCTTGTTTTTTATCGATTCAATGTACCAGAACATTGATTGACATCCATATATTAAATGGTAATTAAACCAATTATTGCCTTGTATTTACTGATATCTCGAGGATGAGATGTAAACGCTGTTAGTCATTGTGAAGGCCACACGACACCCTCGTTAACCGTCGGCCATAGAAACAGATGACCTTTACATCATCTGCCCCATTAGATATTTGAGGCTTTCACTTTGCTAACACTTGACAAATGTAAAACATTTTATCTCGTTATGGCTGTTGTTCTGTGCACATTTTTATTGGGGCGCTGGTTTTACATTTAAAGTGAAGAAATAAAATGCGTAGCTCATCGAGAAATCGTGGTTTGCCGAAGTGATTTAACATTGCGTTTTCTTGCCTCATCCCAGAAGTTCATCTCCATTTTCTTTTTTTAAGTTTATTCGTAATTTTTCTTGACTGTCTCATATCATCTTCTCACACGCACCCCCTTCCTCCCCAATAATCTCCCTCCATTCCCCCCTCTCTCTTCATATAAACGCATTTTTCTAATACGAGGCAGTAGTACCTCTGTATACTTTCTATCTCTATGACTTGGAGCACGTAGAGAATAGAAAATTTCTTCTAAATAATTTATTAACGGAATCATTCATTCACAGAGACGATACTGATTCTCATAAGTTGTAACCCTCTCCCCCCCCCCATACATATAGGCCTACATACACACACACACACAGCTTACACTCAGGCACATATACAATTGACACACAGTCCGTCAACCTGATCCTCCAAGTACATAGAGTAATAGTATACTTTGTCTTTTTTACATAGTTATGGGGCTTGAACACGCCAAATCTGGCCACTGTATCTTTTATCGGTACCGTGCCATTTGGATAGTCTCCCTTTACAGTAGTTAAATGAAATATAAACGCTAATCAATAGTGTACTAGCGAACACTTTTAAATGCTAACGTGGCATTTTTACCATTCAATATGTTCATATCTTTGGTTATGCTTTTTGTTGTTATCTAGTCGATTTAATTTGCAAGAAAACTTTTTTTTTTTCAAATTAATCTGGTTAGAGCCTTTTGAGTGATTTTTATATGTATATGTATTAGTTCAGTGCTAGAGTTATCTAACTTGGTGGCACAGCGCCATCTTTCAGCAGACGTAGACACTTTGGCAGGATATTGGGCTCCAGTGATAAGTCTTTATCTCCCACATTTCTACACTTTATTTTTTTTATAGTGGATCGATATTTTATTTTATTGATCTTTTTAAAGCACTAGAAACCCCCCCCCCTTTTTTTTTCTTTTTCCGTATTTTAAGTTCGTTGTTTTTAAAGGGGCGGAGGGGGGGGTCGTTGTTAGCGAGTGGACCTACAGATCTATCGATGTGATTGTAATCACGTGGTCTGCTGCCACTATTGTCACTATATATATATATATATATTGCACACATAAGTGTATTGCAATGCTTCGATTGTAGATCTATATTTTGCTAATTAAATGAAACGACTTCTGGTGCTCTCTGAAAAGTGATTTCGCTTGTCTGCTATTGTGCTGGTTTAAATTACAATAAGAGGTGGGGTTAGATCTCCCAGTCACTCACAGAAAAACACATACACAATTCTCAAAAGTACAAACAGCCATATCGCTATTTTACATTGCTATCAACAGTAGATTATTTCGAAAAAATATCCGGGATTTCAATTTTGCCTGACAGAAAACTTTTAGGGGTACTTAAGTTGGCTTTTCTCGGGTAGAGTTGTCTTTGTTAGCCAAGGGGAAATAAATCAAAGAAGTTTCTTGAAGTTGTGTTGTTATGAGTGTCACAATGTCACCATAAGAAACGATAATTGATTGGTGCTACATTAACACTGCAGACTGAATACGTCAGCAGACGTGGCTGTTTAATCTTCGACTTACTTCCCCCTGGTTCTTTTTTTCTTTCCGGCAACTACTAATCCAATAGGGTTGATCTATATTCTATAACCATAGTGAATTGAATATTGATCCTGCGCTGGTCTACATTAAACTGTCATTCGATACAGGTAGACTTGACAACTGCCAAGCTTACTGATTTTTATCCATTAATTTGTTTGTGAGCGTCATTTGATAGGTCTGCTGATTTCAGTACACAATAATGTTTGGTTTTAGTGGGAGTGCTCTGAAACATAGGTTTTATATATATATTATATAAATTATTTATAGTGTGTAGGCCTGTACGCTTGTTTTAATGTAGGCTTGGGGGACAACTTTCTTGAGAACAGCTTCCTGTAGATTGGGGATGGGGCTATATGCATAGCACTGACATTGATCTTTCCCATGGAAATAACATGTGAAACAATCACAGTATAACATTTAAAGTGCAGTTTTAGTTGCCATCATGAGCTGTTGTCTTGGGAACAGAAGAGTTCTTGTGTACGCTCATGTTTTTGCAAACTGTTTTTTGTCTGCTATCTTCTTTTAAGAATGGTTGGGGGGATGTTTAAATGTTGTGATGCTCATCCAAAGGTCAAAGGCTTTAATCTTCTTGTTGTCTAAAACAATAGTAACTAGTGATCTGAAGTTTGAAGGTATTAAAGGTGCTCATTAACCTTGAAAGTGTTTACCTTACAAGAAACTATGCTTCACAATGTCTCAATGTGACTACATGTATTATATCCTATCTACTGATTCTACTTCATTCTTCTTTTTTGTTTCCTGTACATAAGATTTCTTTTGTGCTATTCTCCTAAAGCTTCCTGTTTCTAGCATTTCCAAAGAATGTAAGGGAGAGAATTCATGATAATGTCCCTCTGTGTGTTCTTTGTATTACTGCCAACAAGTAATGTCAATAAAGATCAAGGGCCTTTGATTTCCTGTTATTACTGTAATATTATAGACTTATCTTTATTGTATTATATGTATACTGTAAAGTTGTTTTTTTTTTGCATATATTAGGATTTATATATAACTGAATTTTCATTTTTTATGTATCTGCCATGTTGTAATACACTATTACTAATGCTAAAAGCTATTTCTTTCTTATATAAATCAATTTTTTTTTTACCAAAATATTTTAGTTTGCTCTCTATGACAGTGGCTCAACAGTTGGACAAAAGATTTTAGGAATCAAATATTTCACTAAGCACAGGGACAAGTCATGGATTGCAATTACAGGGAGAGAAAAAATATTGTATGGCCTCTTGGTAATTATCTTCCCTTGGCTGAAGGAGCGTCTGTCCACATTGTTATATTACTTGGGCCTATCCAATGTGGACTCTACAGTAAGTTGAGCTACAGTGCAGGGTATTTGTGTTTGTATTTGTGATGTTCTTTGTAGCAAATGGTTTAATTCAGTAGTAGCATTTTTATATATACATTTGAGTAGGTGAAATGAAACATTGTTCACCAGCTTCCATTGCAGTATAAAGTTCCCTTTAAGACCTTACAACCTATAGGGCAGATGATGTAAAGGTCATCTGTTTCTATGGTGAATGAGGTATCATGTGGACAGTTTAACAATCCACCATCTTTACTTTCCACAACTAATGTCAGCTACCCATTAGAGTAGGGTGAACTCAGATGCATCCTAAAAAAATCTTGACATTTGAAATCCAATTTGATACCAAGATTTAAACCCAAGACCCTCCCTGTTCAAAAGCCTTTTACCACTCAGCCACTATGCCTCCTCTGTGGCAGTGTAGTAGGGGACTATGTGTCCAGTTCAATGACCAGAACATGCCAGATTCCAATTTCACATGTGTAGTTCTTTCAATTTTACATGTGGATTTTAGCTGAAAATAATGTACACAGATCTCTAACAGAATTTCTAACGGCTCAAAAGTTTGACCAATTCACCACCTGTTGTAATATTATAATGTTTAATCACATCAAAAAACTTTTTTTTTTTGTTATTTTATAATTATTAGCAAAACTTCTAAAATGATGTTTCAAAATATGGTTTGTTGTCTCATGATTTATGACTTTCATACTTCATCAACATTTTTCTTCTTCAGGTCTCCTGGTGGGTTCAGCAGATAGAAACTGTGTTTAAGGTGTCTGCATTCATTAACCTCTTGGTTTTCTTACGCCAAGGTGTGTATCTAACTCTGGTAGAGAGATTGCTTGGGATCAGAGCAAAGTTTCCACAACAGCAAGGGCTTAGACAGGTACATCTTTAACCTCTTCAAGTTATACACATAAAGTTATAGGGTAATCAGTGGCTGTAAATAAGAGAAATTTTATTTCTTAGAGTCTACATTTCTAACACAAAAAGATGAATGATCCTTTTTCACCATTTTTTATGGTAATAATTTTTTTTTTCCATCTTGAAACATGTGCATCACCAACCTCTTAAAAGCCTTGTTTTTAGTTTTACAAATACAACAGAAGTTTAAAAATCTATTTATTTAATTCCCATATATGCTGTGCAAGCTGAAGTGTTATGTACTGTTTCCCTCCTAGACTTCATTGATGATTTTATAAATCACAATTTTAAGCCTAATAGTGATCTAAATGGCTCACTGTTGACTTAATAATGAACTATCATCGTATGTCTACAGAAAACCAAATTTATTGATAAAATACCAATGATTGGCTCAGTTTATTTTCACACATTATTGATGTGGTTTTTATTTTACTTATATATTTATTTTTTTTATTTGCAATATTTTAGGTTGGCTTTGAGTTTATGACCAGAGAGCTCATGTGGCATGGCTTTTCAGTAAGTACCTTGCATACAAAATGTTTAGAACCCTAAAAAATTACTTAATTAATTAGAATTCTTTACTTCTTAAATTTCTTTTAATAGAAAACTTTTTAATAGTCAAATGTATTTTTTTTTCTTGTAGGAATTTCTTTTTTTTCTCCTGCCCTTAATAAACTTTCAAAGAATAAAGAACACATTGAATCGCTGGGTGAGAGGTCAAAGTTCCAGCACCAAAGGTCACTTACAACAACGAACACATGCAGACCTGACATCCTGTGCCGTTTGTGAGGACTGGCCTGTGATGCCTAGAGAGATTGGCTGTAGACATGTCTTCTGTTACTACTGTATACAAGTAGGTGTTTATTGTAAATACTAACAACCAAGCAAATCTTTTTTTTTTTCAATATTTAATACTTTTACATCAGTTCTATCAAGTAAGTATAAAATGTAACACTTACATCATAAAGTTGCGTAGAGAATGGGAAAAAAATATTATTTTAATTAAAACAACACAGGAATCAGGTTTATTTTTGTCTTGGCTGACTGCATCTATTCATCTTGATGTATACACTACGTTAGACGCAGGGTTTCTGTCCAGGGCTTTTGCAAGAGAGGATTTAAGCTTCTCAAGCCTGCACTTAAATGGAGTTTGATGATAATGATTCTTCTTGATAAAACATACAAGCTTTTCATACATTGTTTTTTAAGCTATTAGTCAATTTTTAGGGTTTAATAAAAAAAAAAAACATACATAATACTCTGGTTTAATTAAAACTTTGAAGACATGAAAATGGTTTCATTGGTATTTTATTTACTGGACATAACTCTTTGCTTGTTCTTTCAGGCCAACTTTTTAGCTGATCCCAACTTCACATGTCCCCAGTGTGGTCATCCTGTGGTCAGTGAAGGCAGCATTCAGACTGTGAAGGCCCACATTAATCCAGAAAGAAACACAATCTCATGAAGAGTGATGGAGATGTTTTATCTTGGCATACTTCTCAGACATGCAGGCTGGCACCAAGTGCCTTATTGTTCAGTCTTGCTAGTGTTATTAAAACATTGTTAATGAGCATGAACTTTTTTGCTATTTAATGAACAATTTTGTGCCTATTTGTAAGCAAAGTTCCTGGTTTGTTACCCAGTCTATGCACATCAGATCCTGATAGAGGTGCCAATAGCTGCACCTTTGATCAATCAGCAGCACAACATGGCCTAAATTGGGCAGATGTGCCAAAACCCCAAAATATTAAATATCCTATTGATCAATCAGCTATGAACTATGCCTTGTTTAGATTTTACATGTTTATAATAAGAAAAAAAAATAGGTGAATTTTGTGATCTTAGCACCATTTTTGTTTACTGATGTAAAAGTAAGTGGGTTAGCTTTCTGAATTGTATATAACCATTGCTATATATCGGGGGAAATTCTAATGGTCATTTAGTTTCCTTTAATTACTAGTTTGAGATTATCATTAGCCTCTAATCGTATGTCAAATTAAGACCTACATAAATTAGCAAGATTGAAACTCAATGTTGTTGTTTTTTTACTGTAAATAACTGATTTGTTGGGGTTTTTTTGTACTGAACCACCATTCATCTTCTTGATTATTAGAATTTTTTTTGAAAGTTAGTCACTTCTACTCCATCATTTTCATTCCTTTAGAAATTTTTGTTTGTGCTGCAATTGACTGTGGTGCTGTTCATGATGAAAGGTTAAATGTTTTTGATGTTAATCAAAGATATCTATCAACGTAACATGCACAAAATGGACCAAACAAAATTATATAAACCGGTACATACATATATGTGTGTGTGTGTAATGTATTACTGCCACTAACTTGTTACTATGAATAAAATTGCTGATGTAAATATCATTAATTCTACACTCCAACAAACTCATATCCACTTAATGTAAAATACATACAAATTGTACTGATAAAAAATTCTGTATAAATTTTGTATGTCAAACTAAAAATATTTGTTACATCACAAGTTTAAAAGTAATGTTAAATGTAAGGGGAAATAATGCAAGAAAAAAAAAGTATTTCCAAGTTTAGTTTTTTTTTTTATATTAAAAATTACCCATGTTCTACTTACTAGATTTTTCTCATGTATTAGTTTAATTAAATATTCATTAGTGGAATTAGGGCCTTTCTATTATTTCAAGAACAATTTGAATCAACTTTTGTGGTTTTTGTTTTTGTTTTTAATTAACAGATGTAATTACCATGTAAATTTTAACCAATAACCCAATAAATTTAAATTATTTTGCAAAACTACACTCCGAGTAGAGTGGTTCTAAAGGTGGATTATACCTGATAATGAATTACATCTTTAGAAAACTTGCTTTTTTTGTTTTAATCCATTTGGTAATATCATAATTTAATAAGCATAGAAAAAAATGTTATTGTTAAAGTTCAAAGTATGGTTGTAAATTATTGTTCTTGGCTGTTAATGATGTTTTTTTGTTACTTGTTACTGTTTAAAATGATGTAAGTTAGTTTCAAAGATCTTGAGGTTGATGTAACTATTTTTAACCAAAACACTTACTGTCTTACCAGATTGGTTCACATTACTTCCCTTGGTCTTGAAATTCAATAAAGTTTCATCCTATTTTATTTTATTGATTTTTTAAAAAAAATCATCACAACTCTTTCCTTATATATATGACAGTGGTCCTAAATATTTTAAAACTTAATACCCAATAGGAAGACCAATGTTAATAACAGTTTTGTTGACACATTGTATGTTCTGTAATATTTTGTCTTTAAACCACTGTAAAAATGTGTGGACTATATAAAGAATGATAGCTTACAGGATTCTGGTTAAGGTATATTTAGTATTCATCTATTGCAATCCAGACTCTAATCCATTTAAAACAGTTTCAGTGTTTTATACCTGATATTCATATATCAATAAAAATTCTGTAGTATCAAAATGTAGGACAAGTAATGTTTTTTTTTAATGAAGTCAAATTGTACAAAGAGAAAGCAGTGTTCATGTTTTATTATTGTGTGTCCTATATGTTTGTGTAGAGAGAGTGGGAGGCCAGGTAGTATGGTGATTTTGTTGGTTAAGAGTTGATTGACCAGACTCTTGTTTAGTACCGTACAGACTTTGATGGTAAATGCTATAAGGATATCTTGATAGCCTCCTCCTCATCCTAACTCAATAACATGGGCTGTAAAACTGATTTGAGGGCTTTAAGGGGCTAAGACAATGAAAATGTAGTTGAGAAATCAACAAACATCCATTCAGATAGTACTGCCCATTTTCAGTTGTGAAGATCTCAGTAGTTCACAAAAGACTTAACACATTGATACTGCACTCACTTCTTATCACCAGTTTTAACAAATATTAAAAATATATATTGTTCATAAATTTAAAGAAAAACAAAACAACAAATGATTTTATAAATTCAAAAAAATGTGTTTTAATTATTCCGAAATAAAACTTATTTGACCATTCAGCTGGTTACAGAATGGTGTCCATTTACTAAACTTCTCTTGATGCAACTATTTGCTTTTAACTTTAGCTTAAGGCATTAGGTCCCCTAAAGTAGATAAAGAAAAATTGTAAAATATTATCAGCCATTACATAATAAAACAATGGTTCTCAGGCTTCTACACATTCACATGTTACAGGCTCAATCAAGGCTCCCAGGATAGATACCTTTTGGTTGAAACATTTACTTTAGTAATTAAAACACTTACCCCCCCCCTCCCCTTTTCCTGTTATTTTTGGAGCCAGTGTAGTAAAAATCAATGTTCTTCAAACTTTGACCAGTGACGCCCTTTAGACCAAAATATTCACGATTGGGCCCCTCCCCTTAACAACAGCGAGGTTACGCTGCGAGCTAGCCTACCAAGTCGGGACCTAAACGTTTTCTTACACTCTGATGTTCAGAAACTCAATTTCCTGGGGTTTACACTGCACAGTTTCTCCGAATAAGAAGAGTGCAGTGAAGGAGTAGGAAGGACTCCAGGGTGTGAGAGACAGAACAGCCGCAAGAGCATCTACGTTTGTAATGGCCTTGATATTCTTTGAGCGAACCTAGTATTGTTAGTCATTTGCTTTATCGTGTAGACTGTAGAGCAAGACGGCTTTTAGCGAGCCTGGTATTGTTCGGGAAAAGACGTAGATAGAACGATGATAGGGCTTTCGTCACTCAAGGGAAATAAACCAAACAGACTGTAGAATCACATTGGTGAAAACCTATTTAAATGTATTCTTTTAAAAAAAGAGTTTGAGTTCAGCTTATTTCAGATATCTCTAGCGAAAACCGCCTGAACATAAAAATATACATAAAATATAAAACAATGTAACAATTTAATTTTTAAACATTTTCACCATAATAATGTCGATTTAAATTTGATTAATACTCATTTGTATTAATAATTACAATGCAAACAAAGAATGAACATATCCTCTATTTATCAACGCGTCGTATAAAAGTCTTTTGCTTAAAAAAACATGACGAAATGTAAATAAGACATAGTCTTTTTTTTTTCGGTATGTCGATCTTGTGAAGTATTGTTTTGGTGAGCGTCTATGAGGATTGTACAATTAGCGCTTTTTTTTTTTTTTTTTTTTTGTGACAGCACCGGTATGGCGTACCGGCACCTTTTTCAATGTGGGCAAAAATGAATGATTTTCTTGTATTCTAACGCTTATTATTAATTTATAAGAAGTTAAACGTTAGGCAATCCATCACTGAGTACCTGCATTTATTATTTTTAATTTTTATTTTACAAAAAAAGCACTGGAGACAATTGTAAACTGCGTTGTTTAGGTCTAACCAGTTTTGTGTTAAAGATTTCATTAAAAAAAAAACATGAATTTCTAAATATAACTTATATTTTTGTTCAATCTACAAAAAACATAATTGTAAGTCACTTTTTGTTATTATTATTTTGATTCAACAAGAAAGTCGCATGCAAATACTTACCACAGGGTCCTCCATACTTTCTGCAGTTGTCAATTTGGAGCTCTAGCATTTGTATTTCCCCGGTCATTCTCTGGGCAGCAGCGCACATGGACATCATGTAGCCGTGTAGGAGATACTTGATCTTAGCATCTTTCTCCATTTCAGCGAACCACTTCAGATGTGTCTGTAGGGAAATTCAGAGTTGGCAACACTTTGGCTCGTATTGAAAAAAAAGAGTACAAATTATTCTTATTTCAAAGATTCTATAGATCTATGCTTTGTTTTGGTCCCACGACAGGTATTTAAGCCTACAGTTTCTTACGTGAGCTTAAAGAAAAAGCAAAAAAAGGGGGGCGGGAAACCCTCATCGAAACTTCCAGACTTCAGCGCATACATTTTGGTAAAGAAGATGTGACTTGACCTCTTGGCTCCCATTGAAGCAGAGGGCGTTACAGTAGGCTACTTCGTGCTCAGTTGGGTCCTTGTCCATCCTGACATCTTTACTTCCTGGTCTACCGAGCTCCTGATTGTCCACCATGTTTTGCTTTGGTCTCCCAGCCTTTCTATTCCCCAGTGGGTTTAAGTCTAGAATTCTGTCTGCTGTTTTCGCATTGTGTGCAAGATGTAGTCTATTTTTAATTTGTCTACAAGCCAATGTAAGTTTTTTTTATCTCTGGGATATTCCGGATAAGTAGTCCTCTGCTTAATGAATCACAATAATTTTTTGATTGTCTGAAGTTTCAAATTTTAATATTTGTCCCTTTATTGCTGGAGAATAAGGATTGAATGCTGTTGATAGCCTTCAATTGCAGAGCGAATATTTGATATCTCAAAGAAGACTTCCTCTTGTAGAAGTAGATCTAATCTAAATAGCAGGTCAAGGTGGCAACTTTGATATGTCTTCATTTCCTTTACTTTTCTTAGACCTTTGAAATCATAGTTTCCTTAACGTGCTTGACATTATTTGTATCCACAGCTGGGACTGCGTATACGTGAATTACTGCACTCCTCATTAAACACCCGACTCGAAGACAAGCGTTATTATTATTATTATTGTTGTATTCACATAGTGCTCTAGAGGACTAGATTATATAGATACGATAAGATAATTTTTATTGTTTCAGTCAAATGGAAATTCATTTTGACTACAATTGAACATCTCAGCGTAACTAATGTACAATAACAACATAGATGCAAATACGAACAACATTCACACACGAAACACATACACACACAACCAGCGCTTTATGAATTAGACTTCTGTATAGGCTACTTCTCGATGACGACAAATGACCACCGAAAGTGGAATGAAGGAGTTTTTATTTTTTTCTGTATTAGTCCTAATGGAAAGGAGACGGCCACTTCTTTTAGATCTTATGTAACAGTGGTTTCATGGGTGAAGGTTGTCTTTATGAATCGTGTTCTGGAAAGGCATGAAAAAGTTTTTCAAGATATGGTAGCTGTGTTCGAGTGATATACGATGCTTTTTTTTTTAATTAGTCTATTTAGCTCATGTCTTTATGTCAGTGAAGTATTACCATACCAGAAAGTGATGGCAAAGTTAACAGGACTGATGACGGATGCTGTACAGAAAAGTTTAATGATTGTTTTGTCGATGTTACATTTCCATATCTTTCTAAGATGGATAATAAACTTCTTGGTCCACTTAGTGTTGTTAACGTAATAATGAAAAAAAAAGGAGAAAGACTGATAGGAAGAGTGATAAACAACAATAATGATACCAACCCCGTCAAATAGAGTATTCGTGTCGTCTGGGACGGTGCCATTGTTATTCTGTGTGTCATTACCGCTGAGTGTTTCGTTGCCACTAACTGTGTCGTTTCCACTAAATGTTTCATTTCCATTGGATGCATCATACAATGTGATCACCATTTTGTCTCCCAACTGACCATCGTCTAATCTGTTATGGAAAGTAAAGTAGTAATTATACATTAAACACTGAGCCATTATCTTCAAATCGAAAAACAAAATTTAATAAAATACTCAGAAAGACACAAAGATAAAGGCACATTCCTCGTCCCATATGCTAGGACAAATTCGTACAAAAGCTCCTTCTTCCCTAGCGCTATTAGAGCATGGAATGAGTAGCCTGAGCTAGGCAGGAAAACCAGAGACTTGGCAGAATTTAAGTCATTGGTTAATATGCATGTCTGAATGCACAACGCGTAGGACGTAATCATCTTCTTTTTTGAAGTAACGTCTGTAACATATACAATAAGACAAATTGTTTCCACTTTTAAGACTAAGACAGCTTGATTGATCCTTATTGGACATTTGTATTAGTATTAGAGAATGGAATGGGATGCCGGAATCAGCAGAGAAAGTTGACGACTTAGGATAGTTTAGTTCATGGATTAGCATGCATGGGTAAATTGACACAGGGGGCACGCATAGGATGTAGTACTCTTCTGTTTTGAGGTAACGTCTGTAATTTGTAAGATAAGAAGAAAGTTCATACATAGCTAGTTTTGTGTATCCTGTCTACAAAATAAAGGAAGTCTAGATAAACTGTTTTTAAAGGTACTTTTTAGAAGCGTGAGTCAAATTTTCTGCACGCTTCTGTTTGAAATACAAGTAACATTTAAAAAAAGAAAGGTATTTTTTAAAGACAAATCCTTCTTTATGAAGCCAATGACCTCATGTATGGAACATGGGAAATTGGTTGTGATCCCAAGTACATAACATGTAGGCCTACTCTTTTTACAAAGCTTATGTCAACTTACTCTGTCTGGTAAAAATCTTATACACGTTTTGTCTCCCACTTCCCATTCTCGGATCAACTTAGCACAATTGTTTAGTTTCAAAGACAATATACAAATAAAAAAAAAAAAACAGTGGTAATTATTTTTTTAGAAAACGGATATAAATCTTGCAGTATTGAACTAAATGGCCGTAATTTTGCAGTTCTAGTCTATTTTTTTAAGTTACAGTATTTTTTATTTCATTTTAGTTCATTGTGACTATCAATTGTAGTTTTAGAGGTTTAGAAAACCTGACAGTTCAATGCACTACAATAAAGAAACATGTTTTAATCTTTGTGGCTTATGTTTTACTGATCTCCAGTCTTATAACCATGTTCTTAGTTTTAAGTTTTTTTTATGAAACTATTGTTTAGCTTTAATGTTCTTCTAAGTTCGGTTTTATGAAAGGTGTCTCTAGAGTAAGCTTCTCAACGAACCATTCTCTGGTGTTGTATTTAATGTTAATATTTTAAATTTTAAACTTACTCTTCTAACAGTTCTTTAGCATTGCTGCCTCCCTGGCACAGAGACAAAAAGTGTACAGTTGTCTGAAAGACGAATTTCATCCTTTGTTCTTCAAAGTTCTCAGTCAGTTCTTCCATTTTCTCAGACAGATATTTTTTCATCTGAACTCTTTCCATCTGACGGTAAACTTCTGCTTTGGCTTCTTTCTCTTCAGCCTCCTTCAAAGCCTTTAGAGTTGGCAACAAAACCCAAAATTATGAAACGTCTGTGATAAATTACGCGAACATTTAATAATAAAGTATACATATTTATGTTCAAAATCTAATTGTGAAACAATTATGTTTATCTTGAAGTTATAATGTTTTAAATGTAAAAATAAAATGCAATAATAAATTAAAGCCTAACATTGACAGGCGTGTGTAATGTCCTTTCTTCCTTTCATGTTGATTTGTGCTCTATCATGCTATCCTTTCAAATCGTTCAATAAAAAAAAATCAAACATAAGACTAGGTCTACAAGAGAAACAAAATTTCATAGAAATATTAAGTTATTTTGTCTAGTAGAAAAGGAGTGGCCACATTTGAAACTAAGTAAATAGACCGAAGCCAATAATGTTTTATGCGATTTGTTTATTCTCCTCTGAATGCTGCATTGAAATTGTAGAGTGTAGCCTACATTCTATAGCCAAGTGAATAAAGCTAACAATTTTTTAAACTTTAGCCTAGATCTATATAGTTCTTTAAAATTACGCTATGCACAAAGCATAATTCAACTATGAAGTACTTAGTGCATTACGCATAAAAAAAAGTTGAAGACGTAGATTAACGCTCCTAAATATATTTATGTTTCTAATAAGTAGGATACCACTTAAGTAAATGAATTCTGCTATCTGGGATCCACAATTCAAGACAACCTTTCTCTAGTTGAGGAGATAAAAAAAACGTATAGGGAAGGCTGCATCGACCTTCGCTAGACTTAGATCAAGAGTTTGGGAAAACCAGAAGCTAACTACAGCGACCAAAATGGAAGTCTACAAGGCATGCGTTATGAGCACGCTGCTGTATGGCAGTGAATCATGGACCACTTACGCAAAGCAAGAGCGAAGTCTGAACTCATTCCATTTGCGATGTCTTCGTAGGATTTTGAAAATCACATGGAAAGAAAAAGTGTGCAATACAGAGATCCTTGCACAAACAGGTATTCCCAGCATCTTTACAGCCCTCAGACAACGCCGCCTGCGCTGGCTTGGACATGTTCGCCGGATGGAGGACAATCGTATACCGAAAGTCATCCTCTACGGACAACTTGCGACTGGCTCAAGAAAAACTGGTCGCCCCCACCTCCGTTACATAGATGTAATAAAACGTGACCTCAAATCAGTGAACATCAATACTGACCAGTGGGAAGACATAGCTATAGACCGCACCAGATGGAGAGAGACAGTGACCAAGAAAGCTATGGACAGCGGAAGAGCATCAGCTCTGGAAGAAAAGCGGACAACGCGGAAAATGGCCAGCTCCTCTACCACTGTAGAGAAGTCCACCTTTACCTGCGATACTTGTGGACGGGAGTGTCTCTCCAAAATAGGGCTCCACAGCCACACGAGGAAGTGTGCGAGATGATCCATAGTCGTTCTACGACTGAAGGAGGCCAATGAATTCTGTTTTACAATGCCTCTATTCAAGTCATAACTTCATGGAAGGTGGGGGTGAAAGGGAAAAGCTGGACACGAATCTCAAAAACGTCTCTAATGATTTCCTTTAGATATAACAATTGATGTGTACCATTGTAAAAAGAATTACTAGTTCGTTGGCCACATGGGGAAAACTCTAGCTAGCTTGACTGTAATAATATTTCAAAGTAAAAAATAAATAAATGTAAATTTGCCGAGATAACTAGATATAGAAATAAATTACTCATAAAACACTAAGCCATAGTCTTCAAATGGTGACCCGATAAAATAGTACGGGCAATATAGCGCCGACAAAGAAGCGTGAAATTTCCTAGCAAAATAGCGCAAGACAAAATAGCGTGGACTTATATATGATGTGTATAAAAGTACCGAATTATTGGTAATTTAATGTCCTGGGTAGCATTTTTGTTGATGTCTCTATCTTTTTCAATATTAATAGTTCTTAAAGTGTGCCATATTTGCAGAGAACGAGAGTATATAGATCTACTTATCATTTTATATCATTTCCCCTTCTGACCAATGTTTAAAATGCATTACTTGCTAAAAATAGGATTTTGAAATTTGGTGACCGCGTTCAAGGGTTTCTGAGGTGCAATGCTGGAGAACAAAGTAATGCGGCAAGCAAGACAAGGTAGCTCGAGGTAGACGTCTTACAGCTATATTGTCAATGTACGGATGACAAAAGTGGTCATCATCGAACCACAATGGACAATACTTACAATTTTACAGTCCCCCACTCTGCCGCGACCCAAACACACACACACATACAGAAATAGAAGAATAGACAGTAACAATCTATATTTTCAATGGTCTTAGGCGAACCCCTTGCAAATCGTCAATCGAACTCCATGGGGTTCGCGACGCACAGGTTGAGAACCCCTGCTATATGGTTAATGTACGGAAAGAGCCAATGATACGTGACATTTCCTATAATTTAACTTTGTTAAAGTTTGTATGTGCGCGTGTGTGTTTAAATCTGACAAGGATCTTTGCCAATTTTCAAAGTACACTTTAGGAATGTAAATAAATGATATATTTTGAAAGTATTCATTTTAGCTTATTCTTATTTTGTTGACTATTTGCAAATTTATGTTTTAAGATATCTAAAGTGTTTCCGGCAAAATAACTCAAAATAATAACAATATCACAAGAAAAATATTAGCTCTATTAATATTTTACCATATCTAATGTATTTCTTTCACAATGACATAAATATATTTTTTTCTGCGCTATTTTGTCAGCGCTATTTTGTTCGCGCTATTTTGTCGGCGCTATTTTGTTAGGGCACCTCTTCAAGTTCAAAAACCAAACGTAATCAAATATTTAGAAAGATACAAAGATAAAGGCACATTCCTTGTTCCATATGCTATGACAAATTTGGACAAATATTCCTTCTTTCCTGCCTAGTGACATTAGAACATGGAATGGGTTGCCTGAGTCAGCCAGGAAAAAAAACATTTAAGTTATTGATTAATATACATGACTAGATTGAACTAGGGACACTCGTAGAACATAATCATCTTTTCTTTTGTTTGAAATAACGTCTGTATTTTATAAGATAAGATATAATCTACATAAAACTGTAATCCAACATTCATTTTGAAAGGACTATCGCGTGCTTGAAAAGACTTCGTTTTCCGAATGTATGCTATTATTGATGCAAGAGTTTAATCAATTAATATTTAGGAAATATTTTCGCGGTGACTTCTAAGTCTATATCTAAAAGCCTTTCCTTTGAATATTATAATATGTAGTAGATTTAGGCCTATACATTCACTTAACCAAACATTCATTAGTTATTAAGAGAAAAACAATCATTCCTTAAGTTGTATAAAGGAGATATTGTCTTTTTCAAGTATATTAGGCCTACATGTTTTATATCAAGGTCTCAACACTTTTTAACAAATATACAGTGTAACACGATATACAATGTTACACAATATAGGCTACAATCATGGGCGCCCGCAGGATTTTTTGCAGGGGGGTGCAAGCACTGGGGGATCCGGGGGGCGGTAGGGGGGATCACCCCCACTCGCCCCCCCCCCCCGAGAAGTAATGAAGAAACTTAATAATTAAGACTAATAACTCCCAAAATCCAAACGTGTTTTTTTTTCTCGGCGGTAACAACTTAATATCATCCAATATCATGTTTTTCTGCCAGTAGTCTCTCCTTCCTCAAGATGACATCTCTGACATGTTCCTCAGGATGGTCAAGATGGTTCTTCATTATGCCATTAATGTTACTGCTGAGCTGCTGTTGAGCGGCCACTATGTTAAGTTGGAAACTGGTTCAAGAACAGATGAAATAAAAAGACAAGTTAGAAACACAGGTATAGTTTATCTGGTTTACTTGCAGTCGTTATTTTAAGATCCACCAAACAGTCAATGATCTCTAAGTTGAGACTTTAAGCTTGAATAGATTTGTATTTTTCAGTTCATTGTGTCTCACACAAAGAGGTAAATGTAGTACCGACGCTATTTCTAGGAACTGATACGGAAGATTTCTAGCCATCACGGGGCAGCCTTGGCCAAGTAGTTTGTCCATGTCTAGACTGTACAATGCCGTTAAACACGTGTAACATGTCTCTGAACCACATGAACTAAGCTAATGAATACAATCGCAATCTACAAACTGAACACTCAAAGACATCTGCTCAGTGCCTGAGATATCTGCAGTTTCATCACTAAAATACCCAACAAATGCAGTTAATTCATGATGCTGCTACTTGTAGCTTTTGGGCTCTTGGTGCTGCCAGTGCTCCGTTGATCCAAATCAACATTTTGACTCGAATGACGACATGTGAAGAACATTCTTGTATCTCTTCTATTGTAAACTGGTGCACGTTTTTAACCCGCTGTTTTATCGACCGCTGTCACCGACCGCAACTATATAGCATTTATCACATCGAAAGATAATTGGCAAAAAAAAAATTTCTAGACCTTAGCTAAATAAACAAATAATTGTAGCATTGTACGTCTCTAGACAATTTTTTCCCTTTGCAACTTCTTATGTGACTAAAGAAGCCAATCCTTTGTACTTTCAACCTTCTTCTTTCAACTACTGTATCTTGCATCTGCAATCCAGGACCTTCCTTGAATGCTCGCTCTTCATGTGAATCTACCCAGTGCCACTTTTTTCCAGCTGTTGATGTCATTTTTGAAGAGCTTAATGTCGCGTTTGCATACATCAATATACCTCAGCAGTGGACGACCAGCGGATCTCATGCCTTCTGTTAAATCACAACACAGAATGTTTTGTGAAAGTCGACCTTGTGGCATTCATAATGACTATAGCTATGTGCAAGTATAAACCAATCGTCACGACTAACACGCTATAGAACAGGCATGTCAAACTCATTAAGGTATATGGGCCGCATAAACAACTTACTATGACCTGAGGGGCCGCAGCAAAATATCAGTTGCAAAACAGCCTACTAGTTTTTTTGTAAATTAGAAACAATACAATATAATACAATAATTAATGGCATACCTGTCCCTTGGCTAACTTTGTAGTACGTACTATTTTGTAATTAAAAACTACTATAGTTACGCATTATTTTCTTTGTCCTGATGCTTGACATCATTTCTGGGATACCATTTTATTAATGTCAGGTGGAAATTTGTTTGCCATTGACGCTTTCATCACAGATGGCAAATTTTGATCAGATAATCTCGAACGGTGATATGTCTTTGTAGCTTTCATTATGTAAAAGAACTGCTCATAGAGACCAGTGCATGCAAACATAGCTAGAATTCTGGCTGCAAATTTCCGCAATTCAACATTATCCATAGTCGTAATTTTGCTTAAAAATGTATTTCACATGATTACACGCAGTTGTGACAATTTTGTCTTTACATTGAAGTTTCAAATTCAAGTCTTGCAGGTGACTAGTGGGATCAACTGCTAATGCAAAATCCTGACAACATTCTTCAGTTTGGAAATGTTCTACAGGTTCTCCTTTCATGTTCAGAAACAAATTTCCTCACGCAGTGCATACAATGTCTTCAATATTATATGTCATGAGAGTTAGCGGGCTTCTGTGTAGTAAGGAACATAATCAAATTCATGTCCAATGTCATCCAGAAACATTGAAAATTGGCGAGCATTAAAACCACAGGCACGAATAAAATTGAGATACGACTGAAACCGCTCTTATGACATGTTGAAACTGTAATAGCTTTGCGCAGAATGTTTCTTGGTGAATGATGCACTGAAATGAGCAAATTTAAAAGTATCATGAGTCTCTCTTATTTTTGCAAGTAACTTTGCATCAAAACCATTTCATTTCATGATTGGTGCGCCATCCGTTGTTAGACTAGCTAGCTTTACATAGGTAAATTGTACTGCATTATCACTTTCTGTTATGTCACAAAAACATCCTAGCTTGTTGTAGTGGTATGCATAGAACAGAACTCAAGTAGTTCCTCGTGTATGTCAAAATTCCTGTCACACTCACAGGTCCTTATGTGCTACACCCTTTACATCAGATGACTCAGAGCCAATGAAAATAATTCAAAATCAGATATTTTGTTCTTTAATTGTTCACGCAACATGACTGACATGTCATTTATTCTATCTGCCACAGTGTCACTATTTAACGCTATTTCTTTAAATGCTTTCTCCTTTTTAGGACAAATTACATCGGCTTTAACAACACACTCCTTCATAAAATCACATTTATTAAATGATTTGCAATGGCTGACAATGAAGCTTGAGAAAATGTAGCTTGCTTTCACTGCAGACTCACCCTCGTTGTTCATGTGGGCTTGCGGCCCTAGAGCTATTTTTTATATATATGTATTTTT
>JADKLZ010081101.1:18706871-18719729 GCA_021533235.1 Biomphalaria straminea
TAAGTCGTATTGTAAGAAGGTCGTATTGTGTGTAAGAAAGTCGTATTGTGAGTAAGAAAGTCGTATTGTGTGTAAGAAAGTCGTATTGTTCACTAACTGCTAACTCGTTACCAGATTTTCTAATGGTATTTTTGTTTTTCTGTCCGCACACACTGCCACACAGTATTTGGAAAACATTTGCTGACAGGGAGCTCTTCACCCAAAGTCTTGCCTAAGGTTCCAAATGGTAAGCCATTACTGGGTTGGATGCATCATGTAGGGGGCCTACATAGCTCGCCACGGTACGGATCCACATCACTATATGCTGAGCAACGAAGCGCTAACTGTCTTTATTTTCCTATTTAACAGCTACCAGATGATTGGAAAGAAATTAAATTCGATCTGGTGTTTATATATTGGAAAGGTGACAAGTTTACTGGCCTTCGCACCTTAAAGGCTGGCTTTATACATAGACATATATGTCTGTGGGCTGACATAAGTACTGATTACTAGGAACATCATATTCACAAATGCGATTTATATAGTCCCTCTTGAATGCAATTTACGGGGATTGCTGTGAAATCACAGTCTATGTCTTTGAAACTTTATACTCTCTATACGACTAAGTATAAAATGGAGACTTTATCTATGGTGGATAACTTCAAATAGGCGTCTATATTTATGTATCCGGTTAACATAAATGTATTATTTAGTAGCTAACATTGATCTATTAAAATAGCGTTTGTTTAGAGTTAAAAATGTATCGTCAAAATCTTCAACACAGTGTTTATTAACTGAGAAGCAATAGAGTTGTGAATGAAAAAGATTCCTCATAAAAATAACAAATCGACAACGTTCACAAAGGTTAATGTTTAGGTCAGTAGTTCTATACTACGTATAAAATATTAAAGCACTTACCACAGGGTCCGACTCTTTGCCTGCACTGGTCAATTTTCAGTTGCAGCAGTTGTATTTCTCCGGTCATTTGTTGTGCAGCACCACACATGGACATCATGTAGCCAAAGAGAAGGTATTTGATCTTAGCAGGTTTGTCCATTTCTGCATACCATTTCAGGTGTGTCTACAAGTTGGAAACAAAATTGCTTTATATCCAAACATTAAAAGTAACAGGGAAACTAAATAATATTGATGTTAATTAGAATCTATATATGATTGTATTGCTAACTCAACAAGGTTACCAAGCCATTCAAAAACATTGGCGCAATTACGAATTTATTTTGTGTTTCTCGAAAATGATGTCAAGAAGTTGAAAGGTCATGTCATTTCCTAATTTAGATTACCGGAGAAAAAACGAGCAAAATATAAAAATTACTTTTTAAAAAAAGGTTATATAGGCGGAATAACTCCACATTTACACTTATTAATCTCAATAGCATTTATTTTCCTTTGTATGTATTAGACAAAATAATTAATTACCTCTAATTAATTAATTAATTGGCTAATTTTTTTACTGAGTCAAGGTTTGTTGGGTACAGTGAATAATTGTGTAAATTTTCATCTTGATTCGAGAATGGGAAGTGGGAGATATATCGTGTACACTAATTGTACTAAATACATACAGTCAGACAGATAGACAGACAGAGAGTGAGTTGATATAAAGGTTGTAAAAAAAAACTTAAGTTTACAAACAAGCGATGGGAAGACAAAAGAATGGTCGCTCCTGTCACTGAACGGTTCATTAGACTAAGGCTGATAGGTGACAATGAAGATGATATACAAACCCCATCGAATGAACCTTCTGAGTCCCCTGCCATTGATGTGTCATTACCACTGGATGTATCATTCATTGAGATCTTAACATTGTCTCCCAGCTGACCACCGTCCAATCTGTAAATGAAAATATCACCATGAAAATATCTGGCACACTTCTATACTGATATTAGGGTTAGTTGAAGCTGGATAGTTAATGAAATAAATTAGTTTCAAATCTTGAAATTTAAATAACCGACATTTGTTACACTAATATTGCTCAGTATTGATGAGCCTACAGTTCTTCAAAAAAAAAAAAAAAAGATCGTAACATTTTTTTTAAGAATTTAAAATGAAAAGCATGTAGGCCTATGTCTTGTTATAAATATCTTTTTAAGTGCTTCTAATCAGGGTTGGCCATAAGGGCTGCAAACTTGTATCTAGAAGTTGCGCTTTAAAATAGCACAAATTACTTAGCGAAAAGACTGAAAAGACCTAAATGCCACCCGTAGAATCTAGAATTATGCCCTTCTATTAATCTGCTAAAGTTGGACCTCTTTTTTTTATTAGTTGTATGCCTGAAATACATTTTCCATCATTTCGTTTGCAATGCTTTAAATTTAAACAAACATAATAATAACATAGGACTATTAGAAAATAATTAATTTTTTCCTCTGCAACATGTCTAGAGTGTTTTAGCACTTTTTGATTAACAAAAAATAGACCTACAACCTAAGCATTCATATTTATTGCAATTTCAATTAGAGCCTGTCCTTTTAAGTCAACAAGCTTAACTACTGCCGTGAATTAAAGCTAACGTTAAAGCTAACGGGAAGCTTGGTCAAGAGGCTAAGTGCGCTTGAACTTGGCTTGGCTACCAAGAAGAGGGCTCGAGGTTCGACACCCGACTGAGCACCTAAAGGCAGCACGGAAAACCAACTCCTAGATACCACCTTCCCCCACGGGTCCACAAATGAGATTGGACCAAAGCGCTCTGAGCATGCTATAAGCATGAAAGTAGCGCTATATAAAAGCTATAATAATAATAACTTTAGATATTTTTTTTATTCACTTACTCTTCTAACAGTTCTTTAGCATTGCTGCCACCCTGGCACAGAGACAAAAAGTGTACAGTTGTCTGAAAGACGAATTTCATCCTCTGTTCTTCAAAGTTCTCAGTCAGTTCTTCCATTTTCTCTGACAGATATTTTTTCATCTGAACTCTTTCCATCTGACGGTAAACTTCTGCTTTGGCTTCTTTCTCTTCAGCCTCCTTCAAAGCCTTTAGAGTTGGCAAAAAAATGGAATTTATGGAAGATCATCGTACAAAACACCTTTATTAATATTTAACAATTAATATAAATTTTAAAAAAAAATCAATTCTTACTTTATGTTCAAATAATACAGTAAACTAATCAGTCATATTTAATGTGTCGTTGAAAAAAGAAAGCCGGTTAATTGATTAAAAACTAAGATAAAAACATAGTTAAAGAAAACAAATCTTTTTTGAGTGAAATTGTATCAATTATTTTGAAACAATCAAGTGGGAGAATTAATTTGTATAGATATAGGCAAACTAAAGTCATCCATTTCAGATCTTGCGATCTATGGGGTAGATGATCTGAATCTCATCGGTTTCTTGGGCCAACTGTTAAAAGCAGGGTGTCATGAGACCAGCACAACAACCAACCGCCTTTACTTTTCCTCAACATAAGAGCTGAGTAGACTCAGATGCGTCTTTAAAAAACTGAAAGTCAAATTCCGAGCCTTCACCGAGATTCGAACCCGAGAGCCCCCGGTACGGCGGCGAGCGCTTACCACTCAGCCACCACCCTCTTGGAAGTGTCACAAAAGGTAGAAAATAAATTGTATGACCTTTGACCCGGGAAAGCTTTTTATTTCTTTGAGAGGTGGAATATCTGGAGGCCCCCATCAGCTAGATAATCATACTTTTCCACGGAGGCGCCATGCTGGGGAGTCGGGATATTGTGGGATATTTTTACAAATTGTTTTTCTTAAGCGTAATTTTCATTCTTAAAAAATGATCTGTCCAATCAATTTTGCGGACCAGGCGGAGAGGGGGGTACCTCAGAGAAGGTTTCCGTGTTGTTGTTTTTAAAGATATTTAAAAGAAAGTAGTTGCTCGAGTCCGAATATGAACTCTAGGTCTCGAACATCCACGATGAACCGCCAACGCGTTAGCCACTGAGCTATTCAATTAATTATAAAAACAGAATGTGTTTTTGTCTTTAAAAGTCTGTAGTTTTTACAGTTTTAGCGACAGACCTAAATTCTCTACACAAGGCTTTTCTATATATAAAAAAAATTAGTTAATGAAGACTAATTGATTAACTAGTTGGTTATTTTTTTTAATGATTCATGTGTTGTCATAGACAATGATTAATTGCGAAGTTTCAACTTGATCTGAGAATGGGAACGGAAAAAAAAACGTGTACAAGATTTCACCCAGACAGAGTGAGTTGATATAAACTTTGTAATAAGCTTTGTAAAAATCTATGCCAGCGAATGCATTGGTTTTTGAAGGCGATAATCAATATGTTTGTTTTTTTTCAAATCGAACGTCTAAAAGGGCTCAAATGACCTGATTGAGACCGGAAGTCCTTAAATCCTGTCTTAATATTTTAAGCTCAGCTTGTGTTATTTTCTTCAGAATTGAAATCTATTAGATCTACATCCTAGTCAGTGGTCAGGGTTTGAACCCGGGATCATTGAGATGACAGTCCATAGCACATGCCACGCGACCAGGCAGCATATAGTCTTCGCCAACACCCTCTGGTCGGCAAAAAATCATTATTGTTACCTCAATATCCTCATGTCAAACTAATCTTGGCCGAATTATTTCTAAACTGCTTTTTTAAGATTCTATTCAAACTCATTGAAATAAAACGACCTAAAAAATAATAAAGAAAGAAGTAAGACCTAGATCTAGATCAGCGTTTCTCAAACAAAAAAGGGGTAAAGGGGTGCACAAACATACATTATTTGGACAAGGGAGGCGTAACTAGTGAAGATTTGAGAAAAGATTATTTAAATTTAAACTCAGCTTGCTGCTATGTTAACAGAAAAATGGCAGACCTAAAAGTAGGTCACATAAGAAGGAGGTTCTCAAACTTTTTTGACCCCTTTACATAGTCAAAACTTGCCCACGGACCTCTAAGTGTAAAAGCTACATAAATACATAGCAGACAAATTAGATAGCATTGAGGGGCGAGTGGATTGGCATTAAAATTATCCGATCGGATAAACTGACTTTTAGAAAAGAAGGTTGCTTTTTTTAATTCTAAACAGTTTTCATTTTTCTGCGGACCCTTTACGGTCGTCTCATGGACCACTGTGGGTCCACAGATCACATGTAAGAACCACTGATAGTCCTATAAGCAAAATGAAAAAAAAAAAAAAAAAGGCACCAAACGGTTCCGCTCTACCTGTTCAGACTGCTGAAAATCTCATAAATGTTTATCGATCGCTTTAAACTAAATGAAAACGGGTTGAATAAATTAATTGTTGTAGGCCTACATATGAAGTCTGTTTATATAAACGTTCAATGTTTTCAAAACAGGAAAAATTAAAGTTACACTTCTGTCTACTTGAACCTACTTGCTGTCTGGCAAATTTTTTGAAATCAGCGACCAGATCTTTTTTAGAATCGTCATCGTCATCATCATCTCTTGACTGGGAGAATAGAAATAGTGTAGACCTTTCATTAATTAATAAAGTATTTTGTATGTATCATTTGTAGCCTAACTTTATAAAAGCATATGTATATATATATAATACTATATACAGAGATAGTATAAATATTGTCAAAGGTGGGCTAAAAATGTTCTATTTATCATTCTCTCTCTCTCTCTCTCTCTCTGTCTCTCTAGACAGACATACAGACAGACAGATAAAGAACACAGAAATAATAAAATCTACATTTTACATCAAGAAAATCATAAATAGTTTCAAAAATTGTAAATGATTATGATGTACTGATCATATCATTGATATGACTAAGTATAAAATGTCAGAAATGTAAAATATATCTCTATCTATCTATTAATCAATCTATCAGTCTTTTTTAAAGGCATTTATCTGCCTTTTTCTATATGTTGTTCTATGACTATAAAAGAAAAAAGTAAAGTGCAAATAGTGATAAATATAATGTTACAATATTGACCAACCTTTCCCCAACCTCGAGATTTCTTCTCACCCCAACCTTTCATCTCATCCCAGGCTTTTTTATCGCCCCAGTCGTCATCAGATGGATCATCTTTGGCATCCCGAAACATGTCCCCTTTCAAATCTTCCTCAATTTGTTGGTACAGTTCCCTGAATCTAGTACCGCCCAAAACAGCTGGCACCATCAGGAGGACTAGTGCTATGAGAATCCTCATTGTAGAACTTCTGTTGAGTTTCAAAACTATACTTATTAATAAAATATATTATCATACATGTATGAGTAGTACGAATTCAATAAAGCAATCTCTCTTTCTCGAAACGACTATGGATCATCTCATGGAAATGAGAGGAATGCCTAGCCATTCTCTCTCTCTCTCTCTCTCTAGATGGATGGATGGATGGATGGATAGATAGATAGATAGAAAGAAAGATAGATAGATAGATAGATAGAAAAATATTTATTTTTAGATTTATCTATATCAATCTCTGTATAAATATAAGGTCCTTAAGAATATTTTCTATTTTGTCACTGTTAAAAAAAAATTATCAAGAATACTTAATAACATTTTATTTCAATATTCAAAATATATCCATTGAAGCAGCGATTTCTTTAAGTAAATTTTGAGTCATTGAACAAACATTTAAAAATATTTTTTTCTCGACCGTTAAAACGTTAGAAGTCTTTTGTAGACATAAGCCACACCACAATTACGTTGTTATGTATATGTATAAACCTCGGGAAAACAGAAGTCATGTTCCAGAAGTCACCCAATGAAACATACTCAGCACCAAGGATCACAGTAAACGGACAGCCCTTTAACGTGGTAGACCACTTCACATATCTTGGTAGCATAGTGTCAAATGACGCCTCACTTTCAAGAGAAGTTGATAACCGTCTGGCCAGGGCCAGTAACGCTTTTGGACGCCTACAGGCGACCGTTTGGAAGAACAAATCGCTTCGCCTACCTACAAAAATAAATGTCTACCAGGCGGTGGTTCTCTCAACCCTCCTATATGGCTCTGAGACATGGACACTATATAGAAAACAGCTAAGACTCCTTGAGCGCTTTCACCAAAGATGCTTGCGCTCCATCATGGACATATAGTTCGTCCATCGTGGTTCGATGATGACCACTTTGTCATCCAGTGGGCTGAGGGCTTTGCACTGGGGTTTTGTGCCTCCTCATGTGGCTGGTGAGACCTATGCGAGCCCGGAATGTTCGGCCGCACTCTGGGCAGGTAATTCCAGCTGGAGCTAGTGTCGTTTGCCTTGCTTTCCTTCTCTGGCGTTTTTCTTTCGCAAGCGTTGTTCTTTTTTCCTCAGCAACCTGTGCGCCGGATCTCACAGCGCGGCGCCATGATACTCTGTCATGTGCCTCTGTCTCCCAGGTGCCTGGGTCAATGTTGAACTCCTTTAGAGAAGCTTTGAGGGTGTCTTTGTAGCGCTTTTTTTGACCACCTTGCGAGCGCTTGCCTTCTCTTAATTGGCCATACATGAGACGTTTTGGGATGCGGTGGTCCTCCATCCTGCACACGTGTCCTGCCCATCGCAGCTGGGACTGCATCAGGATTGTGTGGATGCTTTTCAAACCAGCTCTTTGAAGGACTTCAGTATCTGGCATTCTGTCCTGCCATTTGACATTTAGTATTTTTCTTAGACATGTCATGTGAAAGTGATTTAGTTTCTTGGCATGTCTTCTGTATACTGTCCATGTTTCTGAGGCATAGAGCAATGTAGGTAGGATGACGGCTCGGTAGACCCCTAGCTTAGTGTTTGTGGTGATACCACGTCTGTTCCAAACATTGTTTGATAGTCTGCCATATGATGCACTGGCCATGGACATACGATGGCAAGACCGCACTACAAACAGCGATGTCCTTGCGAACGCCGGTATGGACAGTATAGAGGGACTTCTTATGGTCCGACAGCTACGCTGGGCGGGGCACGTATCTCCCGTATGGGAGACGAACGTATGCCAAAGGCAGTCTTTTTTGGTGAGCTAAAAGGTGGTCGACGTAACAGAGGCGCCCCATGGAAACGCTTCAAAGACCAGCTTAGGCGTCAACTTTCCTTGGCTAATATAGAAGAGAGCACCTGGCTGCATGCGGCGTCGGAACGAGACAGCTGGAGGTCACTCACAAAGGCCGCGGGATACACATTTGAGACCAAAAGAAAATCTGCCGCCGAGGACAAACGTAGACGACGAAAAGAAAATCTAAACCGACCACCTGCGGACAATGGTTTTGTTTGCCCTGGATGTGGCAAAATATGTAGATCACAGCTGGGACTGCACAGCCGCGGGAAACACTGTATTCCTCACTAATCTTCGGACTCGAAGACAAGCCTATTATTATTACATGTGCTCAATAAAGTCGTGGTAGGTTGCATTATATAATGTTGACATTGTTTCACACACACACAAACATAACAATCATAATGAAAAGAAGAACTTTATCTTTTCAGTGGAAAATGTGCATTACGTCTTGCTAACATCAAATTAATATTTATTGTCCAATATGACATAGGAGGCGCGGTGGCTGAGCGGTAAAGCGCTCGGCTTCTGAACCGAGGGTCCCGGGTTCGAATCCTGGTGTATGATTTTTTAATTTTGGGCTCCTTGGACTCCTTGAGTCCACCCAGCTCTAATGGGTACCTGACATTAGTTGGGGGAAAGTAAACTCGGTTGGTCGTTGTGCTGGTCACATAACACCCTTGTAAACCGTAGGCCACAGAATGGGTAGCTGACATTAGTTGGGGAAAGTAAAGATGGTGGATTGTTAAACTGTCCACATGATACCTCTTTAACCATAGAAACAGATGACCTTTACATCATCTGCCCTATAGACCACAAGGTCTGAAAGGGGAACTTTACTTTTTTATATGACATGCGACTATCTCATTAAATACAAGACACCTGGCTAAAATAAAATTGTTATATTTTCAATAGTTAGAGTTGTATGCTAGGTCACTGGCTTTCCTGGCTGGTTCAGGCAACACATTCCATGCACCAGGGAAGAAGGAGCATTTGTACAAATGCATATAAACTGCATGCAAAGTCTATATTTCATTTAAATGTAAAATAAACAAGAAAATATATCGATACTCAAAATAAACAGCTCTCTACGACTACTCCTAAAAAATTGCTTTAAACGTAGATTTAGTTTTTAAACAGTTTTCAAGCAGATCTAGACTGAGATACATCGAAAGAAAATTGATTGGACCAAACGAATCATTTTGGAAAGATTTACCAACGAAATTCTAATTCTTTGCAGCCTAGATAGTATAACAATAAGACTAGTAATTGAGTTCCAAGATTAATGAGAAATTCTAGATATTATACACTGCTTGCAAATTCTAATGATATCATTGTAGTCACATTTTCAGAATATTCAAACATTTAAACATTTTAATTTAACACAAAAAAAAGACCTACCAGCTGAAATGTAGTC
The DNA here is from genome assembly GCA_021533235.1 of Biomphalaria straminea. Lineage (NCBI taxonomy): Eukaryota > Metazoa > Mollusca > Gastropoda > Planorbidae > Biomphalaria > Biomphalaria straminea. The sequence continues at coordinate 18,716,196 of JADKLZ010081101.1, forward strand.
TGTGAAAAACTGTCTGCGGTATCCAGGCTGAATCAACGAACCACGTCTTAAATAAGAAAGAAGTTTCGTCAAACGTCCAAATTAGCATTACCATGAGGGGAGAAGAAATCTAACCAAGGTACGCTTTTTAAAAAAAGTTACATTGAATAGTTAGGCGTGGTACTTATCTTACAACAAGTTCTCTTTAAAAAAAAAAACGAAATATAATTACAATTGAAAAGTAAGGGAATTGCAGTGAATATAAATCCTATTAATAGCTGTCACGTGTCGAAGTTACAAACTATAACATGTTCAGGATTTAAAAAAAAGAAACATACCAAACCCAACCCCCACCTTTTTTTAAGTGAGCATCAATGAAATGCTTTATACACCAGGCATGTGGTAATAATTATTCTTCTGCTAGTTAGTGACACCAGGCTTGATGCTGTTCTTCATATATTGTAATCATTTGGACAACATATCGTTTACCGTTATTTAAAAATTGATTGCTTTTGTTCATACTTCCTATGTTTTTAGATTACATGTGAACGAACAGAGACTCTTAAACTAATGCAAACCTTCCTAGAATCGACTTTCAACTCTCACTTTTACAGTGTCAAAATTGAGTGAGCTTTAAGAGACCAAGTCTCTCATAACCTTGCACGCACTTTGATATAATGATGCTAGAGTTTAAAGGAAGATAACTTCGCCTCTCCCATGGTGCTTGGGAAGAAAACCTCATGTCCTATGATGCTGGTCGTCTCAGGGAGGCTGACATCACACGTCTTGCAATGTCGGATTTTCAGAGATACTATGATGTCGGATTCTCAAGGATGAAAACATTGCATGTTTTATGATATCGTTCAGGATTCATCAAAGAATCAAATGACAATATTGCTAGTTGAAAGTAGTTTGTTTCAAAAGTTAAATTACAAAAACGAAAGTTGAAGTTGCAGGAATCAAGGCCTAATAAATTTAATTTAATAAGCAAGTGAACTGGTTTATGAATTGAAATAATTTAATCCTATACAAATTCTTGTGATAGTATTTTCTGAAATCAACTTTAAAAAAAAAGTTTGCATCGATTTTTAGTATCTATTTAATACTTAATTTAATACTTAATTAAAATTTCGTAATTTGTTTTTTTTAAAACGAGTATTGTATATTTTTTTCATCTCTGGGATAATCCCTACTGCCCTATCGTGCGTTTCTCTGGGCATCTCTATCTGTATATTATAGTCATATTTATGGTTTTATGGGATACTTTTAATCTGCCGCCGAGGACAAACGCAGACGACGAAAAGAAAATCTAAACCGACCACCTACGGACAGTGGTTTTGCTTGCTCTGGATATGGCAAAATATGTAGATCACAGCTGGGGCTGCACAGCCACGAGAAACACTGTATTCCTCAATAATCTTCGAATCCGAAGACAAGCCTTATTATGGTTTTAAAATAGCTTTTATTGCATTAAAAAGGTTTTAATATAGATCTATACAATTTTAATAAAAACAAAATCTCGACTGGCCCCCAAAACAAAAAGGATTGATTCAAAGTTGTGCCAGGTTTTCTTGCGTCATCTTGCTAAGTACATTGTAGTTGGAAGTTCTATCTCTTGGCCAGGTAGACGTTGAGCTAAATCAAATTTGTATCACAGTTTGTATGTCTGATACTTTCTCTCCTTTATGCTAAACTTTAGGAGCATTGGTTGCAGTGGCGTTTGCTCTTTTGAAATGTCAACACACCAGTCTGGAGCCCACCTCCCACGCTTACACTTGCTATCCCTTGTACATTTTTCACATCGGAAGAAGAACAGATGAGGACATTTGAAAATAGGCCTCATTGAGCAAGAAAGTGTGGTATTAGATTAACTCATAAAAAAAAAAAGAATTATGATACAAGACAAATATTTTTTTAATGTTTTTTTTTAAACAAAGCTTAAAGTAATTGTAATTGTAGCAATTAGTTTGGATTGGATCAGTCATGTTATTAAATGTGTAATAGCTCTTACAATTGTAAATCTGCGCAATTAGATATCATTTTTAGCAATTGTTTAGTACAATTTCTTGCTTTTATCTTTGTCAATGCGCAATGATCCTATCACTTGTCTGGGCCAGTTGGAAATAGGGGTTGGTTTGAGGGCGGAGGGGGGGGGAAGAATAGAGTATCTGTTAACATTTTACCGTCATCGCTTGTTTAATGTATTTTATGTTTTTAAAAAGACTCTATGACTTGAATTCGAACTCGCTTGCTCTAGCCAGCTCGAGCAAATATACTCTAACCACTGTGCAAGCGAAGTGCTTATAAAAGTAGAATGTTTTATAGTTATTGTTAGTTTAGAACTTTTAAGCGGCGCCTCACTACACAGAGTATAAAGGGGACTAATTTAACTTATACCACCACATCTGTCAAGTACAATCCATATTTTCTTCGATAAAATAACAATTACCAATGGTTAATTACCTAATTGATTTTTTTCAAATTGTTTCTTGTTTTGTCATGTATACGAGATTATCATAAAAAAATTACAGCTTGATCCGAGATCGGGTGCGGGAAAAAAACGTGTACAAACTTCTTACTGGACAATCAAACAGATAAAAAGACAAGAGTTGATATAAACGGCTATCGAGACACTTTCTAATAGTTCGTTCCATTATGCCATCTATATGGATAGCTACAAAAAATGGTTTTAAAAATCTGTTAATTCGCACTTCACTAAAGTGTTCTTCATTTTTAAAACTTTAATTTAAATACTATTTCTATATTCACGAGATTCTGCACCCATACTTTAAAAAAAAAAAGGAAATTATACATTCTTTGTAGTTTCTTTATTATTTTTGTCTATATGTTTTTTGTGTTTTGCTCATGAGTTTCAGTGGAATCTAAAGAATTTGAGCAACAAACATCTCAACGTTCTAATGTTATGTTTGGGCTATATTTTAGTGGCTACAATTTATAGAAAATGATCAGTATCGTCCGACGAGCATTATTGCTAGCGCGAATCAAACGCAACAAAAATAAAAGAAAAACCTTTTTTTAAGGTTAGTCATTTTTTAAAAAAAGAATAGAGCCGAGATCTAGACAGGTAATTGGTAAGCTTAAAGTTAATTACAGTAACAGAGGCGTCTCATGGAAACGCCTTAAAGACCAGCTTAGACTTCTTCTTGCTTTAACTGTCAAAGAAAAAAAAGCACCTGGCAGCAATCGGATTCTGAATGAGACAGCTGGAGATTTCTTACAAAGGTCGCGGAATACACATTTGAGACCAAAAGAAAATCCTCTGCCGAAGATAGATAGAAATGGACAGCAAAATATGTAGGTCACAGCTGGGACTGCCGAAACGCAACCTTAGGTGAAAGAAGTCCCTAGGCGAAGTGAATTCGATGGCTCCAAATGAAAATTAAAAGAAACAACAAAAAATAAAATGAGGCAATTTATTAAAAACATATCTGTAGTTAGATGTTTGAGACACGTTCTTTGTTGCTAGTTGAGATGACTATAAGCCTGGACATATGTTTGAGACACGTTCTTTGTTGCTAGTTGAGATGACCATAA
>JADKLZ010081101.1:18724729-18762112 GCA_021533235.1 Biomphalaria straminea
ACACAGCTGCTCTACTCCTTACTTGCTCACACTGAACAAGATATCTAGCTAGCGGTCAACGAGTTTGCGTACGCTGCAGCCACTTTTGATTTAACTATTAATTAATCTCAGTAAAAAACTTGGGGTTACCGTTAGGGCGTGGTGAAGAAAGGCCCAGGAGATATCTGAATGGAGGGATGTGTAAAAGCAGGCCATATCCTTCCATGGGCTGTAGCACCAGTAGCAGTAGTATATAACCTTTCTTAGTATAAATTATTTAACCGAGCAAGGCTCGGCCACCTGATATTAAATTATAATTGATCTTTTAATAACGCTACTGCCCGGACAGTGCTATGCGTTTTGGTTTGTCGTCACAATGATACCGAGTTAGAATCCTGATTCCGAAATGTGTAAAACAACAAAAAAAAAAAAGGCAATTAAAGGCCTAGCGATAAGAAAAGAAAAAAAAACTAGTTCCACTTATATAATCAAAACAAAAGTTTCGTCGTAGCGCAAAATGATAAACTATTTAAAGAGTTATGTTGTCACCAAATGGGAGTGCCATTTTTAATGCCAACTCTAAAGCCGTGGGAAAAAAAACGTGACGTTGACAGACGGAGCAAGAAAAAAAAAAGTAGTTCAAACGTGAAGTCTGCAATACAACGATCCAGTTTCAAGACACGATTGAAGTACGAAGTAAGCCAACCTTTTCAAAGCCATTTCTATTCATGCAACACATTTTTTGTTTAACCTTAGAAGTTCTGCTGTTTCAAAACACTTGTAAAAGAGCTGCTGAATCTGGGCATTAAAAAAAAATGTCAGGTTAACTTTTAATCACATGTTCTCGACTCTACCTCACCCCATGAAAAAAATGTGTATTACAGTAATTACACTTTTGCAATTTCCTTTAACTGGCCCTTTACTTTGCAATGTCCAGATAAGTAACTTCCCACTACTATTGTAACACAAGCCTAGCCACTGTAACGTGGAGGTAGCTGGCTAATTGCATATAAGGTAATAGACAAACGCGTTTTTTTTTTCATTTAGAAAACAAAAATCTGATATCAGGGATGGGTGGGAGGTCTAACGTGTGGGGAAAGAAGCCCCCACCTCGTGACACAGAAACTTGATTTCAAAATGTGCCCCAGAAGAAAGTCGATTATTTGGATTAATTGGGAACGGAGTCTGTCCGGATAATAGATCGTTCTAATAACCGAATGAGGAATATTGTAATCGGTTCAATTTTCACTAACAATATAAATAAAATTCATATGGGGGGGGGGGGTATCGCGCCGTAGGTAAAGATAAAATTAAGTAAAAATATTTAGGTGAACAAAGCGTTTTATGTAGTAGAAAACCATAATTCAGAGAAATAATTGCTGATCTTTCGCAGCACATCAGAAAGCCCATTTAGATACGTAAACCTACTGTCAAAAAAAAAAAAGTCAGTCACACAAAAAAAATGACAGTCCAGATATTTGACGTTCCGGATAAACGACGTTGATATAAGTTGAGTTTTGAAGATGGCTAACAATGAGAGCAGCTAATTTTTTTTTTACTTCAACTAAACCTCTTCCCTTCTCCCACGCACACAATTTGACACACTCCCCCCCCCTTCCCACTCCATCTTACGCTACTGAAAAAAAAAAGGTTCAGCTAACATTTAATAGGTCTACCCCTTTCACCACACTCTTTTAAATCTTCCTACCCAATATACGCTTGCTCAGAAAATGATTGCAGGAGTTCCGTAGACACAGTGTGTCGTGAACAAATAGACGGTATATGTACAGCGTATTTAGGGCCTAGATTTAGCCTTTTAAAAAATCTTTCATGCTGTCATAGATGATAGGGCATTAATGTGTCGAATTCTTTAAAATTCTTGTCAGCATGTTTCTTAATTTAGTTCTTGTATCAATATCGTGTATCAATATCGTGACAGCCATTTAGAAATAACAGGGCCCCACGAACTCCATAATAGAGATTGAAAAATCTATCCTATCCGAATTTCGACTAGTTGGTAAATTTTTTTTGTCTGTTGTTTTTGTTTGTGTAAAAAGTGGGATTTTACAGGGTCGGATTTAAGGGAAAGCAGGTTGAGGAATAGCTACTGGCCCGCAAAATCTACAAGAATTTTTTTTTATGTATAACCTATCCGAATTTGGCCTTAGAGAGACGTTAGTCTATTTCTCTAGACCTTAGAGAGACGTTAGTCTATTTCTCTAGACCTTAGAGAGACGTTAAATTAGTCTATTTCTCTAGACCTTAGAGAGACGTTAGTCTTTTTCTCTAGACCTTAGAGAGGCGTTAGTCTATTTCTCTAGACCTTAGAGAGACGTTAGTCTATTTCTCTAGACCTTAGAGAGACGTTAGTCTATTTCTGTAGACAGTGACTCATCGCTGGACACGTCCTGCGCTTTTACTTTGATTTTGTAACTTTTGATTACGTGATCTACATGTTCTGATGAAGATATGTGTGGACAGTATAGAAGCACTAGTCACCATTCGCCAGTTGCGCTAGGTCGGACACTTATCCCGCATAGGGGAACGCATGCCAAAGGAAACCTTTTGGGCCAGCTTATAGAAGAAAAACGATACAGAAATGCCTCCTTTTAGCACAATAAAGATCAACCATAGACATATATAAATATAGACTGCCCAATAAGAGAGTTTTATTAAACGAAAATTTGTGAATTGCAATAGTGTGTACTTTATTTTATGTCTATAAATTTTGTTAATCTCTAAGACTGAAGATCATACAATTTTTTAATTTATCATAATTTGGAAATCCGAATTCAATAGATATACATGTTTTCAAGTTACATGAAGTCAGGGCCGGTCTTAGGCCACTGCGACCAATGCGGTGGCAGTGGGCCCCGCGCTTTCATAGGCCCCGCGCTAATTTAAGGAGGAATTATAAAATTGCAAAATATATATGCCAACAATTCCTGGAAATCTTCTGAATTTATTAAAATTTCCTGAAAACTCGTAAAAATCTCTAAAAAAAAAAAAAAATAGACAAAATTTTCTATCTGGTTGTCATTCATTGCGGAAAAAGTCAATCCTACGCGCTAAAAGAAAAAGCCATTGTCAGCTTTCATGTAATAAAATTTAATATACGGTCAAATTTTTAACTAAATCGGAAGTTCCAATACTTTATTTACTTTATTTATTTTATTTTATTTAGGGGGCCCTATTTACTTTAATAGTCACTGGCATATCAAAATGCCATTGGTTACAAGGTTCGTAAAGTACAGATCGCAATTTTTAACTTAGTAAAGAATGAATAAAATTTAAAGGCGAATTTTTTTTTTCTTATACAAAATCTTAATTGTCGCTTATTATCCTTATTCCCACACAGACTAGGCCCCGCGCAATCAGTTTCGCATAGGGCCCCGCAATCGCTAGGACCGGCCCTGCATGAAGTTACTTCCTTTTTCCAGTCTATATTTATTGATGTCTCTGAGATCAACTCAATCGCCATTTTGCCCTCACTGGCATGACGAAAGGTGGCTGACAGCCTCTGAAAGTCAGTTGGAGAGCTCTGCAACAGATAGGGGAAAATGTGCAGGACTATGTAACTTTATTATTCCAGTCAACACGTTCTTTCACTTTGTTATTATACTGATATCGCGACAGTTTCATAGACCTAACTCTTAGGACTATGAAACCTACATACAATTAAGGCAGTGACTAAGTTACCCAGATAGAAGGGGCTAAGAGAAACATAAAAAGGAACTAACCTTATAGTCTTTTCCCGTAATGAGTATATTTCAAGTCAAGTTATTCAAATCAGATAGTGTAAATAAGACTAGCCTACTTATTGTTAAGGCGGAGAGTTGCAAAGAGAGAGAGAGAGAGAAGTAATGCACAGTCAAAAGAAAAAATGTCTTGCAAGGAGTTTCACAAGTAATGTATGATTGTGTGAATAATGATGAGTTACCGTGAAAAGTCGCTTTGTCTGAGAAGTATGTTATTATATAGCATAGTTTTTACTATTTGTTTATCTTCCCTACCAACAGAGGGTGACAATTAAAAAAATAATAATTATACACGTATAGGGCACAGTGGGTTGTTATTATCTAGAAGTTGGCTGCTTCTCATAATCATAATCAAGTCATTTTCCTGGTTAGAGGACTGGGGGGGGGGGGGGGGGAGACTTGACAAATGTGTAGATCAGGGGTGGGCAAATTACGGCCCGCGGGCCACATGCGGCCCGCCATAGTGTTTTATGTGGCCCGCGAACACCTAAAGAAATCAGGTGTGCCCACACATTACACATTAAAATGCAAATACATTAAAAATAAATAATTGTAAGTATCTATAGAAATTAGATTGGTTTGGTTTTAGTTTTAGTTTTGGGCACATCGGCACAGTATAGGCCATGTCGTGCCCGATAGAAATTAGAGATTTTTTTCTTATCACTTATAATGAATAGGCTAAAGAGACATTGACTCTAAACGTCCTTCTAAATTGTTAAACGAAGATTATATTTAAAAGCAATATTTCGATAAATTCAGTAAAATACGTAAACTCAGATCAGTTTTTATTCAATGCTATATGAGAACTGTGTTGAAAGGGTTGCGTTGGCTTGTACAAGATGGCAAGGGTAACAACTGATGGAGCTTTGACTGAGAAAACCAACCTTTTTAATAAAATGAAGAATATATCCCAACCATAATATAGTAACTGGAAAGTTTACACAAAGCTACATTGAGTGTCTTATGGAGAGTATCGACATATGTAATATATTGGCCATCCCTAGATATAGTCAAAGTATGCAGCTGCTAATGTCCATGATTTGTTAGGGACCTCTCATGAGAAATATAAGTTTCATATTATAGAGATGGAATAGCGAAACTTGTACTCAATGTTATTGTTCGAAGTACAATAGGTCTTTAATAAATTGCATAATTTTAGTTTTCCCCCTTTATTTTGTATTTTTCTATTTTATTTGGGGCCAACAAATTCACTTCACCTATGGCCTCCAAGTATTCAACTGGCCCTTATGGAACCACATTCATCTTTGAACATGCTTTTCTATTTTTTTTTTAAATTATCAAGTGTAAGAACAGGTCGAAGCTTATTGAAGGTAATTTAACAGTATTCACAAGAAAAACAACCCCTAGTAAGCTAGTTCCACAGTTCTGGAACATTATTCACGAGAGTAAACAGTTGTATACTTCATATTAAGTGCCATTGTACATTCGATGTGACGTAAATAGACAATTGCAGAATCGAAAAAAGATTAGTTCAAGAAATTCTTAACTCTTGTTTTAATTACCCATATATATATATATATATATATGCGGCCCGCCTAGTTGTCAAATGTTATTAATGCAGCCCTCGGTTGAAAAATGTTGCCCACCCCTGGTGTAGATCTACATATTTTGCCACAGCAGTTGTCAACTTAAAATAATCGAACTCCACATATCTTAGGAAGCCATGAATCCATGTCCATTGTTAAACTCAGACACTTGCTGGTTCGTGGAAGTCTGCTTCTAGGAACCTTCAAGTCAAAACATTCTTTGTTCAAGTGTGTGAGAGCTTCCATTAAGTGTACCAGTAAGTGATACATTCAGTCTTCAAATGAAATGTTTTTCAAAAGTGTTGACATTGAGATTATGGAACCACTGTTGTAAACTAATCAATGTTAGCTGTTATGTTTGCTTCAAGGAGAAATATACAAATTAAACCATCAATTGATTCATTGTTATAAATCGAACAAATGCCTAACCTGTGACAGTGGATTGGTCACAGAAGCCATTACAGAATTTAAAAATATCCACTAGTCCCATAAAATAAAGATGTAAAATGCTATAGAATACCACAAGACTGGCTTTGATTAATGTTTTTTCTATTACCAATCATATACAAATAGCTTGTCATAGTAAGAAAAAAAAATCTTATACAATAAAACACAAACACTTTGCAAGCACAAACATGTTTAATTGATCCCAAACATAGCAATACAATGAGCCTTCAGAAACAAACATTTAACATTGCAAAAAAAAAACAGAAACAGTTCAAAGGTCAAGGGTTTTTTTTTGCTTATATATTTACATTGCGGATTTGTTAAACATCATACTATTGTTTGCAAGACATTAATATCACCTGAGACCAACAACTAAATAATGTCTATTGGTCAACATCATCCAACACAACAGATTTGCATTGAGCAGTAACCCAAAAGTGACAGAATGATTAAAAATTTGCTCCCTAGGGTGAAAAATGTAATAGTTAAGTACCTAAAAATCTTAAGAATCCTAATTTCAAATGTACATCCATTAAAGACAAAAACAAAAATGAAAAGTGAATCAAGTGGCCTGCTTTACCTACCCACCACCGAGTGACAAATATTTCTTTCTAATTGGTATGACTGTTATGTACTTGATTTTAAACAGCATATATATATATTAAAGTATTGCAAAGAATAATACTACAAGTGATATAAAATGGTATATGAAATGTAAAACTTGGATGTGATATATTTATATTAATGACTAGGTTAAACTTTTTATTGTAATTTCAGAAATGTCTAATGTGACAATATATTTACTACATTGATCTACTCTATCTCTGAGTCTATTTTACAAGATTCACAATTAATCAGCCTGTATCTTGTTTTCTTAATAAAATGAATCCAGAGTTCCAAGATATGAAAATGCTAAGATTTGAACAGAGGGCATTAAAAAAAAAGTGCAGGACTAGCCAGCACTCAGACAGGCTGGATCACTGTTGGATAGTAGAACAGCACAGAATAGGTAAAGCTGAAACATTTTTTTTTCACCAATGTCAATATTGTAACTAGAAAATGAAACCAGACTAAAAAAAAAAAGACAAAATTTCATCTTTAGAATGCAGATATATTCACTCACTGAGTGAAGAAATACTATTACAATCAATTCATGTGTCTAGTATCAATGTTTACAAACCCATTTTCCCTCAGCAGACTTCTCGTCAATTTACATGCTGAAAATGTCACTTACCTACATGTGACTCATCTAATGCATGTGTACTTAGAAAATCTAAAGCATATGTACATAGTGTAAATATGTTTTTTTGCAATGACACTAGAATAAAAAATTTGTTCCTAAACAAATCAAGAATCACTGGCTTTATTAAGGCATAGTACAATTTGTATTCAACAATTAAGATCTATGAAATAGATATTCTGTTTATCATCAACCTGCATTATAACCATTTCCATTTTCTTTCAACATTAGAGCTTAAACTTGGGGAAGTTCTGTAATACCTTCTTAAACATATTCTGTTCTCAATTAGACTTGACCCCCAAAACCTTCACAAGCCAGGCATTTGACCTCTTATTCCATGCAGACTTCAATAAAGGAACAACGTCAGCTAGCAAAGAAATGTATAGAGAATGTATGTGCAATGTTAGATGCAACCTTATGAGTTGACCCAATTAATCATGCAATCAGCGTGAACCTTGCAAGAAAATCAAAAAATTCTCTCTTAGAACCCAAACGACAGATCATTTTTTATTGAAGGTTTTAGAAACTGTTCTTTAAGAAAAAAAAAAGATTGACTAAGTCCTAGTCAAAAGTTCTAACTACATGACTGCAAGCTTAATAACAAGAAAGTGTTCAGTTTTTATTCAAATCACTTCCATAGTCATTTCTTTAGTCATGTATAGACTAAACAGTAGAACATGAGAATCATGTACCAACAGGTTTAAAATTAGAACTTTATAACAAAAAAACTATTCATAGCTAGAAACTGTGTAGTATTAAAAGTCTATACTTTAGTTTTTAACAAATCTATTTACATTTTTGAGCTCTAGATTAGTTTCAGTTTATACTCAAAATCAATCATTTATTTGCCAAATCATGTTTACATACAAAACAAAAAGTGCCACAACAAAAATACATTTCCTTGTGTTGTTGCCTACATTTAATAAAGATTTACATGACAAGAACAAAAAGATAGAATTTAAAAAAAAACTATCATGATTCAATTTTTGTTCAAAATTGTATTAAAAGTTTTATAAATGCAAAGTAAAATAAACAGTAGAAGCACATCAATGAAAGAACAATCAGTGGGATTGTTGTATAATTGATTAAAAAGTATGTATACATATTAACACTATATATGAGCGGGTTGCAAAGCAAAATGTTATTGGTTTAGAGATGTACAAAATGAAAGGATGACTCATTTTTTATTACACCATATCGTCTGTGTTTGCAAGAAGCTGTCCAATTTTATCATACTACTTATCCTCGGTGTTGAGACTCTTTCAATGATCAATTCCCATCGAGAAAAAAATCAATGTGCGTAACTGAAGAAAAAGATCAATAAGTTGCATCCTGCATCCAATTTTAAACCAGCAAACATCATCACTCACAAATATTTATGCAAAAATTGAATACATTCTACAGACTAGAATTAACAAAAAAAAATAGTTGGCAAGGCAAAATCCTTAAGTTAAACAACACATTTTTTACAATAAAAGCGTATAAATTTGAACTCTAAAACCAATCCAAATTTATAAAAAAAAATACTAGCATTTATTGACTACAAGTCTGGATATAATTTGAAATGCAAAAATGGATTTTTCTTAAAACGTACTCAAAAGTGCAGTGAACACTTCCTCATCATGACAGAACTGAAGTCCTAACAGTGTGTCCCAATCTTCAGTTTCCATTCAGCCGTGACATTTTGTAAGAAATGTTGAAGACATTTTTTCTTATATTACAAAGATAATTTATAAATAGACAAGCAAACAATTTTTTAAAAAAATATAAATAATTTTCTAAGAAAATAATTTATTAGCGAAGAGTGGACATTTAGATAATGTTTAAGCTTAACAAATCATGTACTAATTACAATATATTTACAACCATTAGAACAAGCTTAAGAGAATGTCCAGTCCCAAAGATACTACATCTAGGAAGTATTCAAAATATTGAATAGTAGCAAATTTCAGAAAATAATATATAACTGAAAGCAAACTAGTGAATATGTTAAGGGTGGAGACATTTTACTTCTGAACAGGGAACAATAAGTTAACACAGTGTCATTAAGTTTAAGTTAAAGATAAATATAGTATCATACCACTTAATATTGAGGGCGCGGTGGCTGAGCGGTAAAGCGCTTGGCTTCCGTACTGGAGGTCCCGGGTTCAAATCCTGGTGAAGGCTGGGATTTTTATTTCGGGATTTTCGGGCGCCCTTGAGTCCACCCAGCTCTAATGGGTACCTGACATTAGTTGGGGAAAAGTAAAGGCGGTTGGTCGTTGTGCTGGCCACATGACACCCTCGTTAACCGTGGGCCACAGAATTAGATGACCTTTACATCATCTGCCCTATAGACCACAAGGTGTGAAAGGGGAACTTTTTTTTACCACTTAATATTACTCTCCATGACCAATAGCTTATTTTAAAAAGAAAAAAAAAACTAAATCTTCCATAGCTGCTTAAATTCTCCATTTCCGTGTCAACTAAAAAAAATCATTCAACAATTTATCTCCACACTCTCCTGCATGCCAGCAATGGTTCACTATCACCACCAGAGCTTTCTTTAGTCTCTGCTAACTTGGAATCTGTCATAAATTATCAAGTACTGGTACTAGGCGATATTGGTAGTGAACATGTCCCAATATTACTGACTTCCACTCCTTCTAAAATCAACACCAAGACCATTAAAGAGCCACGAAAGTGGTACTAAATTAAATCATATAAGAGCTAACAAATATTTGTTGATAATATCATTTGGAATACAATTTTTCAAAGAACAAAAACATAATTGAAATTACACCTTCAACTCTAAAGAAAAAATATATTCAACAGTAAATAGTAGTCTTAAAAAGTCCAACCTACAATGCAAGCTCCACATTTCACACCCTATCAGAAAGAGACGAATCAACTGAACACTGAATTGTACTGTTCCCTTTACACTGACCTATATAATCATGATGTTTATTTAAGCTCAGTGTTGACCTATAGGCTTTGGAATGTACATTCATATATACATTTTTGTTAAAATATCTTTATGTACATTTTTACCCATCAAAAAAAAATCTTGTAATTTATAAAACAAAATTTGTGTGGCTATGTAATTTCTTGTTAATGAATCAAAGTAAAATATAAATTGGCCTTCGTTTCTAACTAAGCTCTCAGTATGTTTATGTCTCCTTAACACTCAGTCTCAAACTATGCTTCCAGTAATGACTTTGGTTTTAAATATTTTTGAAAACATAAGCCAAAAAGTTAACTACAGCCTTTGAAAGTTGTGTTCATAACAATACAAATATTCTAAACAAGAGATAAACAGTTATTAAGATTACTAAAAGTTTTTTAAGGTTTTACATTTTTACCACTATTTTTAAGACTAATATTACACTGAAAGGTAATAGCTTACCCTGGAACTTCAAGCAAATAAATTGAATTGGTTTATCAAGAAACAAAGACTTGAAAGACAATACTGAAAATGTGTACAATAACCACAGGGATGTATATCATGTATGTAAAAAAAAAGTACATAGTAAGCTCAATTATTGCCAAATACTAAAATGTATTGCATGTTATTGCTCACTTTATAACTCTTGCTTAGAAAATCCCATTAAATATCAAGGTCTTGACAAAAAATTAATTTCTAATAATACTTATAGAAAGCACAGAAAAAAAACAACACATGAGTTCACCTCCCACAGATGAATGCTAAAAGGAGAGCAAAGATTTTCTGATTTGATCACATCTGTACCTTGATCCAGATAATAAATCCAATCCAACTTTATTATCACATGTGAGGAAAGAAACAGATTTAAAGAGAAACAAATTCCAGCATGAACTTATTCTTCCTCCACATCGACAACAGCATCTTTAGCTACAGAGGAATGACGAGAGGCCAAAAGTATCTGCGGCTCCAAGGGAGGCCAGTCTGAATCATCAATCTCTTGCTGTATAATTTTGTATTTGCTACGCTGAGCTTTTTTCCATCTGCTGACAGCTCGATAGAAACATTTTAGCCAGCCGCTCTCTACTATGATCCACTGAAAGGAACACACACACAAAATAATTGAAATTTGTAATCAATTAAAATTGTTCAAAACAATTGTACATACAAGATAAAACTCTTAATACCAAATGGGGAATGTCAAAGGATTGAACCAGTCAGGAGGTGTGATAGCACCAGGCCTACTCTCCTTTTTCTTTACAAGAAGTATGACATTTCTTACAATCTAATATTAGATCCTAAGGAGACTTGGACGAACAAAACAAATCAGCCTCCTATCTGATCTAGTAGGGTTGGATAAGCACAAAATGCAATGCAAAGTTAACAGTAAATCTTATATGTTATCTTATCTTAGTCCACATTTTGTTGAAAGGATCTGGTAAATTATTCAGTTTTAATCTAAATAAAAAATATTGTATTTTTTACAAATTTAAATACCTTTAAATTACAAACTGTCAAGTGAGGATAATGAAACATTATAAACCTAAAAACAGCATACCTCAGTGATGTATGAAGCAACCATAAAGGCAAGAGCTATTTCAAACAGAACCAGACGGAAATGAATCAAGGATGTCTGATCCATGGGCATCATCTGGATATAACATAGAATAAAAAAAAATTTTACAAGGTAATATTTTTAAAAACAAAAAAAAAAAAACATAAAAATTAAGCAATGAAAACTACTTCTAAAGCTTCAATATTAGTATTAAATTTTATTTTTAAGAGTTACTAAACAATACTTGCTTAAGACTTTATTTTTTAATCTGTATACTGATTTTCTTGTGGTATATTGCTATTTTTGACAACAGCCTTTTGAATTGTAATTTATTACTTTCAATATTATTTTTGCTATTCATGTCATTTTTAGTTCAGCTTCACACAGTTCTGAGAAGAAAGTATTTATTGATTCTTTTAATTTTGATCAGACTTTAAATAATTCAATAGTGACTTACATCCAAAAAATCTGTAATTGGTCTCAATGGCATCAGTAGCAAAAAGGTGGAGAAACCAAATAGTACAACCAAGGTAATTGTATAGATCACTGGGAACAGAAACAAATGGTCAGATCTAATTTAGAAACAGTCATCTAAAAAGTTATACATTTACACATCAAAGTGACTCTTATGAGATCCAACAGTTTCACTGTAAATGTAAGCCTTAAATGGGACTAATAAATGGGAATAATAATTTAACATATTTAAAAGATAAAGGTTTTTTTTTTTCATTGAGTTCCACTTAAGAGTGGACTAAGAAGCCTAAAAACTCATTACATTCATTTCATTCAAAAATCTGTAAATTAAATACATACATTAATAAATTAACTATTATTGTGTGGGATTTTATAGCTTTGAAATATTTGTTTTAGGAAAGGTTGTAATAAACACAAAAAGCTTCTCTAACAGAAATGATAAAAAAACATTTTAAGTAATTCTTCAGACAAAGATCCACATTACCATTAGTATAAATAGGTTTCCGGAATGGTGGACCTTTAGAGAAGGTGAAGGCCACAGCAATGTACATGTATGAGGAGACCAGAAATATAGTACTACTTTCCCAAGACTTGGCTTCTTTGGCATCATTTTCTCCCAGAGTTCCATTACTGAATACTAGAGTGTCATTACTAAATCCTAGAGAGCTATTGACAAACATTTCAAATCGGAATTGGTGTGGATGTTCTGCCCTGCGAACAAAAGAAGTATAGCAATAATATCTGATAGATTCCAATTCAATTTAGCACATTTGTTTAAATCTACTTATATACATTTTTTGGTAGTAGTTGGTTACTATGAATAAATAAAAAATAAACTTACCTTACTTTGCTCAGGTACAGATAAGCACCTATCTGAAACACAAAGGAGAGTAGAACTTGACTCAGAATAGATATCAAGTTAGACAACTTAACCAGACTGCCCGGTGGTTTCTTCTTCACAAGCTTCTTGTAAGCTGCTGTGTTACCCACTGAAATAGCAAATAGAAAAAAAAAAGAGTTTACCTAATGTCAAGAACAGAGAAAAGTAATCATAGGTTTTCTGAATCATACATCTCAATACAAATCTCAATAGAGGATAACTAACACACAAAGATGTCTTTCTGTAATATTCAGCACATTATGTGTTTTTTTTAACTGTTTTCTATACTATGTAGTCATATACAAATAGTCAAATTTTTCTTCCATGGCTAATCTCATTGGGTAGTTCATTTATGTAAACTAGAAACAGTAGTGGTCTTACAAAGTTTTCTTTGAGGGACATCTGTCTGAGTTTACAGTTCTATGAGTTAAAAAGTAAATTAAAGTTCCCCTTTCAGACCTTGCAATCTATAGGGCTGATGATGTAAAGGTCATCTGTTTTTGTGGCCCACAGTAAACAATGGTGTCATGTGGGGGGCACAATGACCAACCACCTTTACTTTTCCCCCAACTAACATTAGGTACTCATTAGAACAGGGTGGACTCACCAGGATTAAAACCAAAGTCCCTGATTTGGAACCCATCGCTTTATCACTTAACCACCCCCACCTCCAGTTGTATGTGTTAGTTTGTGGTAAAAGTTTGCTCTCTTCTAATTATGCTAAGGTGGTGAACTTTTCATTAGCTTTTATTATCTAAACCATTATCAAAATTATGTATTTAATATGTTAGTTGACTTTCTGAAATGTACTAAAGCCATGCTGGATACTGGAGACTTACTTCATTGCTACATATCACATGTTTTGGTATTTTACACAAAACTGCAATAAAACTGTAAAGGACATAAAGAATATGATCAAAGAAACATAGTTGCTGACTAGATAATAATATATTCATAGAATCATATATTTACTTACTCAGTATGGCAATGGTTGTTGTGATAATCAAATCAATATACAGAAACTCAAAATCAGATAAGTTGGTCAGATACTGGTTAATAATGAAAAAACAAAAGAAAAGTTAGAATCACATTGCTATGAATACTCTTAAATGTAATGGATATGTCCTTATTTTAAACATTGTAAATTAAAAAAACAAGAACTAATAAACCATTGTTAAATGGATTTTTTTCCATTGAGGGAACTAAAAGGAAAAAAAAAATAAAGTTTAAAAAATAAATTTAACTCAGACTTACTGTATACAAGATTAAGACCGAAATAAACTGAATGAAACTGTATAATGCCATGTATTTAAAACAACCAAAGGATGTCACTAAAGCTGCTCGACCTTCCCTACAAAGACAAATATACAGTCAAGTTATGAAATATATATTGCCATTTAAAGATCGTTTTAAAAATATTTTTCACAGCAAATAATTTCAAGCTGTTTAAAGGATACATAGTATATAGCACTTAGCTTCCTATTTGTAGTTCTAGTGGAGTTACAGAAATATAAATTGTCTTCAATGGTAATGATAAGACTACATGTCAAGAACAAACTAATGCACATAGCAGGATGAAATAATGTATTTATGTCACAATTCTGTGCTTGTACAAGATGCTGACATAAGAATTCTTATGTAATACCTCATGGCAGTGACCACACACTCTATGTTGTTGACACAGGATGTAAAGGGAGCAGCCACTGATGCTTCAGCTTCTGAGAGAGATATACCAGCATGTGCAGCTTTCAAAGCCTAATAGAAAGAAATCTTTTTTTACTTATAGCATCTAACAAAAAAAATTGGTTTGTAACCTTTAAAACAAATAATTTAGATCATGAGAACTTCCTAAGTGAAATCAACATTTTTGTTAAAAATGAGAATATAATTGTCTTAAATTCTAATATGATAATTTATTATTGATTTTCAAATCCTCACTTTCTGGAAGACTAATACAGTTTACTAAAGTGGCAGAACTTTTTTATATCAACATAGGTATTTGAACCATTTGACACTTACAAAATCTCAAACTCTTGTGCTGAAGTCCTAAGAAGTGAGCATGACCTCATAATTAATAGTTTTAAACTGCTAAACTTAAAATCAACCAATATTTTTTTACTTTCAGTAGTCTCACAATAAGATGACACTTACCTCGCAGTCATTAGCTCCATCTCCACACATACCAACTGTGTAGCTACAAAAGAAAATGCTTGAATGTAAGTACATCTAACTCCTACATTTTATGAGTTAGAAGTAGGAGAAAACATTCATGGAATTAAAAGGACATTCTAAGGAGAAGGACAAGCAAGTAGTGAGGAAGATAGAGAGAGATATTGTTTATTATCAATGAAGTAGACATTTTTTTAAAGACATGCGTATGTTAGAACATTGTTATAATTTATAATAACATTGTTGACTCTACATCAGACACACAGAAGGCCTGTATGAAGTAATTTGATATTCACAACAGTAATAGTTAAACAAGAAAAATTTTTGTAAAATACTTTTAAAAAAAAAAGCTTATTTTAAATGTAATTGTCTCAGTTTGGATCACTCATGTATTTATTTATACATAGATCTAATAGTTCTGTGCAATTAGAAATATTTTGACCAATTGTTTTTGTTTAACTTTTAGCTTTCTCAATGTGCTATGATCCTATCACTTGTCTGGACCAGTTGTGAAAAGGGGAGGGAAGAAGTGGGTATCTTGTTAAATGTTTACATAATGTTTTTTTTAGATGCATAAAAAAATAGTCACTCAGGGTGCCAGTCCTCAAGGGGACTAATTCAACTTATGCCAGCACATCTGTCAAGTACAATTGTTTTCCCTTGTTTAAAATACCAAACAAAATAATTAATTACCAACAGTTTATAGTTGTTGTGCAAAATTTCAACTTGATCTGAGAAATAGTGAGCACAAACTTTTTACCATACAGTTGAGATATTTTTTTTTTGAAATTAAAATAGTTAATATCAATTAATTTTTATTTTTTTTTAAACTTGATTCACGTTAAATAATGTTAAGATTAAAAAACAAAACTATAACAGCTGCTGGCTGACATGACATAACATGGACGTACTCTAGAGCTTGAAGATGTTCAATAAGTTGACATTTCTGCTCTGGTGACATCCTGGCAAATATTGTTCCTTGAACACAAATCTGTCAGACAAACAAAAGATATGATTTTCTAGTGACAGTATCAAGATTGAGGGTTCATATTCCATGCCAAAAGCAATCTTTTTTTGGATAAGCTGAAAGTTGCATTGTTTAACCAGAAATCGCATCTACTGGTTGACAACTAGAATCACAAGAAATTGCTGATTTTTAATTGTTTTGTATAAGCATGCGCTGCTAGTTTTTAAATAATATTTTGTACCTTTACAAAATCTGACCTTAAGAGAGTGATAATGAAGCTACTATTTTTTTTTAATTACGTTGTTGTTGTTGTTTTTTTTTGCTAGCATACAAAAATAAAACTTAGATGTTATCATTCAAAGTATCATGTAGAGAAAATTCAGATAGAATCACAAGAAGAAAAGCTGTCAATAAGAAGATAGCAAAAGGATTTTAACTCTAAATTGTAAACTCAGCTGACAGTGTATTAAGAGACAACTTGGTTCATGTGAATGGTAAGAGTAGAAAACTTGGGTTGCACACATCACCTCAGCACCTCTAGAATACAAGTCATGGGATAAATGATGATAATGATTATAGCCATATTGCCTTTTTTTATCTTCTGTACTGTCTTCAAAGAACTTCAGATTAACATGTCAACATTTAGAGAATCATACCACAATTATCATTGTAAATGTTAGATAATTCAAACAATTATTTTTTTTTCTTTTTAACAAATTTCTTCTTAAAATATGTAATCTAAATGCAGGATACATAACAGAATCTTAAATTAAAAAAAAAAAAAAAAAAAACTTTAGCACTACTTTCTTTTTTTAAAAAAAGCAGTAGTACATAAAACCTGATGTTTGCTTTATCTAAATAAAAACTAAGCACATTGAATTAAACATAATGGTAAAACACATTTTTCAAAATAATTAGCTGTTAGAATACACTGTTATATCAGCTTGTGACATGTAAAGAAACATGCAAAAATATATTATTTTTTTTAGTATGTGACTTATCCTTCAAAAATGTTTAAAAAAAAAAAAAAACTTATAGATTGACTAAAGCAGACTTTAAGCCTCTGTGAACTAAATTACTTCACAGATGTTATATATCAAATTATTTGAACTAACCTTTGAAAGTATTTCTGGGAAATAGGTAGAGATGATCCCGAAGCATCGCCCACTTACTGCCAAGTGATTCCTACTTTTTATTTCACCCACTTGAACTCTGGTGTACTTCTTAGATAAGAAACAAAAAAAAAAACTATTTACTAAGATTGTATCAACTAGAGCAAAATATCATTTCAAAATTAGCTCTTGCAATGATTTCACCTCTCAGATAAAAACAAACAGCTGCAGAACTTTAAGCCATACAATTTATTTAACGTGATCTAAAAAATATTTAAAGCCAACAATACAAGTTTTATCATAACTATAAATGACATAAACATGGATATTCTCAATATTTACTTAACATTTTCATAATAATCTTTAAAAAAAGTATATCTTCAATGTTTTTTTTTTCCTATACTGTGACATATTGGTCCACTTTCAACCAAGGCCTTATAGCTTATTCATCAAATTAAGTGGTCTGGGAAAAAATTAACCAGTTCTAAATATAATACCTATAATACCAAGTCAAAATGCAATAAAAAGTTCATGATGTAAGATACAGGTTTAATAAAGTATGTCTCATAAAAAAAAAAAAAGTATATTGCTTATAAAGTATATGGTTTGAACAAAATATGCCTCAAAATAAAATAAATTCCTTGCATAAATTGTATTGGACTTCAAGAACAAATAGTAAACAATTAAATTAATGGAAAGAAACATTGAAGACTCAAGGGTATAAATTCCTATACAGTACTTCGAAAACGGAAATAACAATTAATGAAAAAATAATGAATGGAAAATAATTTAAAAACGCAAATTTGCCTAAACAGATACTTATTCTAATCTTAATTGTCGTAATGAATGCAATTAAATGAACCTCTTAGGATGATATGACAGACTAATTTGGAGCAGACTTATATCTTTTTAAAAATTCTGATAACATTAACATAAAATGTGCTTGCAGAAAAAAAAAATTCAAAGTGCTATACTGCATGTTCAATTGCATTTGAAATAATATCAAGTTCACCACATTTATTCTAAGACAAGTTATATGAACCTGAATAGCTGCAGTTTTTAGGGTCATCTTTCTATCTAGAGGAAAGACTAAGCTAAATATCTTGCCAACTGAAATTGAGTATTAATAAGCTTGTCTTCAAGTCCAAAGATTAATGAGAATGAAATATTTGAAATTGAGTACTACTTAGTATGTAAAATGAGGTAAATCATTAGTAGATCATGGTTTGGTACAAAATTAGCTGAAACAGATATTGCTTTAATATCTATGGATTAAATAGGTTAGAACAGTTTTTGAATAATATTTATAATATTTTATATAATTTTTTAAAAGTTGATTTTAGAATTACTTGAATATAATTCATTGGAAAGTTCCTACAGAAGAATAAGACTTAAAACCTAATAATTTCTAATCTTATATCTTTTTCTTGAAATATAAGGGAAAAAAATCTGATTAGACAATTAGTAAAAATACAATAATAATTTCCTCTCATGCCATATAATTAAAACATATTCATTGTGTACAGTGGAAAGTTAAAAACACAACAATAGATATTAAAGCACCACACATCTACAACACAAAGTTAAAAAGAAGACAAAATCCCCAAATGTAGCCCATATTAAATAAAACAATACAAAGTCAGTGTTTTCTAAAGATAATTTCACTATTTAAGCTTATATTCCACAGAAGATTCCCTCTTAAACACACTTAACATACTACAGTAGAAAATGAAATTAATTTAACATAGTTAAATGGTCAGTCACTTTTAAAATTGAGTAGACAACACAATGTTTGTTTGTTGGTATGTTTTACATGTTTTAGATATTTCTTCAGAGTTGAAGATAATCTATATCCTAGTCATAACCTCCTGCCAGCAGGCAGGGTATGAATGCAGGACAGTTGAGACATGTCCAGTGCACATACTAAACAACCAGGCAGCCAAAGACCTGTCCCTTAAGCTATTTTCAGCTGAATTTGTCTAGTGCGGTCTATG
Source organism: Biomphalaria straminea (assembly GCA_021533235.1). NCBI lineage: Eukaryota > Metazoa > Mollusca > Gastropoda > Planorbidae > Biomphalaria > Biomphalaria straminea. Next base: position 18,743,772 of record JADKLZ010081101.1, read on the forward strand.
TATTGTAGCACAGATTTGAAAATCACAACTAAATATTAAGAAAAAAAAAGCATGCCAACTGCAAATCCAACTTAAATTATTTGAATTGCACAATGTCACTTAAAAAATATAATGTTGTTAAATATAATTAGACCATCTAATAAGCCGAAATCTGTACTTTATAAGATTTGTCAAACTTTAGAAAACACTGACAATATCAGTTTGTGAATAAAATATGGATGTTAAAATTACTAGTAACTAGATCAAATTAAAAGAAATCATAGTCAAACAAATAATAAATGAAATAATGTTTTTGTGGAGGTAACCAAATAATCCAACTTGTTGTGCCTGCTCTGTCAAATTTGCTAGTAACTGATTTTCTTTACAAACCTTTCCAAGTGAGGTACAAGTGTCAGTAGATTCTATTAAACTGTCTTCTGCTACTAGTGGCCAATTCTGTGACACGAGATAGGGAAGTTACCTTCTCTGATACTAACAGGAATCATTACAGCAACAAAACAGACATATCATACATTTGATCAAAGTCCAAAAGTATAAAATTTCCCCACAATCTAATTATTTACCTTCTCAGTATAATCAACATTTTATGCCACAGTAATTATCAACCAAAAAAAAAAGAAGAAAAAAGAAAAATACAAACATTTCCAAGAGCTGTAATACAAGCATGCTAATCCATGGGGAAAAACAGTTTTTAATTAGCCAAATACACAAAAATAAACATAGTAAAAAAAAAAAACGATAGCTCAGGGGGAATATTTTGTAAGGATCATGCAGGTAAGTTAATAGAAAAAAGATAATGTAGATTCTGATTTAAAACTCTTTTGTTCTTTTCTAAGTAGATAAGCCCCAGACAAGGCAATGAGAACAACATTATAAATGAACTAACTCACATCTGTTGCTATATCCACAGTGTCTTCAGTACAAGCCAAATGTTCTGTCTCCTCAAACTCCACCCTGGCTGGATTTTCTTTATCTGGAGCATGGGCCCGGACCAAGATGACTTTATCATGCTTTCCAACCATCCGACAGTTCCTGGCCACACTAATGGCTGTCTGTATCATGTCACCTGAAATAGATATAGTCTGGATGAAAATAGGCTGATGAGAAATAGTTAGGCTGATGAGAAATAGTTTCAGTCAAGCTAAATGGATTTAGTCATACACAGAATATTTTTAGCCTTAGAGAGCTTATTAAAAACTAAGGGACAAAAATGTAATGTTTTTGTAGCCATCTGTTAACAGCTGTATTGTGTCACAAGCACTACAACCCAATCACCTTATTGGTATTCTAGGAATTTATATATAATGACCAACTGGTCTTAAAGGAGAATTTTTTATTTCATCGTTGATTTCATGTAAATGAAAAACAAACAGATTTTAAGAAAAAAAGCTTAAGTCATGTGTTATTTTAATGTTTATTGTCTCAATGTTCCCCAAACTTACAGGTGAAATAAGAGCTTAGCTTAACAAAATAGATTTTGACAAGATTTATGTTTGTTTTAAGATTGAACTAAAATAATTAAGAAGAATAACAATATTTTATTAATATAATAATTTCAATATTGAGCAGACAATGCTAAATGTTTGATTATAGTTATAAAGTTAATTAATGTGGCTGATAATCACTAAAAGAAATCTACCTACTGTGTTATCTTGATGAAAGAAAAATAAAACGAAAATATTATTTTAAATATATATTTAAAAATATTATAATAACCCTATTGGCGCAAAAGGGTTAACTAAGTATGATCAGCTGATATTGTTGACACAGGCCAGCTAAACAGTTTAGCGTCCTACATCGAAGGGCAAGGCATGAACTTTGCATGTGACAACTGTTATGGTCATCTGATCATAAGCCTGCGTGTACGAGAGACAGTGTGTAAAGCAGGGGGTTCAAGACAGGACACGGAGGAGACCAGGTCTGTTAGTCTGGCTATGAAGTCGGTCCTGGTCGAGTTCTCAAGTGAATTTATGTGTCCAGAAAGAGATAGAGACAGCAGAGTTTAGTTCTGTGATGTACAGTGTAGCATTTGTAGTTGTTGATGTGTTGCCAATTGTCTTGTATTGGCTGATATCTATTCATTATTATAGTACCAGATTATTTTTAGAGCTTGTGTAGTCAAGTTCTTGATGTGTTGTGTGTTTAGCAGTGTTTACAGAACGCCTGAGATAGGAAGGAGAAACGTAACAATATAAAGCTTCTCATAAGCATAGTTCAAACTGTTCATAGTGAATTAAAATTAGGGAATTATATTTACTGATATGTGTAAGATTAACAACAACAAAATTATTTTTTTGAACATGTACTGAATACTACAATATCCAACCTTAAAGTCCATATTGAATAATGTCTGCTTGTTACCTGTAATCATGACTGTTCTAATATCTGCCTCCTTCAATGTTCTAATGACTGGCATTGTCTGTGGCTTTAGTTGGTTCTGCATTACCAACAAGCCCAAGAATGTCAAATCATTCTCCACTTTGTCCCTGCACAACAATTAATTGAAAACAGAGTTGGAAAACATACCTATGTGAAGTGTGCCATGAAGCCAATACAATTTTACTTTAACATTAAGAAACAGAGAAGCAACCAAGCAAGGTACACAAATGTTTATAGCATGTAAATATGCCTTATAAAAAAAAGTTTATAGTACTTTTATTTTCCTTATGCAGTAACTATTTTAAATAGCAACCTAATTGCTGCAAAAACAAAAAGTCAACAGATTAGGAATCAAACATGAAAATTCTAAGCAAAGAAAGATGGCATATTTTTCATATCACAAAATGTATACCATATTTTAATAACTATTATTAATAACTATTTTAATAGTTATAGAATTTAAAAAGCCCTTATAAACAAATACTTCCCAGATTATACACAGTGCTTAATTGAACAAAAAAAAACAGTTTGGTGGTGAAAGCTGTAAAAATCAATGTAAAAAAGATCCTGCTGTTCAGAAGTCTTCTACTTATAAAAATAAAAGTCCTTTAAGTACATATATTAGAAATACTTTATTCTAATACATTTGAGTATATATTTATATTTTGTGTCTCACTTACCTAGATATCCTTTGGACATGGTGCCATGTTATTTTGGGATCCATGGGCCTATAGGCAAGAGCTATGACTCTAAACCCCTGGATTGAATAGTTGTGCAGAACTGTTGGAAAATCTTGAGGAACTGTGATGTAAATGTAATCATAATTTACTTTTTATTGTGCTACATTAATAAATAAGGGAAAACACAACAAAGTAGTTCTTTATTAGTCTTGTACCTTCTTAGAATAGGTATAGCATATATAGTTCAGATCTTAAATTCACAACCACACAGTAATCATCCATTTCTAGTGTCACCATTGATAACAAAATAAACAGCTAATGACAAAAAGTTCCTATTAAAATTTGGAAGATTCTTGTACAACATTCGTACCCAGACAAACCAATCTTTCACTCAGTAATTTGCCCCATAATAGAATATACAAAGAGTGCATTAAAATCTGCAAGTAAATGTAAGTAAGAAATTTCTTGTCTTTATTATCTTAAAGTTTAATGTTAATAAGCTTTAATTTTAATTGGTAAATCTGTTATACATTGAAAAAGAAAAAAAAATACTACAATAAGAAATTAAACAATAGTTTTAAAAAAACAAATATTTTTTTTAATGTAAAGGAGCGTTAATAGTAGTTTGCATTGCATACTAAAGACAGCAGTGTCCCTTTTAAATCTACTCAGTCAGTGTACTTATTAAGCTTTGAGCCTAAGTAGCAAGACACTTATAAGAGTGATTCATTCAAATTAGGAGGTGGAGATTTTCTTGTATTTTATCCACTTGTAAGAAACCTCCAACCCTCTTTCTCAACATATCTAACTGTATTACATAGCCCCAAGATTGCCTACCAGTTTCTGGCTTGCACAGGGAAGCAATTTTTTCTGGCGCACCCTTGCAGAAGATGTCCATGTGGTTCTCTCCCATAGTTCTTGTTATGACACTCATACACTGGGAGGCAGAGGAAAAAGTGAATTGCTTGATGATGCCAACTTCAAATGGATGCTGGAGAATAAACAATCAGACTCAAACTCTTACTTCACATTAGATAGGGAATCATTTATTTAAAATTGACTGCAACAATGAATAAGAGGATTCTGTTGTTTTGTAACACAAGTATACATAGGATTGTCTAGTTTTCTTACCCTTGCTTAAGGTAGTACCAGTATTTTAAAATAGCAATCTTATAAATACAAAGTAGGATAACCTTTTTATTTCTCTTTAATTTTTTTTTTTTACTTTATTTTTAATCTATAAAAAAAAAGAAGCCCACACAAGATGAGAGAAAGCCAAAGCAAGTATGATTGGGATAAAGAGGGGTTTATGTAATACATTACATTCTTACAGAAGTGACTTTTGTTTAGCTCAAATCATGAGAATGTAGCATTGACGCTTCCTAATTGGTGCATACAATGTCAGGACTCACAATCAACCAGTGAACATAATCATTGCATAGTACTAATAATGATGTTCACATTTACATTGTATAGTACTAATAATAATGTTTACTTTTTTTTAACTCTTTCTCTCCATAATTATTATTAATTTTGCTCATTTGTATTTCACTATCCTGTTCAAATTAAACTTCAATAACTTTTTTGTTTGTTATCAGAAAATGTTATATACGAATCGAATTATAGGATAATGCATGCTCTTTTTATATAGAAAAAAAATGTATGTTTATAATTAGAATAAATCCATTAAGCTTCAAGAGTTCAAATTAACATTGACATCGTTAATTAGGAGAGAAAGAGTTAACTCAGCAATATTGTGAAGTTCAACTATTGTAATTTTATAGTTACTCTTCTTAAATATTTTAATTTATAATACTTGAGCTGTTGGTTTTTTCTACTCCCACCAATAGATTTATAATTTATACTTTTCTATCCACCTTTCAGATGATGCAGCTCATTTTTTTATGCCTATAATAAAACTTTGATCAATAATTGTGTAATTCATGTTCAATGGTGTGTAATTTGAATCAAAGGTTCTCATAAAGCTAATGATGTATCATTTTAAAGCAGAAACATGGTTTTAATTCATATTTTAACATTTTGATGTATTTGAGCTTTACATAAAACAAACAAAAAGTAATGGTAGAAATGATCCTTAAAACAACCCCATGCAATATTCACAAAAAGATTTTTGGTTTCAATATTCTCAGTCAATTCATGCATGTTACTTTTTTTTTCTTTTGAACCACAAAAATGAATTTGTTACTAATAAGCAGAATAAATACAGCAGCTATCATACATGGCATAACATAAATATATTTAAACAACTAATATAATATTGTAAGGTGCTTTCACTAAACAGAAAAAAAGGCATGTGTTCTTATTTATTAGTGTGCTCAGGCTGTTAACTTCACTGGTACACTAAAAAAAAAAAACGTTAGCTTAGAAAAAAAAATTTATATATATATACATCATTAAAAGATAATGACATAAAAAAAAATATTGATCAACATCAGTAACACTATTTGCCTCGACAAAGTAAAGCCACAATAAAAATGTTATATAAAAAATGAAAGCAATGCCTAACGAAAAACAGGAGAGATCATTTTGTCATGTTAATCTGTACTTGACATAACTAGCTAAGATCAAATAAATAGAGATAATCAAAGATTAAATACTAGTTTCTGTAACATCTTATACTTATTGTTTTTCAATTTCAATGGAACAATATTGGCATATCACAAAACAAAGCTTATTATATTATTGTAAAAAGCAATGCTGAGCTCTTTACAAGATTTAATGGCAGAATACAGATGCAGGGTCAACAAGGCTCATTTGTATTCAACTTATAGGCCTGAAATTTTTTTTGTTATAGGTCCAAGAGAGAAGTTGAATATGTTTGACAGACATTTGTAAATTGGTGATAAATGTTATAAAATCATAGGCTTGAATATTTTTCAGCCAGAGGACCATGCAGCTGTAATTAGCTAAAGACTACAGTGATATGCATTTATTTACAGGCATTTGTACAAAGCTTCTTGATCTAACAGTTACTAGGCACAAACTGTACACTCCACACAAAGCCAGAAAAAAAGGAAAAGGAAAATAAGACACAAAATCCAAGAAAAAGTATTTGAAATAAAAAGACATGTCAAAGACCTCTGTGTTGTTTTCTTCTTCTTGAATAGACAGAGAATGCTGCCATCTTCTGGCTGTGCTGCTGGGACTATGCTCCTTGCAAAATAGAAATGCATCAGGAATTCAGAAATATAAATGGGGGTAAAAGCAAATCTGCATCCCCCATTACCAAGCATCAATTGTATTGCTAACACTTAATAGCATTATTTGTATTATTAATTAATTTTAAAAATTATTATAAATTGTATTTATGCTGATGAATTATTTCTTTAAAATAAGCTGATTTACTTAAGAAAGAAAAAAAAAACACATTTGAAACAGTTTAAATTGAAGATAATGATATTATCACTATTAAATGTTATAGATTTCTGAAGGCTAAGGCTCAAGAGCAGTTGTGTATATGTCTATAGAGCACTATTTTGGAGAGCCATTCTTGACTGCAAATATTATATTTTATGAAACTTTGTGCAAACAAAAATTCTGCTTACTATAAAGAAACTACCGGTATTTAAATATTTTATTCATTTGCTTTTTTTAAAAAAAATTAAAGGAAAGAAAACAACAACTGTGTATTATTATTATTAAAATGTATGTATTAAAATACTATTTTAAAACATTTATAACACAAGAATTTTCAAACTAAAATCTTAGCAATGTCTGACTGGATAAAAGGCTGAAATTGGGAAGAAAAAATGCATAAAAAATGTCCATAAAGGACTAAAATATATATACGTGAAATAGACTAGAAATAAAAATTATGACGAAGGTGCATTCTCATTTAGTCAACACAATAATTTCATCTAGTAATTGTACTACACAGCATTCTGTCAATGAATCAGTTTTAAACAAAACAAAAATGCAACAACTCAAATGTTAGAATATGAAACTCTGAATATTCATCTTGATATGTTCCAAACTGTGAGTGTAAGTGCAGTTATCAAAACCCAAGTTAGTTAACAGTAAATTACTTAAAACCTAATACATGGAAATGAATTACAGTGCAACAAGCAACAACATGAAATAGGGAAGAGGTATTGGGAGGCACGTAACAAAACACACTAAACCAGAGGTAAACAATACACTTCTTTGGTTTGCAGCACTTCTTACCTCACGCTGAAGATACTCAAACTCTTCCTAGAGGAAGATACAAGTTCACATGCATAAACTACACATTTAAAAAGAGCCCAATAACCTTTCTTTAACCCTAGGCTACACAGCACATTTTCAACAGTGTTTCAAGAGAGTTTAGGAATGACATTTAGATTCCAATAAGATTAAAAACTAAAACTATTTATAAAAATAATTTTAGTCTTTTCAACTCTAAAAAAAAAAATCTGGTTTGAAGTAATTTAATTTGTGTTGCACCCTTCATTGTTTATTATAGTTGGCAAAAAACAAAATCATTTTCAATTAAATCTGTATTTTAAAAAACAAAAACAAATATTACACACATTACACATTGGGATTCTAACTCCAGTGAGGAAAACAATATTGAACATAAATTAAAAGTTAAAATGCTATGCAAGTCAAGGACCTAGCATGACCACATGTTAAAAAAAAATAAAACAATGCAATGCATCATTCAACCAGTAAGTTTATGAGTTTCATTAAAAAGTTGAGGCAAAAAGAAAATATTATCAGCTATGGAAATTAGTTTATCTCTAATCAAACTGAAAGGGGCGGATTTTCTTTTTACCAAGTCTTGCTACAAATGGACCTCATTCACCAATTGTAAATAAACACATTTAGCCACGTCATAATATTGATAAAATAGTGAAAATTACGTATCATGTGACAGCCTTACGTATCACGTAATTTGTATAGAACATATAGAGAAAATGTTGTTTGTTTACATTTGCTGAATGAGGTCCATTGTAAAGCCATTTTGTTGTTTTTTATGGATTTGTTTGTTATTCTATTCACTAAAATTAAGTTTACTTTTGTTTGTTGATCAACATTCAAGTAAATTAAACGGTATAAAGTTCATAAATTTAAAAAAAAATTAATTTTGTATGCATGATTTATTCATTTGAATAAATTTTTAAACAAATTTTCATTGATCAAAATGTAACCCTATGTGTACATTTAATAAGGCTAAATGAAAACCCAATGCATATTGTAAAATTCGTAACATAAGAGTTCAAAACAAAAGAAAGCATAGCATTCAAAACATCATTGATAATTCAAAGTTTGTATCTATTTGGATGTAAAATGTTCCAAAAGTTATTCTCATTACATTTCTTTTGTAAATATAAGAACTTAGAAAATGGTAAGATTATTTCAAAATGTGTTTTAAGACTATTATACATGCATGTCTACGTTTGGATGTCATTAAACAATTAACTGGTTCAAAAACTATGTTCTACATTGGCTTCCAACTGAACTGGTTCTTAAAAAAAAGAGGTTTCTAGAAATATAAGGTTTAAAAAGAAATAACCAGAAGAGATCCTTTATCATGAGAAACACTAGCAAGAAGAAATTAATACTAACCTCTTCTCCTAAGAAAGTATCAGCACTATAAGGCTTGACAACAGTGGGTGCAATAATGTCAAACTTGTGAGTGTCTGCACCAGGTTCTTCCAAGTGCTGAAATGTTCAAGTTACTTTCAACGTTTTAAACTTAATTAGAAAAGTTTTAAATTACCCACAGAATTGAAAAAAATTATCAGTTAAAATAGCATTATTGCTCCATATTTTCAATTCCTATTGTTCCTACAAATGTTTTTTTTTATTTTTGGCCAATTTGTAAGCTTAAATTTAGTCGAGTTACAAAAAAATAATCAGAAAGATTTAGAAAAGAAAGACAAAGAAACAATATAGAAATGACAAGGTTGGAAATGATGAAAGTAAAAAAATTAGATCCTTAGAGATCTTTTTTTCTAACTTAAACTAAAAAAGAATCTCAAACTCTACTTAAAATTTGGCCATATGTAGATGTTGAAATGCTATTTAGAAAAGAATAATAAATAAAGATCCAATGATAAGAGATACTCACCCACTTAATGGCATTAAACATGATCAAATCCAGAGGATCGCCACTCAGCTCTCCATCTATGATAGTCAGTGAGTGGCAGGTTGCAAGAGACACTAGCAGAGGTCCACGCTCCAAAGTGGATGGATCGGGCACTGCTTGGCCAAACCTAAGTAAATAAATAAATGTATTTGATTATGATTTCTCTAGTATCAATAACAGACTAATATTGATTGCAACATTACATTACCTTTGATTGGTGACAGGCACTACACCCCACATATCAAGCCCATCTTCTGTTAATGTTCCTGTCTGGAAAACAAATATGATCCATTAAATATTACTTAGTAAAATAAAAAATTTAACACTATTTCAAAGTTGAGATAATACATGCCTTGTCAAAGCAAAAAACATTAATTCTTCCACAGAAGTTAATCCTGGGAGGGCTGATACAAAATATTTTGGACTTCTTAAGGCGACTCTGGGCATACACTGTGCCTACTGTCATGGCTGCTGGCAGTGCAGGAGGCACAATGATTGTCACAATGTCAAGGGCACGAATGAGCGTTCTGTCCCATGATTCCTATAAAACAAAACAAAAAGTGGTTTTCATTAACTATGGGAGTATATTACCAAAGAGAAACATATTTAAAATTTTATTTTTTTTCAGCAATACATTTTCCTAATCCTAATAATAAAATGTAAATTATTATTTTTACCAGCATTTTTAATATTAAAAATGTATCTTTTTTTATTGCAGCCATATGTCTCACAAAAAAAATCGATGGACCAAGTTTCACAAATAGACTGTCAGTGAGACAAAGCTCAATAGTTTGTGAAAACAGGTTTATTTTATGTGTATTGTAAGCAAATAATACAGCAGTAATAGTTTCACAAAATCTTTTTCAAGAAAAAACATTTTACCAAAGCCTGGACTTAGACTTCCTATTTTTACTACTTTGCCATACCCTCAATGTTTACAGCAACATTAATGTACAATGGGATGGCATGTATCTTCACCTTAACCTATGCCTTAGTCTGTTGAGCCATTGGGTCATCACACATAATCTGTTAACCATCTTTCTCCATTCCTCTGTATTGCCTAGGATAGAATCTCTTTAAGGGGCCCGTCCATTCTTTTATGTTGTCTTTCCATCACCTTCTCTGCCTCTTATTTTACCTAGTACTTTGCATGTATAGCAGTTTATTTTTTTTTTTTTAAAAGAACAAAACCAACCTTGTATTTGATATATGTGTATAGAGAATAGGCCATGCCCAGGCAGGCAACTCCAGCAAGAAATAGGATGAACCTTAAAGCATCTCGATAAAACTTAAAATCCAGTGGTTTAGGAAACAAGATAGCTCGCACAAGCTCACCCTTCGCAGTGTTGAAACCTGAAAGAAAAAGACATTTTATATTTATTTATATATATTCATATTTATTTACATCTTAATTCTATGTTACTCTACATCTATTTTTTATATTACTCTAACTAATTAGACCAGAAGATCTCTCACCAGTTCTTACAACCACGGCTGTGACCTTTGCCTGACCATAGTAGCGTGTCTGAACAATTTTTGTGCCAGAGAATAATGTATGCCGCTTGTGAATTTCAGGAGAGTAAATTTCTTCATCTTCTGCAGGCATCAAAGGTGTTTTTGTCACTGGAACACTTTCACCTAGGCAAGTAAAACAATACAGATTCAGCCTTAAAATCTCCAACTCAATCAATAATAAAACCACCAGTCTGTGAACTAAATGTTGATATATAATACAAATAATTTCAAATTATGTAATAATTTCAAATAATGTTTTTTATAGTTACAATGTTTTGCTTGGTGCAATGCACAAATAGTAAGACAAATTTCCTTAAGGACAATAAAGATTATTATTATTATTATTAAATTATTTTATTTACATTTGTTTTTTTGTGTGAAAATGTCAGAATAAAAAAATGGGTGGAAAAAAATGACTAACATCTGACAGCTTTTGTTTATTAAGAATCTTTGGCCAACCTACCTAGATGTTAGAACTGCTGTTTAACTGAAAGTTTTTGTGTGTATGGTTTATTTAATGTCAAGTACATAAAGGTGGTTAACACAAACATCATGTAATGTTACAGATAAAATGTTTATAAGCATCAGCATCAGGCTAATGTAATTCAGCAACTTAAAAAACAAAAAAATATGTCCATCTGCCCTTTGAACTTGTAATTTTACAAATACTCTATTAGTCTCTGAATAAGGTGTATAAATAAATCAATGTATTATGACCAGACTCACCTGTAAGCATACTTTCATTTACTATACAGGTGCCTGCAGTGAGTACTGCATCACATGACATGACACAGCCATGAGCAGGAATGGCAATCACATCTCCAGGTACCAACAGGTGTTCTGGTTTCAGAACAAATTCTGGACACAATATAAAACATTCCCTGATAAGTACAGTTTCTTTTAGCTCATCAATTCTAACAGTATTTAGATGATAACATGCTATGTACTAATTAGCAATCCTCCTCTTCAGACAACAAACTAAAAGATATATACTGTCAGCCCAGCTAGTGGGAGAAAACCAAGCGGAAACTCATAAACACTAAAAAAATATCCATTCAACTTACCCTGCTTTTCATTGCAAACTTCCAAATCTCTTTCTTCTGTTGCTACCATATTTCTTAAAGTTACCCTTTGCTGATGAACACAAAGTAGAAAAAGTCAAAAAGTTGATTTTTTTTTAAAATTGAAACAAATAAAATTAAATATGTTTTGAGATGAATAATTTTAGTATAAACATTTTATTTGTTTAAAATATGCAGACATATAACATAAATATAGAATCTAGAGATTTACAAAAAAAATTTTAAATATTAATAGATATTGATGAACATTTTTATTCAGGTCGTATTCAGGTATTATGATTAGCAGAAAATATAGTTAGTATCATCCTTTGAAATTAATCTAAACTTCATAGCCTTGTAAAAAAAAAATATTCCTTTTTATGCTTACCTTTCTAGTTTCTACTAAAGAGATGGTAATAGACATGGCAGATATAAAAAATATGCAGGCTGCATAGTAGTAGTATTCATCTATGGACCAAAGTGTGATGCTTCCAATTTGGAAGATATAGAAGGGATTCAACACCTGCAAGCATTTGAAAAAAAAACAACAGAAAAACTGAAACCAGATGAAAAATGCTAACAAGTTTAAAAACAGTGAAGTTTTTCTTAAGACACAACAGTTCTTTCTGTTGCCTAACTTATAAGTGCCATGTTTATGCCAAGGACAATATTTACTTAGTTATTTCAAACTTCAAAAATCATCAGTGATGTAAAGTTAGCAGGTCTCTGTGACCTATGGTCAAGAATGGCATTTTTATATATCTAGCTCAAGTTACTTTTACTTGTCCCAAAACAATGTCAAGCACCTATTAAAGATGGTAGATTTTAAGTATGTCCACAAATCTTTAACGAAAAAAAATTGGGGTTTTGGGTGCAAAACCGTCTTTTTGCCAACAAAGTCAAACCCTAGATATGATTGCTTTGTAGAATAATTCAAGATATACCATGATTCTAATTTAATTTTCTTCTAATTCCATAATGTAACATTGGAGGGGGGGAGAGTACACGTAATTGAAAATAAATAACTATGCTTTAACCATTTTTATAATTAACCAATACACACAAAATTAAGTCTACAAATGGGTCACATGTTTGTTCAGCACAAAAAGAAATTACAGCATTGCTTTTGCAAGCTGTTATCAAACAGGAGAAAATAATTAAACAAATGACAAGCTGCTATTCAGTGAGTGGGCAATTACCTACTTCATTGACTAACAATTCCCAGTAGGATGGTACTTCAATTATCATACTGTTTGAGCCATATAGACGTCTCCTAGATTATTAGATAAAACATTTATCACATTAAGTTTTAAATTAACAAACTGTAAAATGTTATCTAGTAAAAGAAATAAAAAGAAGAGTTTGCATTATTAAAGTCATAAATTAATTATCAGTTAATGTTTCAATCATACTATGAGAGCTATTCTACAAATTGTGCAACAAAGTAATCATTTGTCTACAATATTATTGCAACAAGAATTTAGTATTAACACTTATTGATGTAGCCTAATAATTAAACTGTCATTTGTGATAAGGGATTAAAGGTTTCAAAATGCAAATCAATTATTTGCCTTGCAGCTTGCTGCTCCATTGACATTCCTTTATAACGCTCATGTAAAGTATGGCAGGTTGTTTTCGTTGAAAGATCCCTGCAGAAAAAAAATATGAACAAGGAAAATGAAAGTATTCACATATTTGATGAAGCTAAATATTAAAAAGTGGGAATTGTATTTTTAATAAGTATCAAAGAAAGTAGTCTTACTCCAGTTTTCTGAAAGCAGATTTGATCTGATCCCAGATGTATCTTGTATGTTGGTAGTCAAAATAGTGAAGACCTGAGTCATGATCAGACACCCAGGAGGCTCTGAGTAGTGAGCTGTTGTCCGACACATCAGTGGTGCTGCCTGCTGGAGACTCTGTATAATTGCCAGCATGGTCCCTGTTTGCATAATTAATTTATTTCAATATTTTCTTAGTTAATAAAACTCATAAGTTATTATTGGATCCTAACCAAAGTATATAACACAAAAAAAAGTTCAGAAGATACTAAATTTAGTTCTGCTTTTTAATTTACCTTTCAAAGTAGAGATTTTTTAAAGAAGGTGTACCATAAAGTTGAATACTTAAATTCTAATTATTTGTGATAAGTCCAGATAAACTTTGTTGGAAATGGACAGTCTACACTGGAAGGTATATGAGGTAGATTCATGTTTAACTGTGAAATGATAAGAGCTGGTTATATTCCTAACAGTAATAATTTAAAAACAAAGAGATGGAAATCAATTGAGGATTTACTAAATCATTCATGCTTATTTAGAAAGGGGCTTTTATTCAACAAATGTTTCTTAGTTGACCATCTGTACTAGGCATTTGAGATGTGTTGTTAAGAAGGGAAAAAAATGGTTTTCAGACAACATTGCAGTAATGTAAACCAAATGTTACAACAAAAAGGGGGTGAACTTCACATTGCTTTCCCTAGAGACTATTTATTCTGAATATTTCAAAGACTTTACAAGGTACTTATCCATGATTAAGTGGAAATATGATGATCTCATGTCATCACTTTCATTCATGCAATCATACATTGCTTTTTTTTTTCTTTTGTAAGTGGAAATATTTTATGCATAAGCTTAAGATTTTAAAAAAAAAGCTGCTTTTAAATGAATAATGAAAATTGTAGAGTTGATATTGAGCCACAATTCATGTAAGGCTTTTTCTTTTTGATCTGCAAAGTATTGATTTCTTTCTATGATGTCAGCAAAGTGTGTGTTTGCAAGTCAATAAAGTTATGGGAAATACCACAAGCTGTTAGCTTCTATGGCATGACTTCATTTCTTTTGTAATCACCTTTCTCTTCCTATTATTTTTTGCTTATTTATTAGTTCTTAACATTCCCTTTGTTCTTGAAAACATTAGTGAATTTCTAGCCCATTCCAAACTTCATTTTTATATTTATGTAAAACAAAATGTGATATTGATTGATTCCAGAATTAGAACAAGGCATATATTAAATTTCAAACATTTCAGCAAATTTTAAATAAAGTTAGCTTTTAGATGTGAAAAAAAAAATTAGTATCTTTCCATAAGTAGGCTCTACAGAGAGAAAAAAAAAGAGGTCTTAAAAAGTTTCCAACATATCTATTAAAGTTTCTCCAAAAGGCCAGGAATAAGGTAAGGCAAAGTTTGGGGGACTTCATAAATTGAAAATTCATAAAAGCAAAAACTATTGCAGGACCTTGACAACCTTCCCTATTTCTCCATGTGAAATGAGACCAGAAATCAAGCAACCTGAAAATCCCCAAATGTTCCTAAAATGCACCACCATATCTGTGGAAGGACTGCTAGGGAAGACGATTGCCATAAGAACTGTAAGGTAGATATACACTCGCAGGTTGAAGATACTTCTTTGCATTCCCACTAAGTACTATATTATAATAACGCTATGGTAACTTAGCCTATCTATATCTACATAATAATAATAGGCTTGTCATCGAATCCGAAGATTAGTGAGGAATACAGTGTTTCCCATGGCTGTGCAGTCCCAGCTGTGACCTCAATATCTACATACTTGATCACAAATCTGGCTACTTTTAGACAAGAAAAATGTTCAATAAATTATGAACCAAAATAGTGTGTTCAGCTTTAAACAAGAGAATAGACTACTTTTTTAAATTGTTATCACAACACAAAATTTTTATAGGAACTTTTCTTCAATAGAAAGATGTTATTTTACAAAACCATATAGACTGCAGCAGGGATCATATCTGACATACTTTCATACAATAACACTAAGCTTAACCAGGGTGGAAAAGATTAAAAACAAATTAACGCAGACCAGTGAAAAGAATATATAACGAGAGGTCAATTAATAAGCAGAGCTATGATTAGTCAGGATTATACAGCATGCATGCACACATTTGAGAATACAAAACATTCATTGTTAAGAAAACTGTACAACTCAACAGTTGTAGAAAACAACATATCAAATATAATTAAAGGATATACATAACATATACATAACACAATAATTGTGTGACTAGTTATGCAGTACAAAGATTAAATTAATCAGAAATTTAAAAAAAAAAAATTGAAACTAGAGAACATATCCATAGAGATATTAAGCTTGTTACCATATATCATTCTGTGAATCACAACTCTTTGAAATATTTGAGTTAATTTGATTATATAGCCAGATTATCTTTAACTAAACCATACACAGACATTAGTTATCAAAAACTTGTTTCAAATATGATTGGTAGCCAGAGTAGGTAGCCTAGAATGTGTTATAATGGGTAGCCAAAGTAGGTAGCCTAGCATGTGTTATGATGGGTACCAGGAATTTGAAGACTTTACACAAGTTCTAATCAACCTGACCTGTCATTAGCTATATAGATTATCTTTAATCATAGAAGGATCTAGTTATAACAGCATTAAAAGTAATTGTTGATGTCACAAAAATGTTTCCCTAACAAAAGCTTGAATAATGAGCTAAAAAAACTCTTACAAATACAAAATGAGCACAGTTTGTATTATTATTATTACTATTATATATAGCACATCTACCATGCTTCTATAGTCTTTGTGTTGGTTACATGACAACCACATTGAATCCTGGCCATAGAAACAGATAACCTCTACATCATCTGACTCAAAGATTTGCAAGGTCTGAAGAGGGTCCCTATCTAGCATTGAAACACAAATATTTGTAGACATCTACATGCTTATTTAGCATTTCATTTTCTGTGTGGGAAAATCACACATTTCATTCTGCTTGACATTTTTAGGCCTGAAAATGTATTGGTTTTGAGCATCAATTGTGTTGTAAGTTGACTTGAATGATCAACAGCTGGTTAAATTATAACAAACAACTTTCACAAACACCAACAGTTGATGCCTTCAAATTATGTTAATGAAGCACATGCAGTACAATAGGAATGGAATTTTCAAGACCAGTTCAGAAGGAGATGCCTAAATAGTTAGGCCTACATTTTCTATCAATTTGAGGGTTGTATCAAGTAGCACACTAGAAATATTTAGGAAGGTATTAGTATTGCATAACAACCTAGGGGAAAAAAAAACAGCTTATATCAAGTTATATCAAGTCCCCATTATTTGTATCACGTGACCAACTAGTTACTACCATCTATGTTAACTATATCGAGTCCAACAGTAATGTTTGCACTTCATAGAAAACTAAAAAAAAGCGTGTGTAAGCAACAGCTGTAACGATTACAAACTAAGCATACAAGTCATTCCATATCGATATATGCGGGATGGTTGTTCCTTAAGCTGTTATTAATTCAAAGATAGGGTTTTGGCTTTGGTCCAGCTACTTACTATAGCCTGGAGGTAAATCATTTTTCTTCACAGAAAATCTACATTGTATGATGTGTGTTTATTTTGGGTTAAACTATTATCTCCCTTCCCATTTTATCTCCCTTTCATATGTTACGTACCTACACTTCTTCTTTCACCCCTCCCCTTTTGATTTCCTAAACTTTTTCTCTCAGGGGGAAGGTGAAACAGAAAACACAGATCTCTAAAACGAAAAAGGGGGGGGGGGCGCTATGAAAATAATGTACTATTTCCATGTTCTACAAAATCCAAAAACAAATCAGTAACACACGTGATAAACATTCAATGCAGGTACAAAAGAAGGTTTTGATAGAGCCGTTTCGAAGCCACGTCAAGCTGACAGCTTGATCTAGAATATAAATGAAATCAGGATTTATCCCTGACCTTAAAAAAAAACGTTGACAAAACCCTAGGTTTTTTATTCACGGATACAAACAAGTAAAAACCTCCGGAAAACTCGTCCAGGATATTAAACAGCTGAGAATTAGATTTTTTAAAGTACAAAAGGAGGGGGGAACTGTAAGATGTATGTCAAAACGATTGGATGACCTGGAAAATACCGCTAATGCTAACTTTAGACATATGCATTAGGCCCTACATTCTATAATTATCTTGCGTTCATCAGAAGTTCAATTTTTATGGGTGTTTATTACTCGCATATAACACGAATCCTTTATTATTACGAACTATATTCTATTAAGTATTTAGGACTAGGGGCAAAATGTAAGACACCCAATGAGAAAAGCGTATGTATGGAAAGTCGGGAGTTCCCAAAAGCTGATGGCAAGTTTGTACCGGGTATGTTAATCTTGGGTGACGTTGCGGTTAGTACGAAATTCAAACTGGAGTCACGAGGCTCAGAGATTGCACGTGACATGTCTGGAGAATGTGTGTGTGTGTATGTGAGGCTGGTCTATTCTCTTGCCCATCAGACTGTGTGACCTAAATTCCTACTGGACATGATAACACGCAGATAACACTAGCAACACGTCCACTGACAACTATAACGTGCCAGTCACGCTCACTAGTAATAATATTAAATGCACAGCTAAACTAAACACGGTCAATTAAGGGTCAGTGACAGTGGCGTTCCAAGGTAACCGCATCGGGTGACATTCATCGGGTGGTGAAACCCAGATGGAAAAAACAAAACAAAAACAACTGGAGGGATGGATTATCTAGCTAATGCTTTAAAGTGAAATTTTAAATTCATTTTCAGACCGTCACATCCTACTTTAAATCACCTTGTTAATCCAAACT